>PDGT01000009.1:7188854-7418480 GCA_003671415.1 Megathymus violae | reverse complement strand
TCGAATGACGTAAGTTGCATTCCCGCCATTCATTAATTTTTTTTTCAGTACAGAGAAACACAAAAAGTGCTTTTAACAAAAATCTTTTTTTATATTATATTTTTTATATAGATTTTTTATATACTAACGAATATTTACGATAAATTATTCGAATCATAACCACTCTCTTTGACCCTCAGTAAAGCTCTCTCTATAAATACACCTATCCACGCTTTTCCTTTCCTTCCTCATGACGGGAAAATACTTGAAAACAATAGGAAAAGGAACGAGGAGGTCGAGCGCGATTGTATGTGGTACCACCTATAAATTTATTCCAACCATTTCTCCGCTTTTCAGTAAAAAAGGGATTAATAAAAGTATAGAGTTAAAGGTAAATTCTTTTCTTCAAAATTTATGAGATATCGGGGTGGCAAAATAGACTAAATATTTTGATTTTGATTAATTTTCCCCAGTACCTTTTAAACTGCATCAAATATAGACAATATAACACAATAAAACAGATAATGAACTTCATGAAACTAACAGATAAACAAACACGCGAGTGGTCCTGAAAGCGTTCACTAAACATCATACATGAGCTTGCCAACGTTAAATAAACATGCCCTGAATTAATATTTAGCTCTGTAAAAACAAACTTTTACATCTGTAATGGTAATTGCGATTTTCAACGCCCTTAATTTTTATACCCCACTTTCCTTTTCATACGCCTACTTTAACAGTAACAAGAATTCCAAGTATTTCTTGTACCAATTTTTATAACAAAAGTCTTTCTTACCGAAACTATATTCAGTGTGTAAGTAGTATGTCGCATGACCTAAATTAGCTATTCTGCATGAGTTTATGCTTTTTATGGCAATTTATACATACGTATCTACATAAATTACTCGTATAAACAATATAACATTACTTACGCATAGTAAATTACATTTTTTATACCGAAAGGTTAATGAATTATTTTAAAAAAAAAACAATAGTTGAATATGATATGAGTTTCATACTCAATGATAAGGAGTAACTTAAGTGTATTCTTGTACCTGAATACAAATATGTTATCCGCAGCAGTTTCTTGCAGTTGATTTATAGACTTCTCATGGAAGGAACCTTCTGAAGCGATGGGGTTTTTTGTCGTTTCGAAACTACCTGTAAACCCCTATATCGATTAAAAAATTCCATTCATTAATAGCTTATGATTGTTTTTTTGTTAGATAGCTAAAGGGCTTGTAATTCAGCCGCATAATCTACTGGTTTGTGTTTAATTACTAGTGTGCGACGCCAATTGGTAATTGCTTCAATAATTAGGAGAAAATCTGTACGCCTAATGTGCGATAGGTACATGTAAATTCGTATTTGGTCAGCGCGGTGGCTGTTACCATTAATTTCTCATTTTGAGGGTAAATCTAAATCCAATATTTTGACAGATAAGTTGTGTTGTCGTGTCATTGCCTTCAACCCATTAGCCGCCCGACGGGCAAGGGTATCTCTTCCTGATTGAAGAGGCTGACAATGTACGCCTGTGTGAATTGGTGATAGTGGTAATTATCAACCCAAATTTCGATGGTTTCCGACTGAGTTTGACAACACCTCTTTACTACAGTTCGAGTCCCAGCGAGAATAAGCAAATTAGCCAGGTATCCGTGTGTCCACGCAAGATCCTGTAGTAAGTAGTGCAATTATGCAAAAAGTGATCACCGATCCAACTATCGCATTCGCAGTAAATCACCTTAACTGACACGAGCCGTGAATACTTCAACTATAAATTATACCTATTAAAAACATTTAAATGTTATCCGTAAATAATTTGTAAAATCACATCACACTTCCTCAAAACCCAAAGTTTTCGAATGTAGGTTACATTAAGATATCACGGGGAACAACCACATCCATTAACATGGACTTAATGTATGTAACTGGAATGCTGAAAAACCGTTTCCACCGCGGGTAAAACATTAATTCATTTATTCACAAGGGCACTGCACTCGCATAGCCGACGATTATATAATGAAGTAGTAGAAGCAATGCGGAACCCTTAAAAACGATTACAGTAGTCATAAACGTTAAAGGCTTCCGTTGTTACGTTTGTTGGCACAATTTAAAATTGCGTGCGTTGAATCGTTTTCATCCCGGTTTTTGCGTTTACCGTAAAATGTTAAGGAATATAGAATGTGCTTAGGAGTTGTATGCTTGACCTTTATTTGCAAAAGTTAATTTAAAAATTACACGAAGCGTTTGTTCAATATTATAATTAATATTATCAATTTTATTTCAATCTCAATTTAATTTCATGAAATTCCTAATTTGACAGAATTTCAATGTTGTAATAATTTGAAATGATCATTGTAATGGTTGCTAGTAACATCCACTAAAATAATTAAATTGTGCAACGTTGATAAAATAATCGCGTACTACTATTTTAATACTGGTAAAGAATCGATATAAATTGATAATATACAAATATATTGTTTGAATGACTGTTACAATACGATACTCGCATAACTATTGAGGAAGCGGATAGTTTGTTGCTACAAAAGGATTTGATACGATATCATCAAAAACACGACAGGCCCTATCAACAACAAATTACAGAAACAAAATACTTAATTATTTATTTCATGCTATCCTTTACTGTACAACTGAATAACACAGTGAGCAAGAGCCATATCTGTTTTTTATGGAACTAGTCAACAAACGAGCCACCTGATGGTATGTGGTCACCGTCGTCCATGGACATTAGTAACACCAGGGGAATTGCAACTGAATACATAAGAAACATTTCAAGGTTGTGTTTAGGAGGAGGGTGGTAATTAACCAGTCGGACAAAATACCCCATCACCATGCAAGTACCGTTAGGAATGAACTGAGTTTTACCTTTTTTATGTAAATAGCCGACAAACGAACACACGAGCCACCCGATGGTGAGCGGTCACCGTCGCCCATGGACACTAGTAACGCTATAGATATCACTAATGCGTTGTCTGCCAAAGAATATGAAGAAGGAAAGAAAGGAGGCTTTTAAACTAAACTGGCTATTCAGCAGGGTGCAGACGAGCAGGGGAAGTTTAGTTGAACTGAAGGATGGATTGACAAATGTTTGTGACCTATTTTTAATATGAAGATGATAAAAAATATAGTTGACGTCTTGTTCAGTGTGTAAAAATTATGAGTCGTTTCAGACTTCATCGCCTATTGCCTAAAGATATATAATTGTATGTACTAGATTTATCGGGCACTTAGTATGGCTTCGATATTTTTCGTATTGATAATTTTTTTGCTTTTAACATTGAAAAAGGTTATAGTTGTTTCATAATAATAACTAGTGACGCGATCTCACTTCGCTTCAGAATCTGCGCCTTACATTTACAAATAGCACACGCATTATTTTAGGAATGGGTTTTTTAATTCAATGCATCAAAACATCAATTAATTAAAATAGCTGCATCCAGGCAGTCAAAAGTTTATTTACTGCCATGTTAAAAGAATGTCCATATTAACTTTAAATACCTATCCACAGGATCAAATCCATTTCCCGGGATGAAAAGTAACCTAAATTATACAATTTACTAATATGCCAAGTATCATCCAAATCTGTTTAGTAATTATAGTGTAATAAGTGGGCAAACAGACAAACAAAAATTCCAAAAAATATGTTTCCATCTCTATATGTAACAGAGTATATCAACATTTTTTTTAATATTTAAAAGGTTCATGCAATGTGGATAAGAATTGATTAATTAAAAGAACACTGAAATGGAATAGAAAGTACAGTTGTATAATTCAATAATAATACTCATCATGCCAACCCATGGTGTCCCACTGCTGGCCTTGGATTTACTCACACAATGGAAGGGGTTAAAGCCATAGTCTACCAACTGCTGGTTGGCCGAGTTCATACACCTTTTGGAACATTATAGAGAACTCGCAGGTATGCGGGTTCTCTCATGATGTTTTCCTTCGCCGAAGCAAATGGCAAATTTGTAATGCGCAGGTAATTTGAAAAATTAGAGGCGAGTGCAGGATTCGGACTAGCGTCTTCCATGCGAGATATTTACGTTCAAGCTATCATTGCCATTATATTACCTAGTAATAATATTAATTTACTTTAATTGATGTAATAGTTTAGTAATAAATTACATAGAAATAAACAAAAACGATAATAAAAAAAAAATTATTAAATTAGTATTGATTTACTTTGCAACAATCCGCAAGCATAATCTATGATGGTATATCCTTCTATACATGCATGATACCATCATACATTGTGTTTGCGGATTGTTGCAAAGTAAATTAATACTAATTTAATAACAATGAATTTCCGCAAAATAACGCCTGATATATTATATGATGTATTAATAAAAAAAATTATGAATCATGTATTTCGTTGTACAATTTCCTTACGAAAAAGCCTCTTCCATTATTAAACATGTGCTTTGTTTTTGTGACATAATAACGACTTAAGAATTCAGCTTCAGTTCTCGGTGTCATCGCCATATCGCCCTTTATCTGAAAGTGACCCATAAACAAAGGGCCGCCTTGGCAAGTGACAGCACATGACACTATGAAAGAGCCATCTGTAGAGTACTTGTAAAGCGTTTTATATGCCAACAGAACTATTATTATACCATTATATCACTGGCTTTTTTGTACTTCGGCCTTACTAAACGCCTTAATACAAAAGCTTACGCCGTTTTTCATTATGGGGAAATAATTTACAGATTTATTTGTTGACGAAAATAAACATATGCAGATGTTATGTATACCAGATGTCAGCTTATATGAGGCAAGGGAAGCTCTCAAACAGTTTAAAAACAACAAGGCACCAGGCGATGACAGAAGCACAACAGAGCAAATACGACTTTGTGGGAAACCCCTCCTGTTTGGGCTTTAAAAGTAGTTCAATGCTGTTAACAATATTGGGATAACTCCGGATGTTTGGACCAGATGTATAGTCACATTCTCTTTAAGAAGGCCGATAAAACTCTTTTAAAGAATTATAAGCACTTCTGAGCTACGTTAATAAGCTGTTTTTCAGGATGCTCACTAATCGCATAAGTAGCTTGATTTACTAAAAGAAAAGAGTTTAGAAGAATGCTTATTTTGACACGATAACTATCCCACTTCCGAATTCAAATTTGTCCTCAGAATCAATTAGAGTAACAATAGTTAGATATGATGCCATGTTGATTAATTCTAAGTTTGCAAATAACACTGCGCATACATTTGAAGGCACTATGATATTTTTTTTTGTATACAATCAAGAATAATAAAATAAATAATTAAATTAATAATTATATTATAATTAAATTAATTAAATTAATAAAAATTTACACACTCACACCCCCGCACTAGGATTCCCTGTGTTGCGGGTGGCATGGACATACACAATTATCACATCACAAACACCCATGACCCGAGAACAAACATTTATCTGTCACATAAATATCTGCCCGGCCGGGATTCGAACCCGGGATTCCGCGCTCGGCAGGCAGGGTCACTACCAACTGAGCTACGGGGTCGTGTCTATGTCTATCTATTTGTTATTTTTAACCAACCCTACCCTATCTAAGATATATCTTTGAAAAAAAAAACATATTTCTATCCTACTGTATTAAAAAAATTCAAAAAAATATATTTCAGTGCGCTAATTAATTTCCTGTAAAGTCTTTGACTATCCATAATTATATCACACTTCATACATTACCTATTACTTTAAGCCTTTGATCTAATATTTTGCAAATACTAACGATAAGTGTTTTCATTCAAAAATAGATCTATTTATCCAGCTGATGCTTCTTTAGCTGAGTTGTTTGGCTTGATCCAGATATTGTGAGTCAAAAACAACAGACGTTACTTAGCGTACTCGATTACTAAAAATATAATCCTTAGGGGATAGGACTGATCTTACGCGTACAAGCTACATACATACTTATATACTAACTTGAAACTCGTATTCCACCAAAATTATTCCCTATGTCTATCAGGAAACTAATTTTGAACAAGAAAAGAATTAAATATAAAAAGAACGTAAATATATACAAATCGCTCATCCAATTACAATTTACAAATGATTCGAGAGCAAACTCGGTACACCGCCACGACACCGGGCCGCCGCTAGCTAGCGGCGAGTACCTTCCAAATGTACCTTTTAAATTATGAACGATTTTTTCAAACATGTGCCATGGTTCCAAAGATCCGCATACACAAAAAATCACAACATTCGTACTCTCTTTTATAATATTAGCATATATATACATAGATAACAGGATTTGTCCAGCTGCTCTAAAAGTACGCTGTAAATTAGACAAATAAATGCTTTCATGTATTAATATTATTGCTTGGTCTTAATATTGTACAGAAAATATAACATAACAAAAAGTTTTTACGACTTCTTAAACAATAAACCTTTAAAGAGCTCTGTTACAAAAACCCAGCAGCCCCAGCTTTTTCTTTCTTCTTGACTGTTAATTTTAAAACTAAATCTAATGTAATACTACAATAAAAAAGGTTACCTACCTTTTTTAAGATTATTTTTAGGACCTAGGTCAAACGATGTTATTAACTGTTTGAATAAAATTATAAAAATATAAACGTTTACACACTCACACCGCCGTACTAGTATTCCCTCTGTTGCGGGTGGCATTGACACACACAAATATGACATCACAAACACCCATGACTCGAGAACAAAAATTTATCTGTCACATAAATGTCTGCCCCGGCCAGGAATCGAACCCCTCGCTCGTCACACAGGGTCACTATCAAATGGGCTATGGAGTCGTCAAATTATATTATTATATATTTTCGTGCAGATTAATTAGAGAATAATCCAATAACTTTCTTACACAATCTATCGTTAATAGCCGCAGTCCAAGTACTGGTTACACAAATTGATGTTATTTTAAATTTAATTTGAATTAGTCAAAAATTTAAAGCTAATTATATTACAAACAATCAGCGTTTTGATTGGTAGATTTCGTGTACCTTTGAAAACATTATGTACAGCTCTCAAGAATGAAGTTTTCCTTACCATGGCTTACTCATCATTTGAAGTCAATTATTTATCAATTTAAGTAATTAAGTTCCAAATATATACATAAATACAAAAAGGAAAAGCGAATCAAACCAAATTCATTTGTATTAGAGAAAAGCCGATTTCAAAAACTTATCTATCTCTTATTGTTTATAGGATCATACTATATCATCCGGAAATTTATTTTGATAGCTTGAAGTTAAACACACACTGAGTTTACAACCCACCTGTGTAAATGTCGCCAACACATTTCTATTCTTTAAAAACAATACGCATAAAGCTTCAGCAGGATAATTAAGGCAATTAAAGGGATCTTAGCAATAAGGGATCCAAAGGTTATTTAAATCGGCCTTAGGAGATAATTACATACCACTATTTTCAAACATAATATTCACACATTAGTACAATATGAGAGTTTCTTACCCAACAGCAATTCTATAAAACCTCGTGATAGACAGCCCCTAATCTCGTAAAAACGAGGGTACCAAATGAATTCAGAATAAAATACATAAATTTGCCACATAAAACGATGGGCCATACTCGTTTAATACGCGTTATTTGTATAATATTACTTCCTTACCCTCGTCTTAAATTCTGCATTATGCATGATACGACAGCGATCCCAAGGGAGGATGGTCAATGTAATATAAGCGATTGGATCAGACAGATATCATCAGAACAAATTGTGGTACCTGTTACCCAAAATATTCTAAAAAGTCTTCTCTTAAAATAAGAAGATTATCTTAATCCATCATGCTCAGTCATACATGCTAAAAATGCAAAATTTACTGAGAAAACACCTTTTTGAAACGGTAAAAAGCAACCGATTATTTATAAAATAGCCTGTTAGATGAATAATTCTGTTGCTGAACCCCTAAAATATTAAAGTTACATTTTTCATTGCTAGTTTTTAGGATTGCTAGAGGTCAGTAAATCAATAGGAATATAATAATAAGTCTCTTATTTTAACTAAACCCTAAAAGTAAGACAACCGAACTAGATGGATTACTATTTCTTCAGTACTAGATACTTCTTAATACATCCAATCACTGGACAACAGAAGTGATTAGCGGGTAGCCACGACGTCTTGCTTTAACTCCTGTTATTTAAACAATGCGCTAGCACGCCTCGTTTAGGTTAGTTCTCATTTTCGTGGTGGGGAACGCTCGACGATTATTGGTCGATGTAACCGTTACCCATTGGTCCGGTTTGGATTTTACGGTGGTTGTTAGAGTGCGTCACGATATTGACATGTGAGGGATTATTAAATATTCCAAAACCCGTAGTCGTTTGCCCAAACCAGGAAGCTAAACACACAGTGAGTTTACAACCCAACTGTACAAGAAGCGCCGATTATGGGTAATGCGCGTTATATACTTTGTTTGGAATTTGCTTTTGATATTTCATCGGAATTTAATCGACAACTAAATTTATAGCAGAATGGAAACCAGCGGCTTTGATTGGCAATATCCAATATCGCGGGAACGCGGTCCCCGCGTTAATTTCACACGCGGATTCTCTGATATGAAGCCTTTGTATAAAAACCTTCTACACAAGCTTCCGCGAAATACAATACCTGCAGATATGTTATCGCTACACAATGTATAGATATATGTATGTATACTAATAAAATAACGTTATAGTAGCAGTGTTCCTACAACTAAAAACATAATTAGATTATTTTTATTACTCTTTATTTTTAGTTACTTTAGTTTTATTATTGAGGTCATCTTTTTTGCTATTATTATTTCCATGCAGTCTGTTGTGTTACAACTTAGTAGCTTAAAATTATAATATATATATATATATATATATGTATATGTATATATATATATATATTTATTTATTTATAACTTACTTTCTAGGACCAATTTTAGGATCAAATCAACAAATCTTTATCCCGAGAACTATATCTACTTTTTCAATTAAAAGTTACTATAAAAATTCTGTTATAAATTAGTATACAATGTTTCGAATACTCTTATAGTTACTACAATGATGTTTCTAACTCAGAAAACTACCCTTGAAATAATCAAATGGTCTTAACATTACGTTACGTCAAACGTTAGGATTATGCGCCTCAAAGCGTAAAATTTGGACATACTGTCACTATATTTTTTTTTTACCAGTTTTACAAGGCTAAGTTATAAGATGTTAAACTGCGCTTTTACTAGAGGGCTTTCCATTTTACACCGCCTGCGTGCGTGCCTATTTGCCTTTCAGTGGAAATGGCTGTATTGAGATATATCGCGAATCAAATAACTATTCGTATCAAATAAAAAAGAAAGCTAGTTACGAGAGTTGATGAAACTTTTTTGTGTTGAAATATTAAAAAAATTACTTAACTCCTATTTCGTTTTGCTTATATACTAGTTTGATCTAATCTATTACGTATGTTGGATCATAAAACCAAACTCTTTGAATTATTACTGCATGGTAAATAGACGATTTCAAGGTCTTTCGATTTAAATCGTGGCTGTCCTTCACTTGAAATTCATAGATTCGAAGAGAATCTTAGATCTGCTTTCGGTAGATGAATTATGGATGAATATGTCAGCTAATAACCGCCGAAGCTTCCCTTCAGAAAACGCCTACGTTTAGAAATAAGACCCGCATTATTTTAGGTATGGGTCTTTCTAGTTGTATGAATTAGAAACATTAATTTATTATAATAGCTGCAGCCAGGCAGTCAAAATTTTATTTACTGCACTCCTAATAGAATATCCGTATTAACTTTTATTTCCTATCCCACGGAAACAGATCTATTTATTGGGTTAAAAAATATCCTAGATTATAACCCATAATTGAAGTTCCTAAAATGCCTAGTATCATCCAATTCTGTTCAGATGGATAGACAATATCCAAAAAATATATTCAGGCACCCAAGCTACAAAGTTTAGCTACATTAAAATACGAAAAAATATTCCATGACAGATTAGGCCGAATCTCACATTTTTATTATGGGTATAGATTTTGTATACTTAATGTACTGGTAATAATACTTCATTCTATATTCATCTTACAGTAGATGCGCCCTCCAACAGAAACTATACTGAGAAATTTATTTTCCATTGTTTTAGCAGTTTTATTATTCTACAGATTCATACAGACTATAAATTATTTTAAAAGCTCAACTTTTCAGCTAGACGATATATTTCAAGTGTCATTACTGAAGTTATCAACTACGCTAATTGAATTTGACTTCGCATACTTTTAGTAAATTCAATTTCAAAATAATTTATTAATTTAAGTATTACACTTATAAGTAAATAATACACTTACGCACGTAATTTCTTCTACTATTGTTTCGATAAAGTTCATTTGCTCCACTAAATTTAGTTCATCGCAGGTTTTTTATTTGATTCTCTTCCTGCTTTAAATAAAAATGTTAAATTAAGTAAGACGATAAGAAAATATATCCTCATATTCCTCATATGCTTAAATTTTAATTCCCTGTATTAGAAATAGCACAGACATACTCCATTATAACACAATGAATAACTGCCTAACTCGTGAACATCCATTTATAAATCTATCAAATACATGTTTGCCTAGGCCGAGCATTGAACCTGATGTCCAACAGTAGGGACTCTACTAACAAACCTATAAAACCGTCTTAAAATATTATTATACAATCAAAAAATAAATTAAATGGTTACTAACATTTTATTTTGAAAACTTAATACCTAAGATATTTAAAATCGTCATAATGATGTAATTAAAATTAACCCAAACTTATAAGACAGGTACCAGCCACATACTCTATTGTCAAACTTCGTTACTAGATATGAAATTTTAGCTCCAGGCGTTGCAAATATTAGTTCAACTATTTCAATTTAGATGCCCACCCACTAACTTCAGCTGCTTGTGATTTAATGTATTCTTATTTTATTCCAGGATGAGAGAGTACGTGGAAGAAAATGAGAAGAACGACCCTCTCATACACGCTCCAGATAAGAAAAACAATCCTTGGGCCGAGAAAGGGAAATGCGTTATCATGTAATATCATGAGAAGCAAACCCTAAAAATATCACCGAATATTCTAAAAGACAACACTGTTTTTGCGTGCGATCACTTTAAACGTACTGGTTTGATAAACAATGTTTGCTACAGTACATGAAAATGTTGATTTAGAGATGGTACTAGTAAGCTGGACGCAGCTGAACAATTGCTACCGGATAATATAAATGAAGATAGCCATGTAGAATTGAGTCCAACGGTCGTCGTAGTTAAGCCAAATTCGTTTAACATTTTTTTATTAATTTCAACGTGAATTTCGTTCACCAACAAAATAATCTAGTCCTTAAATTCTATAATGTAAAGAATGTACATTTTGACTGTGCGTGGACGCAAGGATGTACTTATGAATGTTTTGTTAAAAGAAATAAAAATGGTTGTAAATACGTTAAATTTTGTATTTCTAGTAATAGAATGTTCGATCGCGAATCAGTGGATAGAAGTAAAGGGAAGGGAATTGTTGGACGGATTAAAATTGTACATTGAAAAGTAATTACGACAACTTGCTCGTATGATTACAACCAGTTTATTTTATTTATAGACGCGCTGAAAGAGATTATTTTAACTTGAGTTGTATGAATGCCTTGAAAATTTCCAGGATACCTCGCGTATGTTGATATTATCTGTATAGAACCCGTGCGGCTCCATACAAAAAGCAACTTCCTCCTAGATATTTGTATGGATTTGCTATGGATTCTGATTAGATTCGACCGAAAGCAAAGATCGACGTCTTCGACGGTCAGTACTATGTTGTATGTCGATATCTAGGTACAAGCAAAAGCTTTGTCAGCGAATCTAGTTGATAAAATTTACGATTAAATGCGAAGATTCATTGAGCTCGTGAGTCTCCGTATTTAAAACTTAATAATAATAAATTTATAGGGTTAAATCGCAGATCACAACTTAACATCTGTTTGCTGAATCACGGTATCGATGATGCTATTCAGGAATTTTAATTAGGTATTGGCAATAAAGAAAATAAATTAGATGAGAATAAACGACGAAATGTTAAACTTAGTGCAGTGAAAACTAATGTTAAAGTTAAGGTAACTTTCATGGATAAAGTGCGACATAATCTTGTTCGAAAACAATATAATTGTAAGCTGATTTAGGATAATTTTTTATGAACTCAGATATATTCCGCAGTGCCATTATGTAGTAATGCTTGTATGTCATAACTCTTAGCGCTGTATCTCTGTGCTCCAGTACGTCTATATATACATTTTATAATTGAATCCTAAAATTTTCTCAGATTTATTTCCCATTGTTATAAGTTAATGTAATGTTTCAGCAGAATTCGCCTTACATTGAGCATTAATCATTTAGGTAATTAATCATCTATCGACTACTATTTTTAATCTAGCACTTGATTAGCTTAGTATTAATTCAAAATTTAAATCAAAATAAACTTCTACCTAAGTCACAAGGTTTACTTGCTAAAGCGAGCTATCGTAGATTCCAAAATAAAAAAATTTCTAAATTATATCTAAGAATATTGGATTTGAAATTCTAACATGTTATATGATTGAATGCTGCTTTTTTAAACCTATGTAATGGGGCTTCTTTGAACAGAATTCAATCAGAAAACGTATTAGTGTGATTATCTCAAGTAGTGCTACTAATCTTACATTCCATTTAAAAGGATTGCCTAAAATCCTAATTTTGATTAAAATAGTGAACTTTAAACGTATGCACTGTAGTTAATTATAGATTTAAAATAAAAACTAACCTAAACTTTAAAAAATCTTAAATTAATTAGATACCTTCCTTCTTACTACCATATCTAGACATGAACTATGAAAAATCATTCTGGCTGTGAGTACTTCCCAATTGATTAGATAATGTCTTTCATCGTCATTAGAGTCAGAATTTGAGTTTATCGGAAAAATGCTAATATCGACAATAAAATAATTTATTCAACATTATTTTTTTCACCTTTATCATTACTGAAACTATCACTAAATAGCATGTGGAATCTATGTCAATTTATATTATACTCACGTAGGACTCTTTCGTTAAAATTAACTCTATCCTCTCTTTTTCGCTCTTCATTGTTTTAATTATTTACTCATTTTCTCTCCCATGAACTTTGTTTCCACGTCGTTTCTCCTTTCTTAGCCGATATAGTTCTAAATCTAGGAATTTAGTGAGTAATGAGTAGATTTAGTAATAAAGTAAGCAAGAATCAAAGTTGTTTGTTAACTTATACGATAAAAATTGCAATTCAGAGCATTAGCCGTAGTTATATTTAAAACGACACGTAATGTGTTTGTTTAAATGAACCTAATAAATTAATTAAGGAGTATCTCAGTATGGGGTGTTTTGGCGTTGGCAAAGTTTTTTCTTTATTGGCGAGTTTTGATTGTTCTGGTGATTTTCAAGGCATGTTATAGATTTTATTGAGTGTTTTAATTTATTATTCTTCTCTTTATTTTTAATTTAAGTTAAATAAACCAAAGATTGTTCTCTTAAATCATTAAAATTAAATTATTCTTTGCATAAATCTTAAGCGTTTGAAGCGACGCTCATTGGAAAGTCAATATCCTAGCATTGTCGTTTAAGTTTCATTCAACTTCATATTTAATTTTAGCGAATATTTATTAAACTTAAACAGTAATTTTTAACGGATTAATCCAAAAATTAATAACTAGGTAAGGTGATATTGGAAATGATTTTTTTAGAATCAATAGGCTAAGGTATTATATGTTATTAATTATATGTAATCAGTAATCACTGAAATAAATCAAAATCTGTAATATTTGTTGCCAATTTATTTCATAATCCCGTCTTATTATTAAACTGAACCTGAAATACGTGAATATATTCTATAAATGTTATGGAAGACATTTTTCGACTTCCAAATCGTTGATATTTTAAATTACTAATTTTAATATATTATCTCTTGATTATTTCAAAATTAACACACGAAAATTATGTGATACACAAAGATAACATAGATTAATCGATATTTTTAGATTACAAGTCGACACGAATGAAATTTCAATTTTCTCATACATCAAATACAGACATGATAGCATTTATTCGTTTCGATGGAAATGTTAATGTTGACATCAGATGTGATTTATGCCTCCGTAAGCTTGTACTTTTGTCTGCCTTTGATTGACGGGGTCTTTACACAGCTCTCACAAAATAAGAGAAGTTAAGTCACAGTAATCCGTTCGATTGGTTGACAATTAAATATTTGTAAGGGATTTGACCTCGGGTTTCTCATAAAGGTGTAAAATATTCATTCCGCTTAACTATCACAGCTATATTGACTTCACCTAATCTTGATAAATTACTTGAAAAGGTTCCGTAAAAAAATATCGTTTAACGAATCAAGGGATAATTACTTCATTTATGAGATACAATTACTTCAACAAACTATGACTGCTTGAGAGAAATATACTTAGCCACTAATGTGCCTAAGATTATATACTAAGTTTCATGGCTCAGAGAAAAATAAGTTAGTTTTATATATATATATATATATTCCAGTCATTGCCTGACATTCAAACACCATAGCGTGCCGTTTATATACACATACCTGTACATACTTCCATGATATGGACACAAATTTTGAAACCACAAACAGCAAAGACACAAGAACAAGTGGTTATCCATGACGTAAGTACCACACCCCAAGTGGACATTAAAACAGGAGTTTTTCAGTCAGTAGGCTCTGTCATTGCCGAAAAATAAGATTCCTTAATAGCAACTTAGTAATTCCATCTTCGTTTTTCCGACCTGGGTTAAAATTCTGCATTCTAATTTTTTTTTTTATTTCCTATGTATTGGACATTAATTAACTCTTGTTCGGGTAGACGAAGACATCGTAATATAACCAACATAATTAAGAGTTCTCTATAATGTTCTTGAATATGTGTCAGCTCTACCAATTGGCGCTTGGTCTGCCTGTTAGGACGTGGCCTTTACTCCTCATACTGGACATAAATACACATATACTTAGCAATATGACACTTTAAAGTTTTTATATTATTTAAAATAAATCAATAAACTACATAAATAAAATAACTACCAAGACCCGATAATTTGTCCGTGAGATAAATGTCTGCTCCGGCCGAATATCGAAGCAGATGCCCCTCGATCAGCAATCGGGGTCATTACCGACTACGGAGTCGTCAAAAGATTACGATGAAACGATGATAACCTAGACCGAACACTCAACTTGCCTTCTGAAATACAAAATTAATGAAATTCATTCAGCTCCTGATCGCTCGATATAGATAATTCGATGGACAACCGACTTAACCTTTGTTATGGTCTTTTACAAGAGCACCGTTCTTTAAACCACAATTCAATCTTTAAATCGATTTAACCCTGATCCACCCGTTTACGATCACTACCATTCAAAGTATCTGTACCGGATCTCGGCCTCTTCAAGTAGCTACTAAAAGACCCGTCTTCCGCGACGAAATGAAGTCAATATTCACCTCCTTAACAGTTGAACTACCAACCCGCAGACTACTTAAGAGCGCATATACCAAAAGCAAGTCCTACAGCATTAACGGCAATTTATCCTTTCGGTAGATTAAAGGGATATTGCTTATCCGTATTGATGAGGTGCTTACAGAAATTACTCATTTGGGGATTATCGTTGAGAGGCGGCTGTTTGTTTTACCCCGGAAACTTGGGATCTTTGCTTAGTTATGTTGTAAGGGGTCGTTAGGAAAAATTTTATTGAATTTATTAAATGACATGTTAATTTATTAAATTAACGTAATCATGAAATTAATAAAAATTGCATTGGCGATGTCTTTGACGTTACGGACGTCTATTCACGGCGGTGACCACGTATCATCTGGTGTCGTGTCTGTTTGTCGATTATTCATATAGAAAAACACATACACACTCAAATTCCCCTACTGGTATTGTATTTGGCGGGTATCATTCAGAATCTCAATAAAAAATCACTAACCGAAACTCGAACACAAAAACAATTGTCTATCACGGCCGCAAATGGAACTCGGAACTTTTTGAGAAACACTAAGAAGTGTAATACGGGTTCGTCAACATAACATTCCCCTATCCCCTATTCCGTTATTATTATTATTTACTTATTATTCCCATTATTATTATTCTCGAAGGTTAGATCAATTATTACAGTACAAATTATGTATTACATATAAGTAGGTACATTGATCATTATATAAATAAAAGAAAATGTAGATAATAACTTATAATTAGTTTATTGATAAATCACATTACCTAGTCTATGAACTTAAATCTTGAAAGACATTTGTGTGTTTATCACATCAAAAATACTTGCATTCACAGATAATAAAATCCAGAACCCAACGTATGCGTGTCGAAAAGTTCCGAAAGTACCAATAAACTACCAATCGAATGTGTTCTAACGCCAACTATGTAAACACCGGACTAAAGCTACAATATAGGCAACACTATTTGGCCACTTCATTTCTAGCTAATACCAAACACGTGTATTTCACTAAGCTCCTTTTAGTAATTTGTTAGAGCTGAAAATCCTGCTCTGTACCAGTTAAAACCGGATCGTACCGGCTCTATTTACTTTTATTTGTCTTTACGATATCATCACGGCATCGATTCGAAGTTATATTCGAGTATTTGAACTAGTATAGTTTAGTAGCCCATCTAGATACAGAATCAGATAGGTATTATACTTTTCGGAGATACTGAGAATATTGAAGATGATAGCAGTATTTACGGTGTCAGATATTCCCACCTGGTTGTGGTCGCTGTGTACGACACATTTTAAATCAGATGATCCCCGTGCT
The DNA here is from genome assembly GCA_003671415.1 of Megathymus violae. Lineage (NCBI taxonomy): Eukaryota > Metazoa > Arthropoda > Insecta > Lepidoptera > Hesperiidae > Megathymus > Megathymus violae. Next base: position 7,401,662 of record PDGT01000009.1, on the reverse strand, counting down.
TGTTAGACCTTTTCTTTATTTTCCTGACTAGTTATAACCCTCGTTCTAGAAGCAACTGTTCAAGTTATTAACGGAATTCAGTTACAGTATCCGAGAGCTTTTGCCAATAACTTCTCTTATCTCCTTTTTGGTTACCAATGATGATGCCGTAAAAATTCCACATTGTCATTCCCGTATAATTTAAGAATTTTTTTTAAAGCAACACAACATTCAATTACATTACACTTACAATTACACAATTCCGCGTATTGATCCATTTAAAAATAACGTTACCTGCCAGATAAAGATCTCTCCGGATGAAATTAGAATCCCGGAATACGTTGTTCCAGTCACTGCCAAAGTACATCATCCACTCATGCTAATAATTCGTGAACAATATTACTATTGAAATATGGAAACACATGAGTACATAAGAATAGAATAGTAAGTGACGTAGAAGTGTATTTTGGAAGTAAGAAGTAAAATAATAGTAAAATATGCAAAAAATCCAATATAAATAATGTAACCTTGGAGAATTTTTGATTCATCATGATTAAAACCACATAATGTATACTCAGATAATATAATCAGACGGTAATTATGGAAAATCTGTCCGTGAATTTTTTTTTCAAACAAGGTGTTTCTACATGTTAAAGAAAATGATAAAAACTCAAATACATTTTTTTTTATTTTTATCTAGTTTTCTAATTATGTCTTATAAATTTACCGATTCTAATTAAATTTCGTACGGTGATAACTTATTATCGGTCGTTATAAAAATAATTTTAGGGCGAAAAAATCTACCAAGGTGCTGCTGAACTGATGCGATAAAATGTTTTAAAACATTATTAGGCTTTTAGTGTGTTTATGTTCAAAATTAATTATCAGAGTCTCACCATAATTCAAAGGAATAATTTTGAGCTATCCTTTATATACTAAAAAAGAATAACTAAAATCAGTCCATCCACGACGAAGTTATGGTTGTACATACATAAAAAAATACACACAAACATATCCTCCTTTTTAATTCAGTTATATACATATACAGCGGTTTCCGGTGCGTCAATATAAATATTCTTTATTGGTTATACCAATATTATTTATTTGTACAACAAATAAAATTACAAACAGTGATTTAAAAGTTATTAGATATACAAAGGGCGACCTTATCGCTAAGGAAACGATCTCTTATAGGCAGCCTTTCTGCAGAGGACAATAAAAATATAGCCCTATAGGGTAGCGATGTACAACAATGGGCAAAGGAAGATTACAAAGTCGAAAAGTTAATAACAGGGATAACAGAAATAAAGTGATAACAGAAGCAATATTTATTAAAGAGGAAAGTTTCATATAGCAAGATTAAATTCTATAACCCGTTCTTTAAAACTAACAAGTGAATGATCACAACGTATTTTAAAGAGAAGAGAATATTTCTGTTTCTGTAAGTAATCCTTAAGTAGAATGTAATGCATTTGTATTTAAGCTGTGAATTTTGCAAATTAAAAAAATTGAACAAAATCAAATTAGATTCTTAAAAATCCACTGCCTATGACTATATAGCGCTATGGCATTACGAGGATACTTCTGACTAACCTCATAATGACTATAATTACAACACATAGTAAAAAATAATAAATAAATAATACATAGTATTTAATATAATTACATGGGATATAGGTACCTTAAAGCAAGGGATTTCGGATTCACTCGGCATATGTGTTGGGGTCTTGGTAAAATATAATATGTAAATGATGTTGACTGTATCAGCTGTATATCTTATTTATGTTTGTCCACGCCATTCGCGACACACAAAATTATTATTATTTTATGTGTGACTATATATGTAAATAAAACTCAATTACCATATATTATATGAAAGACCATTTGAAAACGACCCGAACGATTTGGGTTATTGTTTTTTGTTGTTTGCATAATTGTTAAAATTTGTATAGTTTTTTTGTGATAATCAATGGTGATAATAAATTATTCATTAGTAAATAGTATCCCCGTGTAGCAGGGGCTGGTGGTTTTTATACTATATATTACATACATATTTAGTATCCGTAGTACTTTACGATGACAAATTCAAATCACAGACGTAATAAAATCTTCATGAATGACAATTCATGTTTTTGTAATATTGCATTGCGATTTCTACAGGCGTTCAGTTTAATGATGCGTAAACTATTGTACATACAACCTGTGCTTTGCACATCGCTTGAACAGTTATATAGGTAAATAGCATATCTTAATGCTGCAAGGCCATTATCCAACAAATAAATTTGTATGTGATATTTATCCAATTATACCTTTACCGAGGTCAGTAAATCTCATTTCCTTCCCCGGAGCTGACAGTGGGTGATTATTTTAAGCCCAGGGGCGGATAGTCAAACGAATTTACACTGGACCTTAATTAATGAGGTGAAAATGGAGAGCGTGAAATGCTGGAGTTATAGGGAGTTGAGTCATAAGTTAAAGCGAATTTTAGATTGAAAAATCAATAGGATATTGTGCGCTTCCGATTATTCTTTATTATATCAAAGTAGCAAACAGGATCGAGTATAGACCAAGATTTGATATACCTTATGAACTTTTATTACTTATAGCGGTCTTCATATATGTCTGTTTAGCCCAACAGCTAGCTCGCAGTTATTTTTTATTTTGGCCAGTAAATTTGAAATAAATAATGGAGTAATAATAATAATAATAATAAATTGTAATAATAATTGCATTTATGGAGTAGAGTAGGTAACCCGCAAAACTACTGTTTTACCCAGTTCATTCAGGCTGAGGCCGATATATGTACATATTTACATGTCAGCTCAGTGTTTGTTCCCAACTTTTACATGTTTTGATGGTTTCCTAATGGTAAGCCACCTCTGGGTATGAACAATCGTTATTTCAAAGGCTAACAATTATAATTATAATTATTCTTATAATCCACTCGTTGCGACCAAAAACAAAACGGAGAATTTACTTTTAACTAGTGCAACTGCAGCCAAATATTTTTGAGAAATAATCATATATTTAAGGGTCAGCTACAAAATATTGCGGTGGCTAGAAATCGTTTTATTAGGTATTTAACTATAATATTTCGCACCTTTAGAATGAAAGTGACTTAACTCAAAATTCCTGAGATTCCAGATTTTACTATAAATTTACTCAAAAAAGCCTACTCTAAAACCCCATGGTGAAAAAGAGCCCGTGTTAAGAATGAGAAAGGGAAAAGGGGAAAACCTCATGCATCAGTCTCTTTAAATTTGCTCAAGACCATACATTTTTGAAAACTTTCTTCGTGATTTCCCATAAATTGCAATTTTTGAGTTAAGTCCCTTTCATTCTAAGGGTGCGATATTTACACGGAGATTCCTCGTGTTTGCCATGACTCAGGCCAAACACTTAATCCCGTATTGTAGTGCGAACTTGCCGACCACCATCAGAAGTTTCTCCACCTCCGGAGAAGTTCCGTTGCTCGCTTCTCGGTACGTAAATAGGGTAGCGATCCTACATTTGTACATGAATGTAAATAAGCAATCCCATTTTTATAACCGCAGCATTTATAAATAACAACACTGTCATTCATCTGTCTTAGGCCTCTGTATTTTATCGCTATTAAATATTTTCGTAATATTTAGAGTCCTATTTACTATTTAAACCTCATCGACACGCAATACCACAATTGCAAATTCATTCTGCTTTTTTCATTTTACCTTCAGAATTCTTAACTTACCTACCTTTTGTAAATACATAAGAGAATCATAAAGACAAATACGATTTTTAGAGTACATTTGTTTTAATAATTTACTATCGGCTAATAGTTCACTTGTTAGGTCGAACACTTTGGGACATTGGCAGTGTGATGGAGTAGACTGGAGCAGTATGGTGGGCAGACTCATGTCCCATAGCTGCTGTCGATTATGCTTTACGTATCAATATATCAATCAAAGCCTATATTGCTCCACTGCTAGTGGCAACAGAATGAAACGAGTTGATACCATAGTCCGATCAGGAATGGCGATTTTCTCACATTGAACCCACGTTTCTATTAAATGAAATTGAATCAATCTTACCGATGAATAAATTGCGTGCAATATGCTATTTATGTAGTAAATAATAATAACAATGCTAATAAAACATAATAATGGCCGTCTGTCAAAATTTTTTTTTCACATGAATCTTGCAACTACTAGAAGGATTGTCATGGGATCGTGATGGGATCGTGACGGGATCGGACGGGATGTTTAGCACAGAACAAAGGTTATGTTTCGTCAAGGTCATTGTGTTAATTTTAATGCTATGGAATATGTAAGTTACAGTCCTTTCGTATATGCCCCAGCGATCCTATTTATAACAACTTTTATTTTGCCCACTGGATTAAACTTAATATATGTATATTGGCTTGGATTTAAATTTAAAGCAGCAACGAGCGGCTTAATAATGATCAGCAAACGTTGATAAAGTTTTCAGCTAATCTAATGTCAAAATATCTCTGAAAATCTACTCGCTTATAATAATATCAATCAACATCCTTTGTTATCTTAACACACAAAAAAAATCAATATAACATAATGGTCGACTCATTAATTCTAAATCCTACACAGATCTTCCCGAAGCGAAGCGAAAGAATATAAGCAAATAACTCGTATAAAATAAATAAATATATACGAGGTTTACCAACAATATTCACTCAATTATTATAACGAATTATAAAAACACTCAACATTCATATTTAGTAGACACTTTCCCGATTCAACGAGAATGAATATTAGGTCATTACCATGGCATATTAATGTTGCTTTGTAGCAAAAAAAGTGTACCCCTAGCCGAAGGGTTCGAGTGACTTTGAAGCGGGTATAAAATTCAACCCTTTATTATACAGAAACACTCCGCGAAAACGTAAAAAAACTCGTATACAAATACACAGATGTGGCGTATGTAACTTTGTTAATGTACAATACAAATATGTATGTAAAATAAAATATCTGTATATGAAAATTGGAACAGTATTTATAATATGAGGTAGTATTAGTATAAAGTATCGATAATCCGCAAACGCAATGTATTAGGGAATATACCTTCACACACGCGTAGCACCTCCCTCCCTCTCATGAAAGAAACATGCACTTATAATATATAAATGTACATACAAGTACCGTCAGCAACACGTGTTTCACTCCGAAGTGGAGCATCGCCAGGGTACTAAGACTCCACGCCTATCAGCCGTAAAGTAACAAGACTTAAGGTTGCAGCAGCTGCAACCACACTACAGTCCAAACCAACCTGCCCCACGCCTGTTGCATATTGCTGACCAACAAACAACAGCATTTGATGGAGATCGCTGTAGGTACTCTGTATTTATATTTATATTTTTTTACAAACGAGCAGACGAGCCACCTGATGGTAAGTGGACACCGTCGCCCATGGACATCAGCAACACCAAAGGTAACATTGATGCGTTGACGGCCAGGAAATGACAAGAAGGTAAGAAAGAAAACACTGTCCCTCAAGCCTCCAGCCGGAACACGGCGAGATTATGTATTGAAAGAAAGAAAGAAAACGTTTATTTCGCCTAATAACATGGATACTGCAACCTTGTAACATGATGAAACCTAAATATTTTTAACAAAAAAAGAAAGATAAGAAAAATAAAAACAAAAAAAAACTTAAAAACCTAATAATAATAATAATAAACCGGTTAATGGTTAACCGGTGTTGCAGTACCCATTAAATGACGAAAAGGGGCGCACTCAGCGGAGGTCGCTGTTTCTCAGTACGCCCGTGCGGGCGGACCGCGCGAGTGGTGTGAGCCACAGAGTACATTAGGTGTGAGCAGTGCTGACTGGGAGATTTTGTAAAAAAAAATACAATAATCATAAAAGTGCAGAATTGAGTGGATTTGAAATTCATTTGGTGGGTGCAAGCAACATTGATGGAACGCTTACGCAGTACGTCGTCGTCGAAGTACATCTGATTACTATTTCTATGACACAAATACTGTTACTTAAAAATATATTGAAACAAATAACATTTTATATAAAAAAAAAATTGATCCTTCTTCTTCTATTCTAATTCTTTTTTGCCTGAGGAGCTCCTATTCTGGAATCAACTGAACAATGTTGTGGTGTGTTTCCATTGCAGTTTGTACACCAGTTTATCAATTCCTTTATATTGGTGACCCCTTAATCTCAGGGGGCTCGTCTATTTCTATATAGACTATTGATAATATTGTGCTTAATTTAATAAATCCGCCTTAGAATACAGATAGTCTTATAGAAACCGTGATTAGGAAACAGAAATAACGCTCTCTTGGGAGCTGATAGCGTTAAATAATCAATATTCATTAAATACGACCCACATCTCATCATGGCTCGGGTCGATAATTAATATAAATAAATCTAAAGCCAAACCTTCTTAAATCGCATTGGTAGTTCAATTTTCTGTAATATTTTCATACATCAGGTTGTGTAATCTATATATATCATATAATTCTAACTCATCGCATTCTGTACATTTAGAATATATAAGAAAAACTACTATTAGGGGTCTTTATTAACGCAACAGAACACAAAAAAGTTGTTGTTAGAATGTTTGTCTGTATGTCTGTGTGTTTGGGTGCGCTAATCTCAGAAAGGCTTATCCGATTTCGTTACGGTTTTCACTAAAGTAAGCGTCGTTTAATATTTAAAGTTCGTTTTAATAAATAAAAATTATAAATCAATATATTTGTAATTCATAAAACAATGCAGATACTATATATACTATTAGAAAAGCGTAAGGTAGTTTTTCTGAAGCGAAGCGAAGGCGGTTTGTTAGTTTTTTATAAAACAATAAAATAAAGTGTGTACATTACACTGCGAATTACAACCTTTTCTATTTGAGAACATTACTTACGTAACGATCACAACCAATCCAGTCCATTGCTGGTTTGCTTCACAACACGTGTATTTTATCGTAACGAAGGCGACTACAGCGCTGCTCTTATAGAAGTTTGGTAAAATGTTTACCAACCTATCCGATTTTATAATTAATCTGCTCGGTACACCGTTTTTGTGCTGACCATAATTAAGGATACTGTAAAACTTAACAACTGCAGTGTGTCTACATAATTTTGATCAAACATAATTTGGGTCCAATTACCCGTTGGAATCTTAACTTCAACCTTTCACACAATTATATGGAATTTCAATGATGCTACAAATTAAATTTATATATATTTTCTAAAATTTATTTGTATTGAATTTTGGAAAAATTTGAACACATTGCAGCAAGACAGACCACTTTACACAATACACACACATACAATGTAGAAATAATTATTATGACAAACAAAGTTGTAGGCAAAATATCTAAATTTCAGAAAAAGGGTTCCGATACTCACTTAAGAGACGTATACAGGATTGTTTGTTCACTCAAGAATAACTTATTACCGTGTAAGCCCATGCCATTAAAAATAAAAGAAAAAAACATGATACCATCATGGTGACACATTGTAGCAACGACCACGCTCTCCGTGATCGACATGGCACGCGGCCCCATCGATTGCTTTCTAATGACGTGCATGTTAATTTGTACCCTCTCCGAGATTCCCATAACTCTCCTGTTATATTTTATTGGACAATTAAGCCGAAATGTTTGTTTTATCGATGAACGGGAAACTTTACAAATTTCCTGGTTCATGTCCCACTATCAGCAACCCTCCGATAGCTTAAATTTAAACCCAAAAGCTGGTTTGAAACGTCGCGGCTGATCATGCACGGTATTAAGGTTCTCTATCTAGTCTGAGCGGTGGTATCAACGAGCAGGTTTAGATCTATATTATTAGCAAGCAATGATTATGTCCCTGGTGTCATTTCTCTGTATGATGGTCATGTGGTCATGAATATTGATGATCTTTGATCTGTATATTGTCCAACTGTTACTATGAAAAATTAAATTACCTTCCTGTTGTTTTCATCAGATATTCAAACTCATTGGTCAAGGTCTGTCTAACTCGATAGTACGGCTATATTCTGCCATAAACTCTCTTCGTGTTATGAACCAGTATCCATGTCCGACAAGGAGATAGTCCAGTTCAAAAAGGACAATGACAAGGTTACGAACTTGTAAGTAGCCAACGTATCCGAAATTCGTGCAATTTCGAGCCCCGAAACTACAGATTCCATCCATGTGGGTAGTTATATATGTAACTGCAAGGTTGTTAACGACATAGAAAATTAAGAGGTCGTTCATAGAGATCTTTTCCTCGGTTAACAAGCATAATTACCATCTGCTTCAGGTGGACAAATCAACATGTCGTTTGTTTGTCATATTATAATATACATCTGTCTTTTTAAAAAATCTACAGAACCATCGTTTGACTTCATGAAAGTGTAGTTATAAATATTATCACTTGGTGTTGACTGAAAGACTTAAAGACTTTTTTTTCAGTTCTGTGAAATCTACCCCTTTGACCTCATCCCAGAAAACATTTCCTCGCTTATCGTTACAAGTGAAGACAGTCCACAGTGCTGGAAATGCCTACAAGCCGATCAGGAAACGCAGATGTACAAAATAGTATTTAAATGTTAGATATTTTCAACAAGCACATTTATGAAGATTATACTATTTGAAATTTTATCTTGGAACAAAAAACAATATTCAAATATTTAAGCCCCTCTTAACCTTCAACAAGTACATCCTCCAAGTACCAATATATCTGGATTAGTTAAAAGAGTCTTGATGACAATGACATGTCATAGGAAAAAGTAGTAGGATTCTACTACCTTTGTAGTTTCAGTAGTTCTTAATAATATCACAGACCAATACATTATTCTAAACAGTCCGCGAAATAAGGCATGGTTCCAAAACTCTCAACATTTGAAAAATTATTTTGAGGATAAGCGCATTATAAATGTATATAATGTGCTTAATTTATACTTATTTTGTTACAATATTTCATATCATGAGGCATCCCTATCAAAATAATTCAACTCGATTCATTTATGACGACCCCATAGCCCAGTTGCTAGTGAACCTGCCTGCTGAGCGAGGGGTCCCGGATTCGATTCCCGGCCGGGGCAGACGTTTATGTGACAGATAAATCTAAGGTCGTGGGTGCTTGTGATGTCATATTTGTGTATATCCATGCCACCCGCAACAGAGGGAATCCTAGTGCGGGGGTGTGAATGTGTAAAGGTTTAAAAAAATATAATCTTGCTGGATTTACAAAAGGTCTTACATATTATATTATTGATAGCCAGTAAAATCCTATCAATTGGTATACAATGATATATAAGATATATATTAAAAATGTATATATATATATGTGTAAATTATTAATTATTATTACATTTCATTATTACAATTCTTCATCGTTATCAATACAATATACATTTAATTGAGTTTAAATCAGTCAAGTTTATTGTTCAAATAATCATTAATATTTTAATACGTTTTACTTACTAAGAGATCATGAAGTTTATATTTAAATTTATGTAAAGATATGGATGGAAGTAGGAATTTTATTATATATTTTATGTACCATCCCAATCATATTTTCACTTAATTCAAATTCTAAATCATTTCATCATATAGGTATTCTGTAAATACACTTGTGCACGTCATTTTTTGTTTCTACTACCGTTTCGAAAAGGTGCTTTAACATTGAGGAGAAGAAATTGCGAAAGAAACTCCGCAACACATCTTTTAAAACAACACATGGTAATTACAAAAGTTTAAACCTGCGCGGAACTGGTTTCGACACTGTTATTTCCAAGCATCCTTGTCATTAATACATTCACTATACTATAATGTCCTTAACCAATAAGCTGTGCTTTAACGCGTCGCTTAAAAGTTCCAATAGGTAACTCACGTATCAACTTTGGTACCTTATTGTCAAAACGAATAATTGAATAACATTTAATCCAGATGCTATCGGTTTTTATCAACATCTAATTAGATGGACCACTGTAAATTATTATTCTACTGTACTAATATTCTAAAATTATCACAGTACATAATTCTATGTCAAACACATAATATTAATTCTAACACGACCCGAAATGATCATGCAAATATAGATTCCAACACATTATAAATTCATAGAATAAATCAGAAACTTTGGGTAAAACAACAGCAGATGATTGATATTAATCATAGGTTATTTGCAACAGGACCAGATCGTAGGCAGCCGGCCGTGGATCCGAAATTGGACGGTAATTTACGACAGAAACTCTAATTCCATAACTTTTTAGAGGTTGACCCCAAAGTTTGTAACAAATTTTATACAGAACGACACGAACTCGCAATGAGAATACGTATTAACGAATAAAGATTCTGGAATCCCAGATTTATTCTAGATTTTTGTTCGTCAATAAGATTTTTAAAACTCATAAAGTTATCGATCATAGGTTTTACCATTATATTGCAGTCGTTAAACTGCGTCGGAAAAGTTGGGGTGAATTAAAAACTTCCGAAACTTGACCAATAATCTCTCCGCCAAGCTGCACTGGAGTATGATACGTACACGCACCAGACCTCCACACTTGGACCCCCCCATAGATCTATACCCCGCAATTGGCTGTCGATGTGTTGAAAACGAGAATTCTGTAATAATAAAACTGTAACGGTTTAGAATCTGTACAACGAATACTTATTGGAAATTTTAATTTAAGTAAATTTTGTTATCGACATAATGCCTAAAAAAATTATTTGAAACTATTTGTCTGTCAAGCTAAACCACTAAAACTACTGAACATATTTAGATTTGGCCGTATTGGGGCGGCCTATAATACGGGGAGGCAAACCCACGCTGATAAAACAGGGTGTCGTCAGAGACGACAGAAGCCAACCTGTTTGGTGGTAGGGCTTCGCGTAAGGAATATACTATCAATATTATTATTAAGTTATGAATATTATTACTGACATTATTATCTCCTGCTAAAGTTAGCCGCCACACGACTCCTCGTGTTCCGGCAGGGGGCTTCAGAGCCGGTACTTTCTTTCTTATCTTGTTTTCATTTCCTGGCCGTCGACGCATCTGTGATATCTTTGCTCTTGCTGATGTCCATAGACGGCGGTGACCACTTACCATCAGGTGACTCGTCTGTTCTTTTGTCTGATATTAACGGAAAAAGATGATTCTAGGCACATTAATAACTTATATTAGGATTAGTTGATAGTATCAGGCGTTACTTTGAAGAAATTCATTATTATTAAATTAGTATGAATTTACTTTGAAACAATCCACAAGCACAATGTATGATTGTATATATTTGTATCCGCACATAGAACCTCCCTGCCTCCCACTATATTAGGAACCATAATCTAGGATTCTTTTCATCCCGCGAAATGGATCTGCTCCGGCGGAATTTTCAAAGCGAAAAAACATTCTTAATCCTTTGTTGGTTGAAATTCATTTAAATTATCATAATATTAATATTAATAATGACAAAAGTAGCAATGTTGAAAGAAGATCTATCAGCAAAGTAAAATATTGAACGACTCAAAACGGCTTTCGTTCCCCATGATTCAACAATGTACGCTCCAACAAATTTATTTAGTTCACGAAGTTTGTGGATCTGTTTAAATGAGTATTAGTAGCTGTGCTATCTTTTAGTTACTACGATCGCTATATAGTATAAATCTCAAAATCTCTCTCTGTCAGATCTCGTCCATCAAAAACGACTTCAGAGATTCTCACGAGGCTTCCATTATTGTACTGAATGATGTTCTAAAAAGATTTAGACATATGAGTTAAACATGGAATAGTTATAGAACGCCAATTTTTGTTACAATTGTTTTGTTTGTGGTCACTATTTCTAAATAGAAGAAAGAAGAAGAAAGAGCTAAGAAATAAGATCTTTTCGGTTGATTGGATCAAAATATACAATTTGGCTGTTTTGTATGACTGAATGTGAAAATCAAAGCAATTTGGCAGCAGTGTAGGCTGCAACATTTCTCTTGCCAAGCAAATACGCGTCCTATGCACCTCAAATCATGATACTTAATTATATTCTGGATTAATTTAATCTACATACTAAACACTTTCTGTGTACCTGCATGTCTCTCTATTATTTGTAATCGAAATAATATTTTTACTAGCATTATATTGTGATGAAATTCTTTACTTTCTTGTTACTTGAAATTCAATAATCAAGCCTGAATGAATAAAACCCTGAATTACAATGTTTTAAGTAATGGATTCTTCTTCATTTGCCAGCAAAGCGACGGTAACGCCTCGTCAATTACAAAAGGCCATGACCGGTAATGTCAACTTAACATCAGGAATCTTGTCTGATCTTGCTTTAACAGCCGTACAAACATTAGAAAATAGTTTACCTGAGAAAAAAATCCACGTTTTTTTATCTGTCATGAATATGACTCATACTGTTATCAGAAGAATAAAATGGTAACCTCGTTAAAACCTTTTTTGCCACCAAGTGATTCATTTGTGAATGACAAAAGAAACATATTATACCAAAATCGCCTGAAACTTATGCAAAATTGTATTTCTTCAAACTCAAACAAAGCCACATAAATTTTATGCTCCGATCATACTTCTATAAAAACCAATAATAATATCCTACATTATGCCATAACAACAAGTAAGTATAACTGTTCAATTCCATGTCATATTAAGACGACTCAAATTAAGTGCGGAAACATAAATGTTTTTCAATGAATGATCTAAAATTGTTATCATTTAACGATAACCCACACCGGGCAGAGGTGATGCCCAAATTTACGAACGACGCACTCACGATTGAGCATTCAGGCGGATGACAAGTGGTGACGCAAAATGTGGTTAAAGTTTCTTTTGATTTCATGTTACGGGTGCTCTGGCATCGTAAGTGTTTATGCATTTATTCCTTTATTTACGGGAAGTCAAAGTCTTCTGTAATCGCAGTGTCGTAGAATCATTTATATCTCTATCATCTTGGCAGTAAAATAAAAATATCATGACAAATCCTAATATATGTTTTTAAATATAACATGTATGAAACTCTGCAAACGTTTTTTATTCTCGAAGAAAACCATAACTAAGCATTTGAATATAATCTATAATAATCAACAATATAACTGTAACGGGGTCAGATCTGTGCATGGAATGTTTTTTGGAAATTTTAATGTAAGTACACTCGGTTATCCGTCAGAGTACAAAACACTTTTTTCAGGATTTTTGTCTATCTAATGCCGCGTATATCACTAAAACAATTTAAAAGACTTGGATGATATTTGGCGTATTAATAACTTATATTAGAGGTCATAATAGAGGATTTTTTTTATTTCGGGAAATAGATCTGTTTTCGCGGGATATAAAATAATTTTTTTATGAAAAATGAACTACCTGGACCCAGCTGCTATAATAAATTAATATGTTTCTAATTGACGGAACCAGAAAAACCTATACCTAAAATAATGCAAACAATCATAGTTATCATTTGTTATGATTACCTAAGAGAATGTTTTTGAAGAATTTACACCATTATCAATATATTAATATGTGAATACAAGAAGATTTATTCGAGACAAAATCAAATCTAAAAGTCGAATCGTACTCCCATTGGTGCTTTTCGAATTGGAACCAATACACGGATGCATGCACGGAAATCCAAGGATGGAGGAGTCGATTATAGAGAACTTGTTTTAAAACCGTTTTCGAAAGAAACCTAATTCGAACCGAAAAATGGAATCATTTTTAAGTCATCTACCCGCTATCAACCAAGATCGTCATTTGTTATGGCCGTAGTAAAATGTTAACCATGACGTAGTTGGAACTTATAGATAAATGAACTGTTTAATTCAATAAGAGACTAGAGCTTTATTGATATTATTTCTTACAGTTCACGACATCATTTGACCTAGGCGGCGTGATATCTGGTAATCGCATGGCAGGTGTACCTCTGGGTCGTTCCCTGGGAGATGGGGAGGTGGACGTCGAAGGCGTGTGCACAGAGAGTGGCGTGACCTGTCAGAATTGCACCCATGCCGTCACTTGCATACCCTTGCCTATTGGTTGGCTCAAGGTATTTCAATAAATTGTTTGACTCCTATTCAGATTCATGTGCTATAAGGTTCCTTACTGTAAATGTATCAAGTATATTGACTATTTTGACTCATAGCCGTTATACGTAGAGTTTAATGAATAAAATCGTACCAAATGTTAACTATTCCAAGGTTCCACTGCAAGAATGTCAAAAAGAACAAACATGTAACGCACACTTAGGAGGATGCAGCAGTGAAGCAGTTCCTGAATGCGAATCTCTTTCTCAAAAATACCAACACACATGTGAACAGGTGAGTTTGCTTAATACGCACGCCTTTGAGGAATATAATTTTAAATGCAATTAAATTGACTTCAGTTTTACATGTATGAAATATTTTAATTAATTTGTGTCCAGATACAGTTTTATTTGGATGTAAATTAAAAAAGCATTGTAAAGATAGAAAAATTTTTATAGGTAGAGACTGTTTTACACAGTAGGAAAAAGTATTTTTTTATGTTAATAGCCGACAAACGAGCAGACGAGCCACCTGATGGTAAGTGGTTACCGTCGCCCATGGACATCAGCAAAAACAATGGGATCACTGAAACGTTGTCGGCCAGGAAATGAGAAGGTTAGAAAGCAAATACTGGCTCTCAAGCCCCCAGCCGGAACACAACGATCGTTTGGCGGCTGACTCAAGCAGGAGGGTGGTAGCTAGCCAGGCAGGCTTCACGAAAAGATAATAATACCAGTAATAATATTAATGACTTAATAATAATACTGATAATATAATCCTTACGCGAAGCCCTACCACCAAGCGAACTAAAAAGTATACCAAAAAAGATACCACATGTTGTGAAGAATTGATTTGGACTTAATATTAATAAGTATATTGTGGTACAAGTTCTGTTCTTGACGCTAATATGGGTAAAATGACAGGTAGGAATTTTTCCGGATGCATTCGACTGCACGAAGTTCCACCTGTGCTCACCTCCGGAGGGACTCCCCAGCGGCAGCCCGGCAGACCACCGTGTGGGGCTATGTCCCCGGAACTATGGATATAATCCCAGCACTGCTCAGTGTTCTGTAAGTGGACCAGAATATTTATTGCATTAAGTTTTTTGTAGCGACCACCCCTCAATAAAAGGAGCTTAGAACGCCCTCCAATTACGTATGTAAACTGATGTCACGATGATAGCGTCTATTCAGAAGATTTATAAGGCTTAAGACTAGATAGAGTTGCGTCGTAAGAAAAGATCCAGCAGCAACCTTCTGTAATTGGTTATTATTAAATAAAATTGCAGAAGTTGACAAGTAAAGTTGTAAATACTACTTATAATACTTGTGAATTTTCATGATTGTGCTCCTTAATTGACCCAAATAACTTCTTCACGTATATTTGAAATGATTATGGAGAACTACAACGTGTTCAATTTTAAATGACTCGACTGCTTCGATAAACCAAAACATCTTTGAAAAGTTGGTTGTATCATACAATAGTGAGTCTACTTCTTCTGTCGTTAATTTTTTCCCGTAAAAAGTCATGTGACTTTAATATACAGTTCTAATTGCTCTTTTCTGATATTAAGTATTGAATTAATATGACGAATATACGAATGAATAGGATACCTCATGTCATGAAGTTTTTTTTTCATCTACTTCAAAAAGTAGCAATTGATTTCTTAACAAAATTCCACGATATATTTTTCTTATATTTCCTGCAAATCTTTGTTCCAGAAGGAAAAGTATTCTGAACGTTAATTTATATCATAAATTTTTAGTATATCCAGTGTCATTTTTTGTTTCCGCATGATAAATTAACAAACAGACAGACATACTAATCTACAGAGTGTACAGAGACAAAAAATAGACAAAAATAAATAAAACAATATTGTAATTTTCTATACTATAATAATATAAAGAGGAAACCTTTATATTTTTGTATGTTTGTAACGAATTAACTCAAAAACTACTGAACCGATTTTAAAAATTCTTTCACCATTAGAATGCTACATTATTCCTGAGTAACATAGGCTATATTTATTACTAGAAAAAATAAGGGGGGATCCTTGCTAAAACTTCAGTAATGTGAACCAAGCTGTAAAAAAATTTGCTTAAAAATATGTTTCATCTCATACGTTGCAGAAACTATTGATAATAGAACAAAAAAATGTTCTACAATATTAGAGAACATATCAATATCTACAAATAAATTCGCGATACTATATGTCCAAATATTATAGTTTATATCACTATAAGCATTTTTCATTTTAAAAGCTGACCAAAATCAGACCATGATAACCATACATTCGTATTAATCCTTTTCCAAATAAATCATTTTATATTCAAAACTGTTTCAATACCTATAGATAACTTTTTGAATTACTCAAATCAGACATTCCGTTCAGAAGATTTGACTAATTTAGCGCAATGACCAGTGTGGCCCCACGCAAAGCATCCATAGCATAGGCCGGCGGAGAAGGCGATGAGGGAGCGGGCACGAGATGCAGGGCGGGCACATCTATGAAATAGGTAGTCGCGCTTTCGGCTCCTTACGCAGTGGATATATGCAATATTGAATATGTCTTCTATAAAGATGACATTATAAATATATCTCAAGATGTTTAAAAATAAAAGTACACCCGTGCGAAGCCGGGGCGGGCCGCTAGTAATATATAAAAATGTATACCAATATACATGTAATGTATTCGGTTACCTTAGTTTTATCATTAGTATAGATTATGGACTAATCATTGACTTCTATTACAGGTAAAGCTCACTAAAGGACAGTGTTCTGCAAAACCAGCACCAGTTTGCAGAATAGTTGGCGATTACGGCGTCCTTCCCTCCAGCCCTAATCATTATTACGTGTGTCTAAGCAAACACGGTGCTCTCTACCCTCAAATATTTATCTGCCCACATGGATGGTTCTTTTGGGCTGGCTTCTGCAGACCAGAACAACAAATTCCTGAAAGCTCCACTCTTCCAGTCCCTACGACCACTGAAGAGACAAGAGTTACATCTTCAAAGACAGAAAACTCAACAACAAAGAGATATTCAATAAGCGACGTGCTCTTTTCAACAGAGAAGCCTACCACCTGGAAGCCTGATACGTTCTTAGCTGACAGATATGGTACTTACGAGAATTACGACATACCATCAGCACCCGAATCATGGCCGACAGCGGATGACGAAATATTTAATTCGTGGGAGAGTACATAGACTATTTATAAAATTTAGATCCTTACTTCACTTTTAATTTGCAGATATTTCCGGTATTAATTTTTATTATTCACATTCTGAATTAATAATATAAACAAGAATATATATAGAATGATGACTCAAAATTTGTGGAAATTTCCTGTAAATAATTTTTCAGAAGAAGTGGAATTTCACGTATGTAGTAAGTTGGATTTGGTTAAGAGTTTAATGACTACGTCGGGGAACCTGTCTTTGCCATGTTGAAAGACTATTGTACCAACGGGTGATGAATTAATTATTTGTAATTTTGCATTTGTGTGTGAAATTTTTGATAACCCTCTTTTATAACAATGCATTTATCTGTGACCGCTTTCGTCCAGAAATCAGTTCTATAACTACAACTGCAGTCCTATTTAAGATTTTTATTGTATTTGAAATATCCATGGGCAATGACGTCAGACTGCAGTCTTGCATCCATGTTAATAAAAATTGTCAATTTACTATCTTTTGTATTTTCAATTCCAATACAATTAGTCTCCTTATCAATTTAAACTAGACGTAAGCTTACTCGTAGAATTTTGTGAATATATAATGTATATAATATTCAAATATTTATAAATTGCCAACAAACGACCAGACCATCATCAGGGCTACCCACCAACCCCCATGAACCTCCGTAAAATACATAGAACATTGAATCTAGTTACTTCTAGTGGTGACTGAACAGGCGATTAATAAACCCTTCTACCACGAACAAGTACCGTCAGGATTTAACTGGATGGTACAAACTCCAGCGATATATAACAGGAGGGACCGTACGCCATAGCATTGTCCGTTGTTCAGCAAGGTTTACCACAAACAGGGGAACTCGTTTACACCCCGAATATATTAAATAAATAATAGTGTTAAATACTATTGTCCTGGTTGTACTCGTAAATACAATTATTTGAAATATAAAGGTTGACTTTTAAAATTCTGTTCAAAAATATCTTTTGAAAAAACAATCTGTGATACAGAATCCTTACCATGAGTAGTCAGAAAAAAGAAACTACAATAACTTCCAAAGAGAATACAGTACTTACTGTTACAGAGAACACTTTTGCTTATATAATCTTATAGTCGCAAAAATTCACTTCTTGATTAATAAAAATACACTTACTTACGCATACTACTTATTCTAATTCTATACTACATGTATACACTGAACGCTTACGTATATTTATTTTTTTGGTATTGCCTGAATAACCTCAACGGGTACACCTGCGTCAGTACATACTCGCATATATCTTTGGGCGGTATGTATAAGTGAAGTAAATTTTAGGTTAAAGTGAGGTAGCTGGTGAGAGAAATACGTGACTTACGTGACTTGAACAAACTATTTTCATTCAAGTTCCCTCCGGAGTCGGACCGTTCACGAGGTCATCAGCCCCTCGAGCAATATCGGGCTTCGAATCTCACACGTTTCTAGACTTTTACGGACCCTTGATCTCGATGCGGATATTACGAGTACGTCTGTTTCAACGGATCCCAAAATGTAATCCCAAACTTTATTTTATTGAATGAAATATTTATCTAGTTATGTTTACTTTAAGAGTAGAAATTTTCCGTTTATATGTCGAACCTACTTACTTTGCACTCTGGTCAATGCACGAGGACGCAATAATTTTCTTCGTTTGGGCGCCTACCGTTCACCCTGCTTAATCAACACTGATGTAAGGTGTAAAAATTCTTTACCTGCTTTAATAGCTACGACCCTACTACAACCAACCAAGAAGTATTTTTAGGTATTTCGATTGATGTGTTGGAAGTTATATTCCATATATAGAAGTTATATATAAGTTTATAAGCAGGTTATCCTGATCCTTTTAAGACGTTACGTTAATAACGCTCTTGTTGTTATGGATGTGAACGTGCCGGTTATCACTTGCCACGCGATCCGTCTGTTTGTTTGCTGTATATTGATTTAATAATATAAGCTATTTAATGTCTTCGAATTAATCTATTCATACTAATACCAAATAGTAACGGGCTGATTCTGTTCATGGATTTTTTTTGGAGATTGTAATGTTGGTAAAGTTTGTTATCGACATTAATGCTTAAACATATTTTTTTTTGGAATGTGGCCTGTTTTTCTGTATGTCTGCACGTTCAACACATATAAAAATATAACTAAAACCACTGTATAGGTTAAAATTTTTCGTGGCGTATCTGATAGTTAACTCTTCGATCGTAACGATGAGTCAAAATCTTGGATCCTTTTTTACCGGGAAATGGATCTCGTCCCGTGGAATTTTCCAAAACGAAGATGGGGGGATTAATAGTTATATTATACATATACTTGTTTAATTTATTCTGCTTCCCAATAGTATTTGTGTTATTACATTGAGTAAATATAATCAAACATATTTTACTTTTCTGCCGGTTTAAGGTCTTGCTTTATCGTCATCGATTATCGCAGTTGTTATTATGGGCGAGTACTGCCGTCATTGTCTTCAGTAACACCACAAGTCCAGTAAACTGGTGGCCAAAAAACAGTGTATACGCCCATTTACAGTGTCTCCAACTTTGCAATAAAATAAGTCAAACATTTTACATTTTATTTTAGAAGGGTGTTGCTATTTCCTTGAATTAAAACTTGTGTCCAAGGAAAACAATGTAAGAAGAACCTACACATGGAGAAGTCCTGCGTTATGTTCTCAATAATACGACGTATCAATCCGCTCTTGACCAATGTGGATATGACTATAACCTACCATCCTTCAAGGAGCCCAAGAAGATAGGATTATGATGATATTATTATGGTATTTAAGCCTGAACAAAAATGTCTCTCGGCATACGTCAGTAAGTGATCGGAATATTAAACTAACTTCTGTCGCAGTCAGAAGATCGTTTGTGGCAAAGAAAATGTGATATGTTTCAGAAATTTGTTTGTTACGTTATTCCTTATCTGTTTTTATCTGAGATATTGAGTCGGAAGGATTGCACTAGACAAAAATATCCTACATTTGGGTTGCCACATCCCACCACCAATGCCCACTGAAACATCGCAGTGCAATATGTTCTACCCTCTTCTATATTATCTTCAATATTCTCTGGAGTTGGTCTCTGAGGTACAGTCAAAAGTCTTATCGTTAAGTCGCTTATGATCAGACAACGCCGTTGATACTTCGCTATTTTGCGAACCAAACAATATTTTCGGGTGTGTTATAACAAAATTTTCCTCGTCTTCCCCCATACCGACACCGTTTTATTGTCGCCCGGTCGCTAATATACGGTGCGAAATTTGTTTGGCGTTATATTTATTATTTTTCCAATAATTTCATTTTGCGAGACGTGCGGGAATACATTTACAGCTCCGTTATAAGGAAATTACAACATATGCTTCTACCACAGTACCGATAATTCTTCGTGTGTTGTTAAAATTTAAGACCTTTCGTTTACTTTATGACACTTTAGGCGATGATTTCAAATAACAGTTACAATTACGAAATAAATCATTGCAACAGCTATGAATGACTATTGAATAGCTATTGAATAACTTGACAGTTTATTTGTTTTTACAAACACCACACAAAAATTGTATCTCTACGTCTCTTGTTTGTTTTTCTCTCTATTGATATGTCTTTGCTATTGACTATTAGTTGTGCCTCATTACTGAGCATCATGTCTACACCGATGGCTCGATGTAGCTGAGGTAATTGTTGTTTAGAAACGAGGTCTGATGATCTTTTACGGGGGATCTTTTACGGGGGAAAGGTTATTACAAACTTGTTACTTACTTTCAAAATAAGACTGCTTGGACATGAGTTTTATATTAAGCCAGTTTATACCCATAAATGCGTCTGTAACTGTGAGAAGAAAAAAAACTCGGGAGGTTCTTGCCGCTTCTTCCGGGACCACTCACGGTAGGGATTTGTTGAAGCGATAGCGTAGTTTGACGTTCGAAAAGTGTTTGTAAAAACCAACTTCGAATAAAAATTATTTCATTTGAGGGATGTGCTCTGTTAACAGACGGAGATATCAAAGTTCTCATGGAAAAATGCAAAATTGATGTGTTGTGTGTTGGGAACCATCCGAATTCACGTACTCCCACTATATATTCGTTTTGAGGACACGATAGTTCATAAGAATGTTAGAAACCAATAAGCAGCACGCTTAAGTTGTATTTATATTTGTATAATATGTTTGCGAAATCGATAAAATAGCAGAATGATGTCTGTCGAGGTAGGTTCTATCTTTAATGTGTAACTTTAAAAATACGTTAGAAAAAATTCAAAACTCATCTCTCGAACTTAGAAAATTAAGCTAATCGACAAGTTCCACCGCACCACGGAAACCGGTTTGCTCCAGTCCAATCCGGAATCAATCTCGTTGGCCAATTAGTGGATGCGGCATCCGACGGGTGCTGGATCCAATTATCCAATGCATTCCAGTTAGCTAGCTTGTTGCTTTTCCAATACCTTCTTTATCTGCAATGTACGAGGGCACGTTTGTCTGCTTACTTATTCTAAAGTGAAGTAATTTTTGAGTTTATTGCATTCAAACAGACATACTTTTTTACACTACGTCATGACATTATTTTGCTTAGTACAGATCCAATCAGAGTTGCGTACATAACATTCAGTCTATAGTATTTGGATGGATACAATGAACATAGCAAAATAAAATCAAGACTTTACTCAGACTGTTATAACAAAACTCCTCTCTGAAATTTAAACAAATAATTTTCTTATTTACTTGCATACTTATGTTATCGATGCAAAGAGTACGAGTAAAACAGTGCGCAATCCCCACTCACATTATCTCTCGGCATAGTCCACTAGTAACAAATGGCTCTAATCATGATGATAACTCATGATGCATTAGCTGAACACCCCATATAAATTGCCACTCAAATTTCTGAAAGCTGCTATTGCTTTGACAATGCTTTCATCAACCTTATGCAATTCCTGCACTTTTCAAAAGTGATGTTCAGAATGTTCGTCTAATGTAGATGTTTGATCTACTTATCCAATCGTACTAATGTAAACCACACGCTATTATGGAAAGTTCTTAATAGTGATTTTTAAGATTCCGCAAGATACAGTTTCCCTGTAGAGAAACTGTAATAAATAATTTGAAATATGTATTACAAAAAATAAAAAGCGAGATTCACCGAGATCATCTCGAGCCAAACACTGACTTTAAAATTACTTTTATGTTAATATTTCATGATGAATAGTAAATTTTACCTATTTTTCTATGCGAGCAGCTTTACATAAATATATGGTTATGTCAAATTAATTTTTGAATGTTTATTAAAAGTCATTATTATCTACTGCTATTTTAAGGTCTTCTTTCGCAATGAGAGGGATATGGGAAGGCCATGGTCCGCCACGCTGGCCGAGAGCAAATTGACAGACTTTATAAACGTTTGAGAATATTTTACGGAACTCTCAGGTATGCCAGTTTCCTCGGGATGTTTTACTTCACCGACATATTAGTTAATTATCTCTATAATTCATTTATGTTACGCTAATAATTTAATTCAATTTGAATTCGAACGAGTCTCCCGTGCGGACGACTGATAAACCATTAGTTTATTACTTTTAATAAATATTCAGCGTATTTAATTCACCTCAGTAAGTCACCCACTTTACTTAAGTCTATTTATAGTAAACTTATGTCCAACAACATTAATCTAGACCATTACAATGAAATTATTCATTAAATATTAAATTTATTTTAGGATTAAGATAAATTTTACCTTTTATTATGGGTAAGTTTACTTTAATGATTACCATCGATTATGTTTGTGATTATGTATTATGATTATGTTTATTAATTATAAAGCTTGATGAAATTAATTATCTCACCACGGATCGGACGTGACTTTAGTTGTCCTATTTGTCGTAATTGAAACAACTTTGAAAAAAAAATGTACGCTGGTAGAACGTATGTACATGAGAATTCGTAATATTATCTAAGATATGTCGTGTTATAAATGGTTTCTGTCTTCTTTATCTACAACATTGACGGCACCTACATTTATTTGACTTCCAAGTCAACACCTCTGAACGTTTCATCCACGTCACAAAGGAGACACACTAATAATTCAATGTGTCACACAAAAATATGATAACATGATATTTTAAATAAATGCTAAGTTTTCAGAATTCTGTCGTACGCTCAGGTGCTGATTTCCCATGCGAGAGCGAGGGTCGCATCACGCAGTAGCTATCTATGGATTGGTTAATAATTCAGTTAAGGGACTGTGACCCGTATCGGGTTATGTTGTAATTTCGCATCGTATTGCGAAGGACCCTAGCCTTCGTTACTGAATTTATATCCCTGACGTCAACGTGACGGAATAAAAATGCCCTATATCAGTACCACAAGTATTTTGGACGTCATTTTGTTACATGATAATTCTTTTTCGTCTATTTTTATCGTGAAGCCGTAAAATTAATCTTATTAAGGACTAAAAAGGTTAAAGATTTTACAGAGTATCACAAAAAGAAATTCCTTACCACTTTAAGAAATAAAGATGGAACTATGGTTAGTGATGCAAAAATTTGTGGGATATGGGAAAAATATGTGGAAAAATTATATATGGATGAAAGGCCAAAATACGATTTATTACATGAATTTGACATGGAAACCCAAGGTCTTGAAATACTAAAATCTAAATTCACAGTAGCCCAACATCGGTTAAAAGGCAGCAAAAGCAGAAGGCCCTGATGGTGTAGTTGCGGAGGTATTAAAATTAATACATGAGTTGAATGTGGACAAATTGATTTCATTATTTAACAAGTTTTATAATTCGGACAATATGCTTCCCGACGACTGGCTTTTGTCAATATTTACATCACTACCAAAAAAAGCTAATGTTAAATACTGCCAAGAACATAGAATGATTAGTGTCATGAGCCATTTTTGAAAATATTCTTGATAATTATTCAAAACAGAATTTACAAAAAAAACTGAGGAATATATAGGGCAAACAGCTTGGATTCATTGCGAGGTTGGGTACGAGAAATGTTCTGGTAGTAATCCAAGTATTAGTTCAGCATTGCATAGATGTTAGAATAAATGTTTATATGTATTTTATAGATTTTGATAAAGCGTTTGATAATGTCAACATGGTCAATTAATAACGATTTTAAAATCAATTGGAATCGATAAAAAGAGTTGGACATTTATAAAGAATTTATATTGGAACCAAAAAGCAAGGATAAAATTTAATAACAAATTGACTAAAGAGGTTAAAATAGAAAAGGGAGTGAGACAAGGCTATATCCTTTCACCCTATTTAAAGTATGCTCAGAAACTATTTTCAAAAAAGCTTTCGAAGATCTTGACCTGGGTATTCGGGTAAATGGTAAACTGATACAGTACATTCGTTACACAGGTGATATACTTAGTAAAGTTTTTGAAAAGATTTTACTCAATGAAATGAATCATTTCAACATACTACACTGTGATCAGTAAGGCTTCACTGAAGTTCGAAACATTACTGATGCAAGTGCTAGGCTTCTTAAACACATCTTTGAGGTCTGGGGGGCATTACAGAATGCTACAAGTGTTTTTTGTAATATGTCTAAAGCGTCTCATTATACTGAGCATGAAACACTAATTCTTAAGCGTTACATACTACAGCGTTAAGTACAGTGCTCTCGATTTGATTGCTTCCTATTTGAAGAATAGGATTCAATGTGTTAATATAAATAATGCCAAATCATCGGGATCATCAATTATAATATGGGTACGACAGGGCTCTATTCTAGGTCTTGTTCATTTTCCTGGCTTATATTAACGAGTTGCCATATTTCATTAGCAATCGTGCGGACATTGTACTGTTTACTATGACACATCTGTAATATTTAAGATTAAAAAAATTTATTAAATTTTGAAGATTTATACAGTGCTTAGTCCCATTTATCACATTGTTACCATAAACGATATAGTTTTCAATGCTAAAAATGAAGTGTATAGAGTTTGCACTACCAAATGTGCAGAAAGTAGGCAAAAACCTAGAATTATATAATGTAATATTGACTATGGAACAATCCATAGTTTTTTAGTCTAAGCTAAGTACAATTACATTAAATTAAATTTTTTGTAAGCGAATCTGGAGCAAATTAATAAACTACGGCGAACGATACCTTCCTAAGAAATCACATGAGAGAGACAAAATTGATTCGATATGAAACTGTAACAATAGCTGCAGTAAATAAATTTCTTTCAGGCAAAATTCTTGCCTATCGAACAGTTTTAAAATTAATAATATATATTTCATATTATCTTTTAATAGTCAAATTGAAGCAGGTTTTTCAGAATTCATGTATTAAGCCTAGGATTTTAAATCCTTATTTTAAAACACCAATTCAATATCAAATTCCCTAAAATTTATGAAAAAAGGATAAACATATATCATTTATAGTATTTGTACCGCGTCCATACTCTGGCACAGCGCCAGACTGATGATGGACTTCGGGACCAGGTCACTCCACCGCAGTGTGGAAATTGAAAAATTAAAGAGAAGCTTGTTGGCGACATTTTTGTGCTAATTCATTTTTTTATTTTGTTTTCCAAATGGATTTCAACTTTAAGGCACGAGAGAAATTAAACTGCTTATTTAATTTTGTAATACATTTTTTATTGTCAACAGAGATAATTAGACAGATAACCTGATTGTAAATGGTTACCGCTACTTATCAAACGCAGAAAACCAGGTTTATCACTGGAGCAGTACCAAAATGAGGGTCAAAAAGCAATAAACCTGGTTCTAAAATAGCTCTCCAAATTGGATTGGCTTAAACATTTCATGATTGACTTTAAAGGCTTCTAAAGTAAGGCTAAAGCACTTTACAACCAGGCATGAATAACCTACCATACAACAAACTCGAATTTCATCGAATTTTATTTATTTTTCGTCTATTGTAGACTACTGGTCGACATTTAGAAACACAAAATAATATGAATATGTCCTAGAAAGATAAAAAAATCGAATAATAAATACAAATCCTGATTATTCTGTTTGGTCCTAGTTGACTTAGCTATAACTTGTGTTTTATAGAATTAATCTGTGTTCTACATTGCGTTATCCGAGATATAGAAGTAGACTAACTCATTGAGTAGTTACGGAGTGTCGATCAAGACATGAAAGATTTTGAAGACCATGACTCATCGCTCTCCTTGTCTAGAGCGAATTGTAATTAAGTCATCTTAGAAGTAACGCTGTAGGGTACATGAATGGGTAAAAACCTACAAATTCAATATATAACAATTTGAGAGATTAAATTTTGTCTTTTTTTTATACTCCATTTATGCCTCTGATCAATCTTCTGTGTATAGTTTGACATCGTCCGCGTAATGAAACTCTCCACCTGGCACTGTAGCCTTGTACGCTATTTAGCAAAATGTAGTGCGGGTAAGAAAGGTCTATATATACTCCATGATTGATGGGATCCCTGACAATAACATAACAATACTATATAGTACGATATGCCAATATAATTTCCGCCAAGGCCAGTCTACTTGTGATTTCTTACCTTGCTTTACTCAGAGCTCGAATCAGGTTCTAGAAAGTAATCGTGAGGAATTGGCCATCGGCCTGGATATCACTAAGGTTTTCGACCGAGTCTGACGAAGGGCCCTAATCACGAAGCTTTCATATTACGGTTTCCCAGAGGGATTATGCCATTGAACCTGCTTTTTTGTTTGAGCAGCACATTAAAATCGTTGTTGACGGTTGCTGCCTGGTTGGTACCTTAGGGATCTGTGTTCTCTCCCCCGCTGTTCATTCTGCATATCAATGACATGTTAAAGGAAACTAGTTACATTAATTACTATGTGGATGATAGTACATAAATGCATCCCGCATTTACATAGGCTCCACTAAAATATCTCACCCGCAAGTGGGGAATGGTATAATTAAACTTGTGTCTGAAGTAGAAAACTCTGTCTGACTTGGACTTGACAAGTTTTTTTTAATCTAAAAAGGGTTTAAACAAAGCTTTCTATAATGTAATCAGGCGAGTTACTAAGCATTCATAAATTTATTGATTTAAGCATGAATTATTATAACCTAACATTATATAAATAATAAAGCCAGTAGGATTACGATGCACAGGTTCAGATTGGGGGAAAAGCATGTTGCTTGATCTTTTGATCTTGATCTTTATTGAGACTAATTACATAATTCTCACTTCTGTCTTCTGTCTTTTACCCACCTTTCTCCTCTGTTTGCATCATAACTTTCAGTCAAAAATGCCATACATAAATATAATACGTTTTATTGCAATAATAGTTTCCTTCTATATAAAAAAATCAATAAGACTGAATAGTTACTAGTGAAAACGCATAATTTGCTAATATTTTGTGGCCTTTTATTATCAACAACCAAATGTCTAATGAATTATAAGACTAAAATTTAATAAATCGAATCTTCTTGTTGTACTATACAAGCATGAAAATATAAATTGGAGATAATATGATTGATGTGAAACTTTTGAGTGCTATATAACGGAAAAGAGCATATTGAATGATAGTTGAACATATTTTTTATAAGTTTTACTAATGCTATTAATAGTGTGTAAAGCTAAAATAGAGGGGAGCGATAAAACACTGAACATAGGAGGAAATTGAACGAATAAGGATATAATGTATGTTGACAACTAGTACAGTTCAAGTCTAATCACTAGCAAGTAATCTCTTTCAAAGAACTTGTGGGCACACACTAGTTTTACACTAAATGATAGCATCAATAACACCAGATAAACTGATCTCATACCTAAATAATCTTAATATATAAGTCATCCAAACCTCTCCGTTCTAACAATAAACACGCCAAGGACACATCCAAAACCGAGAAATATGAAGGCGGGTGCAGCGCCACCCAGCGTCAAAGCCCGTGGGGAGCTACCTTCGCAAACCATCTTCGGGACCAATATACGTGTTTGTACACATGATATTAACCCACTATTATAACATCAGTGTTATTATTAAGTCATTAATATTATTATTATCTTTCCGTGAAGCCTGCCCGGCTAGCCACCACCCTCCTGTTTGAGTCAGCCGCCAAACGACAAGTCGCGGTCCATCTGGGACTTGAGAGCCAGTACTTTGTTTCTTACCTTCTTCTCATTTCCTGGCCGACAGCGCATTAGGGATAACTTCGGTCTTGTTGATGTCCATGGGCGACGGTGACCACTTACCATCAGGTGGCTTGTCTGCTCGTTGCACGGTTATTAACATAAAAAAGCGAACCACATTATTGTCAGAGTGGTCTGGTAATTTTAAAGGTTTTATCTCCTAACTACTTAGTAACCCACTTTCGTTTCACTTCAGAAAACCTACACCAAAGTATAGAAATAGCACCCACATTGTTTTACGAATGGGGTTTTTAATTTTTTTGAATCCAAACTTTATTGGTTTATTATAATGGCCAGACATTCAAAATTTTATTTTCTGCCCCCTTAATAGAATTTCCATAGTAACTTTTCTTTCCTATCCCGCAAAAATAGATCAATATCTTGAGATAAAAATTTCCCAGATATACCAGTGCTAACGCTAATAAAATTCCAAATCTTCATCCAACTCTATCAACTAGTTTTAGTGCTATATATGGTCAGATAATTTTGACCTTTATGTTGATAACAAAGTTAAATTAGTAAATTAAATTTCCCATTAAATATTCTATGCACAAACTCAACCTCGTTATTTTTTTGTTATAGATTACAAAAAGACCTTACTTATTTCCTTGTTACTGTTTCGGAACATAATAATGATCAGTGTAATCTGAAAAGAAGCTTACAAGCCATTAAATATTTTGTACTTCGAAATGAATTTGACAACTTGTTATCAATGCCAGCGAGGCTTATAATTTATTTATTTTTTTCTCAGGTACACCTGTATTTTATGACTAACTTTTAATAGGACAACTTCAAATAGGACTTTTCTATTATATGGAAGATACGTTACAAATATTCCTGAACTGTATATTGTATAAGGGCGGTTACAAACGGAGGGACTGTATTTCTGCCATCATGTAACAAAATAGCACTGATCGAAGTGTCTGTTTTAAGGTCTTTCTCACCTCCACACATAAAATTCTTTAAAGGGACAGCTTTTTTGGACCGCTGCGAATAACTTTGTGGACTCCATAGCCTGTACATAACCAAGTTCACAAAGCACTGTTTGATCGAACCTTTCTGATATCAATGCTGTTTTGACTTCCACGTGGAAAGCATGTTCTGGATCAAATTATATTAAATTAATTAAACAACGCGCACACAGAAGTCGATTGGATAGCCGCTGGTAGTAAAAATGACATAGGCACTTTCATACTTCAAGAGGCAAATATTTGGGTCATAAAACAGTGATCGTCAAGATAATTCGGTTACTTAAGTGCTAACACTGTGGCACTGGAGGTGGCTACAAAACTTTTGATGATGGTGCACTAGAGCAGCGTTGTGGAGTAGCCCATGCCTCCTAAATAAGAAAGAAGTCCTTTTCTCTGTTAAGTGATCATTACAACTTGTAACCAAATGTAATGAATAAAAATCAAAATTATAATAGCGTTTCAAACCTGTATTCCGATACCGATCTGATTTTTTTGGTAAAATCTAAGTATTTCATACAACTACTATAGAAATTACTAAGTATCAGTTAAAAAAGTAAATAGATTATTTTAACATAATTTACTGTAAATCCAACGTTATTTTTTATCTTTAAAAAAATTGAAGATCATGGTCTACCTCCCCCTTTAATTAACTCGGTTCCTTCATTTGACGACACCAACAAGGGTTCTCCCTTTTTCTTATTCCATACTTTTCTGCGCTTCATCTCATATTCTACTTTCGCGTTTCTTTTATTGTAAGTATATTCAGGCAACTAAAACAATGAATAAAATTTACTTTTACTCGAGTTGAAATAGTAAAACTTCTTTTATGAGAATTTATATTGAGTTAAGTCATAAAAGCATCGCGTCCATTGTTCTCTGCACTTCCCTAAGGTAGACTATTAGAGAATACTGTTAAGCTTTCAGGCGATTTTGTTTCAATTGTAAACATCTTTCGAATTTGATTGATATTTTCATAAAATCAGTACTTCAAACATCAACAAGTCGTACTACTATTTATGTCCATAGTTAAAACTTCTTCTTCTGCATTCACAACTATGTATTTTATACTTTTACCTTGTCAAAAGGTTTTTAATATTCAAAATGAAAATAATACACTAATTAACCAATCTCATTTACCTTTATCTAAACTTCTTTGGATATCGTCGTTGCATATCCGGCGTCTTCATAAACAAGCTTGAGAGGGCTATCCAGAAGTTCCCGCAACGAGTTAATGGATCGTGGCGGACCGTTTAACAACCATCTCACCACACTACTTGTGTAGTAATTATATAACAACACACAGAATATACCAGTCACTAGAACTGTTAACTTTGCAGCTGAAATACAATACCATCCTACTTTAATTTACAGCGGCGACAATATCAATCATTGCCCACTTTTAGACCAATGATATAATTATGTAAATTAAATACCAAAAAGGAAAATTTACCTATTGAATGTCTTAAAACTCTCATTGATTCAACGTCTTCAAAAACTGAAAAAAAATCCAATCTTATTTGGTTAACTGAACA
The DNA here is from genome assembly GCA_003671415.1 of Megathymus violae. Classification (NCBI taxonomy): domain Eukaryota; kingdom Metazoa; phylum Arthropoda; class Insecta; order Lepidoptera; family Hesperiidae; genus Megathymus; species Megathymus violae. Next base: position 7,370,877 of record PDGT01000009.1, on the reverse strand, counting down.
TCACTAATCATTTTAAATAAATCTCCAGTGAAACATTTCTAATTTTACCAATGGTTGAGATAGTAATTAATAAATAAGGTAAATTTAATTCGAGCATATGTGACCACTGACAAAATACACTGCTGAAACATTTAAGGCATCAAACTTTCTTTTTTTACATAGAATAAGTTAATACTTGACAACAATCTCACCTAATGGAAAGTGGTGATAAAGTCTAAGATGTTGAACGCTGCAAGCTATAAAAGCCTATTCACTCCCCTCTTGACGACTCCCACATAGTAAGAAGGCGGGAACACCGAGGCGGGCAAGTTATTGCAGTCCTTTGCAGTGCGCACAATGTATAACTATATATTTAATAGCAATAAAAGAACCAAAATTTTATAATTCAACGTACATTGCTGGCAGACGCTCGCGATAACGGAGAAAAAGGCGTACTGTACTGCGGTTGGATGTTGCTCTCTAACAGCTGCCAACAGATAACACACCACCAGTCATGCGATGAGAAAGGCGTAAGAAACTTATCTTCGAACTTTCCCGGGCCATAGGACAAAATCCGATTATAGTATCTAGTTCTGAAAAAATTAAATCAAAAGAAATGTTGATTAAAAATCTTGGGTATGTAATATCTTAAATTGTATGGTCAATCATTTACAAATAATATTATTCAACTTTTACTATTCAACGCCAACATGGTCATATATCATATGTACAGAAATCAAACGATTCCATACTCTGTTTAATTCCTAATTAATAAAGAGAAATCTATACGTATAATAAAATTCTAACTGATGGCTTTCTGTACATCACCGATAAATGAGAAATAATATTATTAGTAGCCTTTAGTAACGCAATAGAATACAAAACAATAGTTGTTAAAATTTTTGTCTGTTTGTCTGTGAATTTTTCACGCTAATCACAGAAATGGCTTCCACTACTGCTTTTCACTAATATATTGCAGTAAGCACCACTTAATAATTTGCTTCATTACAATCCATAAATAAAAAAAAATTATAAAATAATATTATAATTTGTATTAACAGAACGAGGAAAACCCAGCCCTAATACAATGCAGGTGCTATTTCTAAGCGTCAGGCGCCATTAATCTGAAGCGAAGCGAAGGCAGTTTGCTACTCTTAAAATAAAATAAATAATAAATGTTCACACAGTCACACCCCCGTACAAGGATTTCGCTTACTGCGGGTACGACGTACACAAATTTCATATCACAAACATCCATAACCCGGGAACAAACATTTACTGTGACATTAATATGTTTGTGTGTGCATTAATAGTAATAAATAAATGAATATCTGTCCTGACCGGTATCGAACCCGGGACCTCTCACTCGGCAAGCAGGGTCACTACCATTTGAGCTATGGGGTCGTCAAATATTGAACGAATGCAGAATCTGAAGTCTACAATTTTGCAGAACTATTAATACCGTGTCTGTTACAAACCGACAACTTTATAATATGACTAATACTATACTTTGAAACTTTAAAGAAACAGAACAAAGGCTTCTGTCGAATGATATTTCATAGTTTCCAACTTTACCTTTCCTCTCCTTTTCTCTCCTGCATCGTTAACTTATACAGCATTGTTATTTAACTTAAGAAACAAAAGGGAAGCAAAAACGGGATTCAAATTTATTTTCATTGTAATGAAATCAAACCTAGAAGCTTATGGGAGTGTAATATCTTAAATAGAACTATCGTTCTATTTCATATGGATTGCCAATATAAAATTAAAATACTTGGTATCGAAATGTATCGCCTTTTTTACAAACACGGCCATGAACCATAAAAAGCTGTGTTGTCGGAATCGGGCTGCGTTTGGGTAAAACTAGTATCAGCAAATAATATAGCGTTGGTTTCGCCTGCGGCAAACTTTGCTACTACCGATCTCAAACAACATTCGATTACTTCCATCGTGTTTTATCTATACTCATGTAATATTTACGGTAAATACCAGTTATTGGGCTCTGTGCACTTCGGTTTTGAACTACATTTTTCCATTTCACAAATTCACTACCCTCTACGCATAACAAAAATTCCCGGCGACTAATTATCGACTCTTTTATCGGGGAGTTTTGATACAGTCGTTTAGCCACTATTAACTTCCATATATTATTATGTTATTCATTTTATTATGTAACGAGTACTCAAGATATATCATAAAGTGTGGTGTGTCTTGATATGGTATCTAAAAAAGAAAAATGAACTAGACTTTGGGTAGACAGATTAATCTAGCACTAGCTTGTCTACGTTTTCTCCCCGCCATGGCAATTTTGAGGTCACCCCTATTCGTGCAACTGGGTTGAAATATTGGCAATAAATAAATCGGTCTTAGGTACCTACCCGTTACATAATAAAACGAGCATTTTGATTGGATTTTGAAGATTCTAGTCATTTTTTATGTAAAACTCAGTAGACCTAGCTTAGAGTATATGAGTCGATTGTGTTAGGTACAAAAAACAGATATCAATGTTATGATGTCTGACGTATACGAAATAATTGATCCCTTCATTCACTAATTCCTGGAATAAAAGAACTAATTTTTCTTACTCAATGGAAGTGGTTTGATGGACCATGTCAACGCGGTCGGATGTGAATGTGAAAAACCTCAGAACGGGTGTAATATCTTGCTCTCGAAAATATAGCGAGTTTGTCACTACCTGGAAAAGTATTGCAGTTGTATTAAAATAAATAATTACAGCAAACGCTATCAGTGATTCATACTTTTGCATTACTTACTCGAGTAGCATTTCTTTCGCATATGCCAATCCATCGATCTGTTATCGTGTAATTATATCTATGAAAAAATCTTTAGACAGAAATTAGAATTTTTAATACCTGTTGCGAGGAATCGCGTTAAGATTCCTTGCATCACCGGAGACAAAAGATTGTGTGATGCTACTTAATCAGAACAGAAACAGCTTGATGTTAATGTTATGTAGCTTGGCAACTTCATCCAAAATGGTAACTCCGATTTGAGTAATCAGGTTCACGCCAGGAGCCGGTACTCTGCCCACAACCATTTCCTCGGAAAATTTTTTGGGGAACACTGACATCTGTTAATTTGTTTAACGTAATATTAATTAGATTACCATTATCCGAAGCTATCATGGATTTCTTTTAAAATGAGGACGTGAAATCCTTTTGTTATGGAAGTTGATAAATACGGCAGCTAGTTTTATTTCCATAGTTGGCATCTCTCTCTCTCTCTCATCTCGGACATGTCCTATAGTACCTATCATAACGTTAAATACTAAAGGGTTCATTGTCCGCCAACCCTTCTGATATTAAAGTTGCACCCTTTTACTTTACTTTCGTTCCTGTTTTATCGTTTAGTTAAAAGCTTACTGGTGTTAAAACGTATGTACATAAAGTACTTTGAACCAAAGTATAATTGAATGAAGAGAAATAATAAAGTATTTATATGACTGAATTTAATAGATCGATATATTTATAGCATCAAAAACTATTGAACAAATATTTTATTAAATTATACTAATAATAAAAAAGACGAAATTATATGTTGGGGAACTTATAACAATAATCATTCGCAAAGTCGTGTTTTGGAAATTCCATCGACGTTAATATTTGAATTGTTTTGAAATCTGCAAACCTAATTAAACAATTAATAATGTTTTGAAATTATTTATTTACACACAGTCAATATTATAATCAATGCTTGTCATCAATGTGCTTGACAATTTTAAAAATTTCGCTCATGATCAGCAATATGCTGCATAATGCTAATGGTAATTTTTATGAATGCTGTCAAGCTTCAGAGGGCACGGTAACCAGTCATAAACAGTTATGGCAATTGTTGAACACATATCTTGATGCGATTTAAGGTCCTTCAAACATTGGGTTAAGGTTAAGTTAAGGGTAAGTTAAGGTTTAACACTGGCCAGTTTACTTACTGCACAGAAGCAACATAGTAAAGTGCTTCTGAAACCCTGTTTTTCCGAAGAAATTCGTGGATAACTATGGACCTCTTTTAGAAAAATAATAGTTAACATTTTTTGCCCATAAATAACATTTAAACACTGACCGATTAGTGAGTGTCTGAATTCATATTACTGCTTACAAACGAGCTAATTCACTTCATAGTTTTCCTGGACCCGACCCGCACACCCTTTCCACTGTTGCATCACCATCTCATCAGCTGAGTCCGTTCGTTCCGAATGTACTCAGCAGCGTCCCATGTTTGTAGCTCAGCGATAAGCTACACACATTGTGTCTACACACGAAAGTTGTTTCGCGTTCTCTTTCACCAGATGAACATAGTTCCAACGTAGCAAAAATATTTGATTTCCAGTATTAAGCACCATGAGTATTATTACGTGTCGGGATCCGCAGATTCGTGAAATGCCACAATAGTTCCGCAGGGACTTTGTTTCACTTCCACAGTCGCAGTTGCACTCGTAGATCGCAGGTCGATTTCGTAAGGAGAGAACTCTTCGCTTTCGTATTCGGGATCCGAATGCTCTATGGGCGACCCTATCGCATGAATCGTATAAAAGATCTACAGCTTACAAGCATTGTCAAATACTCATCTAATACTTTATATCGTTTATAATCATAACCTCTAAATGACGCAATTTTAGGGTCAGCTCTCCCCTCATAACGGGAGGTTATGTGGATATTAAAGCATATTGCCTTAGTGAGAATAATACTAAAAGCTCATGTGTATGTATATATTCATGGTTTTCTAGCTATGTTTTTTTCCGAAAAGCAAGTTATATATCATTAGTTATACACAGAGTTTGAAAAAATTAGAGACCCATAAAGAATTAGTGCAAAGTTGAGACTGTTTAGACTATCTACATTAATTAAACCAAAAAAGCGCGAATCTGTTATTAAATATTTCTTTCATCTTAATGTTAGTAGACTTTGTTATCGATAAAAGCCAAAAAACATTCTTAAAATTTGTATATGTCTGACTGGTTTTCGGTTCAAATATGTTTATTGCTAAAATCTACCAAACGAATTTATTTATTACTTTGTATATGTAATTCATGTCTTACACACACATCTTAAAGGTCTGTGATACTTATGTGATACCAAGAATGTAATAAGCAAAAGTTGACATGGTCATTCTGTTAAGAGAGAAGTAAATAAAATTTTGTTTGTCTAACTGCATCTGTGGTAACCTATCTATATATATCTATCTATACTAATAATATAATTCTAACTGATCGCATTCTGTACATATCAGCAAAAACATTATTACGGCCTTATTAACGCAATAGAACACAAAAAAATAGTTATTAGATTTTTGTCTGTTTTTCTGTGTGTTTGTTACCGCTAATCTCAGAAATGGCATAACTGATTTCGTTCTGGTTTTCACTAATGTACTTGTAGTAAGCGTCACTTAATACTTAAAGTTTGTTTCATTGCAATCCGTCCATAAGTAAAATAGTTATAAATTAAATAACAAAAAATTTAGGTACTATTTCAAAGCGTAAGGCGTATTTTTTCCGAAGCTAAACGAGGGCAGTTTGCTAGTAAATGAATATTTTTCTAATTCATATAATTAGAAAAATCCATCTCTAAAACAATGCAGGTGCTCTTTGTAAGCGTAAGGCGTAGGTTTTTAAAGCAAAAGCGGGTTACTAGTCAATTTTTTTCAGTTTACTGTATTTTTCTTATCCAGCAACGTATATCTCTCTCATATCACAAATGTGCACGGACGATAATGGCCACATGCCGTTACGTAGCCCGAGTATTATTTTTCGACAATAATTGAATGTTTTTAAGCATTAATAATAGATATACATACTCACCTGTTCTTCTTGCTACAATAATATCAACATTTACACTTGTATTTATTTCTTCTATAAAATGAGTAACTGTACTGTGCTCATTGTTTTCGGATGCTGCAAAACTTATTTTAGAGTTACTTTGAAATTTGTCTGTGCCATTAAAGTTCTTTGTTACGTCTACTCCTCGTCCATAATCATCTTCGATCAATAACCATTTGTGATTTTCGTCCAATACCATTTTTGATGACGCCTTCAAAAGTAGTTTCTTGAATCATTTTTCTAATTTGATATAATTGTATGAGAAAAATTAATGAACTGTTGAAAGTTATTGTCTGTTATGGCAGATGGCTATGACAATGATAACTTGGCACCGGCGGAAGGTGTGTGATGTTAAAAGATTTGTGTACTCTTCGCGAATTGCAATGAATAACTAACTCGAGATCACGAGAAATTTTTGATATTAATGTCTAAAGATCTAAAGACCTGAATAAATCTTTAATTAATTTTCCTATACTACATTTTTATATTAATAAAATAAAATAAAGAGTACGACATTTATGACAGAAATAGCCTTAAAATGATTACATAATATACATATATGTATAATAGTTATAGAACTGCAATAACACGTTGTAGATTAAATGTTAATTAAGTAATAAGTTTGAATATATTCTTAAATTAATACGAAGGATTAATAATGTATTGTTTTGCGTCACTTCTGAATCGCGATGTTTAAGAATTTATTTCCACGATAACCTTCCTAACATTTAAACTGCACACTAATTCTTCTCCGTTCTTCACCGAAATTTCATAATATTTAATTAAAGTTTCCATTTACCCTTCTGTTATACCTCCATTTACACCAGTGTATTTATAGAAACCTAATGTTTAATATGAAAAGTTGCAAACTATCCCTTTGTGCCGTATTCAGCAAAATTCGCGAAGCTATTTACCAAATGGCACGGTAAGCGGAATCGAATTTGCCGAATCGAAGTTAAAGGTTTTTGTGACACCTGACAATAGGTGGCGTGAACTTTTCTTTGAATGTAATTACATTTACACATCAGTAAATTCGTGAGATTGGAAAGCAAATATATGTTCTCGTTGTGATTTTTTTGTATATCAAATTCATTTCAGTTGAAAATTAACTCCAGGGCAAGAGAGGACAAGATGGAGACAAGCAAGGGATCTTGATATACCGAAGGTGAGAAAAGTTTGCTAGACCGGTATACATTATGTTCAGTGCACTTAGTTTATATGATTAAAGATTAAAAACAAACACTAAACACAAACACTGAACTGAATAATAAATCACTAGGGGTGTCTCTCAGAATCAGAGTACTAAAGCCATAATGTAAAATGTTCTTATGTAACTTCATTAACCTCTGAAAATATCATATGAAGTGAACTTAAGGATGCCGTAGAGATCTTTTCCTTCCCTGAATGAAGTGATTAAAAGATTCATTTAGTATTGAAATATTAGAGAAGCGTTCTATGTAGTTCCAAAGTTAGCATCCCAAGTAGGAGACTAACTTTCAAATTGGAGTATCAATGATTCAAATAAAAGCTTACATATCTCATAACATCCTCAAATCCAGCGCAGTCTGTATCCAACACGATTCCTATGATAGTCATCGATTGTTTGAGACATGAATTCAGTTTAGATTCATTCACAGTTCTTATATTTACGAATGATACTGAAACCAGTTTGTTAAAAATGCCGTTATGCTGAAATTAAGAGTACCTAAAAAGATAAGATTTTTATTAATATTTACAATCATGGTCACAAGTTTTAGGAACCTTCTTGGGAAAGGACTTAATACTCTTTGCTCTGATTGGTTGATTCAACAAGCCTAAATTAATAAGGCTAGAAATATCAATTTTATTATTATTTATCTAACATCATCTCGGGTACTGCAGCGTAGGGCCCTTGTTACATACATTTATTCTAATTAATTATTTTATTTTCATTAAATAATATTTTCTTTTTTTTTATTTGTCTAGTCAACGAACGAGCAGACGAGACACTATGGTAAGTGAACACCGTCACCCATAGTTATTAAAAGCTATTACCGACGCGTTACTGAACGAAACGCAGCGGCGAACCTGCATTATTATTTGCTCTCTAAAGCTGCGACCAAAACACATACGAAATATTTCGCGGTCGGTTATAGAAGGAGGGTGACTAATTTAAGATTAAACTTCGTAGTTCAGAGCCTAGCGACCTCCAACAGGAGGAACCATTCGCCATAGTCTCGTCCGTTGTCCCGTAAGACGCACCACTAGTAAAGGAGGTTGACTTGGGCGTAACGTTAAACGGAGCCCCTTTGACCCCAATCTAATGATTATCCGTCATCGCTGATGTTTGCATAGCTGAATTGTAAAGAATGCTTTAAGGGGCTAAGTTCACCTTTTATACCACTTTGTATTAGTTACAGTTTTGTATTAGTTAATTGAATAAATAAAAGTTCTTTTCCATCTACCCACACCAGTTCCATCGGACTTTTATCTACGTTTTTCGCCATCTAATTTCATTTATGATCACACGGACGAGCTTTTTTAACATAATCCAACGAGTAAAGACATTTTCATTCGCTTTTCTTTTAGCCATCGAGATATTTTTAATCCGAGTCAACTTTACTACTTTGATATTCTGGAAAAGTAATAAAATTGCAAAAGGGGATTAAATGTACGGCGGTCTGCAACATTGAAAGGGTTAACAAAGGATTTGGACGAACTCGATCGTAAGATTGAATCTCAGCGAAATTAGAGCGGTAACAAACGAAAGCTAAAATAATATTTTATTTTCAATAAAGTGTTTTCTCGTATATTGCAGTAAAAATCGCTTTATATCAAATTGGTTAAACTTTTTTTCACTCCATAAGCGGTACAAACAAAACCAAAGACTAAATTGATTTGAAACCTCTTGTTTCACCGTAGAATTATTAAGCTGACGGTGTTAAGGTAAATACATAGCGATAACTAATTATTCAATTTTTTCTCTCACATTTTATATATCTGATTGTCCAATCAATTCAGCACAGATCGGTCGTCGCAACAAGTACTCCTGTCGTTGTTTTCACCATCTCAACGCACAACTTTACTAGTGTTTTTGTAAGCAACGAGGAATGTCACACTATGGATTCATATTAATTATATATCTCTGAGAAATCGTCTGTGTGTACAAATATATAAATATTGTCTCGAATAAATTAATAATCTTAAAGTACGTTTGTGGTTAAACACGCAGCAAAACAATATAAAAATACATTACCTTATATATATTAAAAAAATAATCCTAATATGAATAACAATTAGAGTGGCTTCATATTACTTACCACGCAATGACTTTACAGTAAAGGTGAAACAATTATCAAATATTCTAACAACCTTACAAATTGATAATTACGTTTTATGCGTAAATTTAATATTACTCAATCATTATTGTTATTTATTTTCCCCTAATTCATTGGAATTGTTATACCATTACTGATGAAATATAAAATTTGGGACCAATTTGTTCATTATTAACAACTTAACGCTTTACAATTAGCACTTACTGAAATAAAATACTACGAAGTGCGAGTCAGTCTCGCACACACAACACAATCAATTCTATACTAATTTGAAATTTTAATTGTAACTTAACCGAATTCGTACACTAAATATTTTGATGTAGGTAACCTTATTTATCGCCAATACATATTTTTGTTATTTTTACCTGTTCTATTTGTCTGTCTGAAACGGAATGCGACCGATACAGCGGGATCCTAATGTGTTATTTTATTTAATAAATTGTACTAATATAATACCAAATTGCACATTTATGTTACGCCATATAAAAAAAGAGCAAAATGAAAAAAAAAAACCTGTAAAAACTTGCAAAAGATTTTTTTTCTATATGGACGTCGTTCTACAGGTTAAGCTAAAAGATTTTAAAACTCAAGCAGATGCTTGAAATTGATATAAATATGATGGTATAGACGATCCTATTGTCCAGTTTCCAGTACGATTCTATTCTGAAACAGATATTTATATAGAGTTTGTAATTTATATAACAAAAATGCTTCGTCTAAGTAACGCCTGCCTACAGTTCTAAGTCCGTCCAAGAAATAAATCTGAAAGCCTTTATACACCCCGGGCGTTGTTCTTATGTTTGAATTTTAATGCTGTTTTCATCAATTAAAGATTTATCGTGTTTCAATTATCGGCTTGCGACGGAACACGATTATGAGGCTTTAATGATTTGTAAATACAACCAAATATTGCAAGGTTGCTCTAAGTATTTTTGTTCCAAACGATTTCTCACTAAATTATTTTATCTATGTCGGCGAAGAACTTGCGGAATTCACGTGAAACAATTCACGTGCATCGTCTGTTTATTGTTTCATTAATGCTTTTACTGGACAGACTCTTAAACTGTAGACCATATTGGTGAAATTGGAGTATCGGATCAACCCACTTAAATCCCCTCAACAATACAATTATAGCTATCGTGTGCACAGTTTTCCGTGTAAATGGTCAACAAAAATCACAAAACACACCGGCATGTATGCAGTACTATTATTCTATTCTGTAGTGCAATGCCTAAGGGGGTCGTCCCGGAAAATTGTAGAAGTTTTTTTTTTCTTTTTAAATTCCCGCAATGTATTTTCGTCCCTAGTAACACAGATCCTGAATATGTCGAGCTACTGACATTTCAATTTATGGATTTATATAATGTATATATCTATACTAACAAAAAAAATACAACGGGGCCAAATTTGTAGAGGCCACCACGCTTCTCCACTGCGCACTGGAGACTTAATAAGTATCCATAACTACATGTTATATTGTATATAATTATATTCTTTTGAAACATGAAAGCGCTCAAACACGAGCCATACAAAGCGCTTCGAGGGCTTAATAGGTACATATTCGAACACTTTTAATAATAACAAACGATATACATATTGCGGTCTAGGCGACAGGACAGCTGGCATACAAATTTTACGAAATTCCCTTCAAAATAATCGAGTGACATTCTTGAGTAAACAGCATTCCAACCCAAAATAGGCGTGGAAATTACTGAAACCAATAATAATTCTTTCAGCCGCATTGTCTTCCGTTAATCAGAGTTCAACTGAGGTTACTTTAAATGAATGCATCTTTTTCTTTTTATAACCGATGCATATACACAGGGCAACGTAGATTCATCTAAAATCGTAAATTCGAAATATGTAGGCAATAAACAAACATGCCTTTTTGATCGGATAGAACGGTTATGAATATTATATGTAAATAAAGACAATCACTATCTTTTCATTTAATTAACAACTTTGTGGCATTGCTTCGTATTATTTTAACAGGTAGTGGTAGCATAATTATGCAATGGCAATGCACTCTATTTATGCAACACTGCTCGATCGCAATAAAATGACACGCGTATTGCATTATGTTTTAGATGTAAATTCAGTATGAAATAAAGTCTTGTGCGCATCATTCGTGTGTTCCATTCATAAGCTCCCATTTTGAATACTGTGACTATACCTGCCACTTAGTCACACCATAACGCGCACACACCCGCACAAGGTTTTATTTATCTCGGTTGAAACGAAATTTATTCGAAATTTAAAAAAAAATACTTTTCGAAAATCGAACTACGTCATAGAGTCAACAAATGGTACCGGAAAATGTAACGCAAGAAGGTCCTAAGGGTTTTTTTTTTCTACTTACAGACAGCAATCATAGCTATATATTAAACTTATGTCCAAGCTGCCTTGTCAGCAAAATAACCATCTAGATTGCAATACCCTTTTTAATATGAAACCCTTTCTAACTACGGATTAATTGTAGACTATTCCGTGATATATTAATTTTCAATTACACATTACACTCCTGTGTCATAACCTGCGTTGCTAGCTGTTCAAATCGAAGAATCGAGTGGTACGTCTAACAAAGGCATTACATTGGATAGACAAGAAAATGGGTTCATTGGACACTTCAATTCAAACCAATGCATAGATTATCCTTTAGTAATTTCCATATTTTCTTGTCACTCCAGTGAGTCAAAGAGAGATATTGATTCCCTTTGTGATTCTGTTTTAGTTCGCATTAATAACAATTTATTAGGATTCCAATAGATTGGAACCCTCATAGTATAATTCTCGTGTTATTTGCAAAAAAATATCTATATGTTTTATTCGTATTTCACAGATGTGTTAATTGCTTATACCATTAGTAAAATAATGGTTTTATGACATTCGTTAGTTTGCTGTGGTAGCCTAGTGATTTCAGTTTGTGTAAAGTACCTAATTTCGATTTTTACGGGCTGTAATTAATAATTTTAAATACACTAATGAAAAATTAGTTTATTATTTCGTTGTAATATTGCAATATGTCTATTACATTAGTATTAGTTAACCGCCGGCGCAATGCGTTAAGTCCTCAAGAAGTTATACAGTCATCAGACAAGTCCGTATTGCACCAACATCGGTCCACCGCCTTGCCTGAGGGCCTCGAGATCAAATCCTGGTCCCGGCAGACATTTAGGTGAAAAATAAACGGTTGATATCGAGCTGTAGCTACTTACCATGGTTGATGTATGACCACATGTATAACCTGCCCTCATCAAAAATAGCACCGGCACCAGTAAAATTGGTGGTCATTTTTATCAGGCATTTAATAAATATTATTTACGATCCACGTTAGTGTTTTAGAGACCAGTATTTACGTAGACCAAGTTCTGTGATTTTAATAGCAACAAAAAAGTAGGCCACATTGTGTTGACTACCCCGTTCACATAATGTCTTAACTAAAATTTATTTATGTTCTGTTCAAACATCTGTTTTCTAGGATCAAAATTATTCTAGACAATGACCCATAACAGAAGTACCAAATATAATGAGTAAATGTTCACACACTCACACACCCGCACTAGAATTCCTTGGGTGACAACACACACACAAACATCCACGACCTGGCTATAAATATTTTATTACGTATTTACGTAAATATCTATCCGTCCGGTTTTGAACCCGGGACTCCTCGCTCGGGAAGCTAGGTCATTAGCTTTAAGTGAACGGAGTTGTCCAAATATGAAAATAATCTTTTAACATACACATCTAAAAAATCCCAAAAATATGATTTACATCCATAATTACTTAATGTAGCAATTCGGCCCCGTTATAATTATTATTTTCTACGAGTGTTATATCTCTATAGATATACAATATACATGTACGTTTAACTGTAACGAGAAGGTACTCACGATTTCTATATTTTCACCGATATACCGACCCAATTACAAGTCAAAGTCGGCTCGCTGTGACCATGATCTATATAATTAGGTCAAAATATCGGTAAAAAACACCATAATTGTGAGTACCCAGTAACTATGTATTAATAAGGTCCGCGGTTATATATTATATGTATTTATAAAACTTATTACACAGAGTGTATTGAAAGTGCCTTACCTGGAGCTTTGTAACAGTAAGTAAAGCTATCGATCTGGGCCCTCATATCTATTCCGGATTACGATAGGACTACTCTTTAGGACAGATATTTCTGTTTCACTAGACAAAGGTCCTATCGGAATCATATCGAGGTCGGATATGACACGAAATGAAAAAACATTACCAAGAGAATTGTTCCGTTCAGTCCGTTATGTGCCGCAAGGTATCAAATCGTTCAAAATTTTCCCGGGTCACTGTTTTGTGGCATTCATGACAGTTATTTTTAATCTATTAATCTTGAGGTGACGAGTAAATTGGTGGCAACTTCTTTCTACGCCGAAGATACTGGTGACCAATTTAAGTGTATTTAACACAATATTTTCTTGTAAACAAGTACAATTTACAATGTTAAAAGGTTTTTACGCGCAGCTTTTTTTGATATGTCTAACAATTATTTTTTTTCTAATTTCGATGCGAAAACGCTGGAATCAAAAATGCACTGCGCTCTTTAGTAATAGCCGGTTCAAACATTGTATTATTTGTTGGTGATATACGAAAATAACAAAAAGTTTAAATTTCCCATAATCGTGAAAAGAATAATGTCACAGCTAAATGAAATAGCTTACAAATAAATGAAACCAACTTCCAAATACGTACTGTAATTTTATATGAAATAAATTCGAATTTAATACATGCGCCAGATATTTTAGTAAAAAGCTGGCTGTATCAATTGGCGGTGTAAAAGAAGCAGGCGTCATTTTGTGTGAAATTATTTTTATGAAATTTGTATCCATGTATCATTTCACAGTTCACGAGGTATATACCTTTTGATATGTATAGCACCTCCCTCACATGCAGAAAATATGTACTTGTACACAAAAAAAGCACTACCATACCGTACATACATACATACCATCACGTACTTCGTATTATATTACTTTTATTAAAATGTACAGCAAAATGACTGTGATATACGGACAGACGGACATGACGAAACTATAAGGTTACAATCGTTTGACCACTAAACCCTGAAAAAGGATCCCTAAAAAAGGAAAGTCAAGCCCGCCGATTGTCGAACACCGCTTGCAATCTATTTACCTCGATAGAAACCTACTTATTGTACTGATTTGTCTCCATCCACATAACTTATTTACTCAAAGAGCACTGTTTCTCACTCTATCTAAAACCATTTCAATACAAAGCGCGCAACTGTACAACCGTTTTGCCTCAACAGCACCTAAATTACGATATAACATTATTATTAATTAGTGTCCGACCTTTACAAATTCTTATGCTCGAACTGAACGAAGCCTAACCTATTGCATAAAACGACTTACACCTCATTTTTCAGCTTTGAATTCGAAGATCTCAAAGTATTGCCCCGTTCAGCATAAAATCATCGATAAGCTGGCTCAGTCAGCATTGCATCAATTCCTGTTAAGTTTTAATTCGAATTAAGAGGTAAAAATCCTAATTGGATCGCGAATTCCTCGGCTAGTTTTCCAATTATCTTCATGTTCTATTACAATTTGAACATTTCTATTACAATTGGAACACCTTCGTCAGCATATTGCGATAAGAGTTGAAGTAGTTCGCTGCATTTCGGTAATTCACTTTTGATTTTGGGAAAATACAAGTGAAGCAACATACGATTTTGTTTTTTAATATATTTCTTATAATTATAAGTGTATAATCGTATTTGTGTTGAGTACTTAAGTTACGTAATAGCATAATTAAATACATTTTATGTTAATACACGAAAAACACATGTTTGTAACGTGACATACATTACGGAACATTGCTTTGTCAAATACATTTACATATTACATCCGTATTCCAATGTGCCATTTTGTTCGTTTTTGTTCTGCAACGTTCGTCCTGCAAGATTCGCACAGAAATATCAATCAGTTGTGGTTGTTCCTCGTTAACATCATCTGAGTACTTTTTCTATCTCAATCTATCAGATCAATCATATATGTAATAATAATAATCATATAAGTGTGTATATGTAATAGATAATATAAAACATAATATGTATACTCTCCGGTCCCGTGTATTTCATTTGCCGTATTTGTAACTCAAACACAGATTAAGAAAATAGTTTTAAACCTATATTGACAAAATTACATTCGCGTGTAAAGATGATGACCTGAGAATGGTTTCACCGATTGAGCTAAATTTTTTGTATCGTTTTCGTAATTGTCACGGCAAAGTTTATGTAAGAACAACATTTTTGGAAAATGCATAGGTGAAATCGGAAATTTAGATTGTATTTTTGTATGAATAAATGTAACATTCCAGTTTAAAAGGGAACCGTCCACTCGATGAAAGATTAATTTGGCTAAATAAACATACTTAATGTTTTTTCGCTCGGCGCTTTCCCCATTTGTGGGAAGTTAGGTAGTGTCGCTAGTTATATAAAGAATATAATGAATTACATAACGTATATAATGAACAACGATATATGTATACAATTATATAGGAATACTGGAGGGGACCATCGACGCAGGAAGCCATTGCAATCTGTGGCGCTACGCAAATCAAACGCCGAAACAAAACGTGTCGCACCGGAGCGCGGAGGGACGTTCACGGCTCGCCGCGCAGCGCGCGTCCGGTCGTTCGACGGTGGAAAGGGGATAAGGAAATGCGGTCATTAAATACCTGCACACACTCTTCAAAATATATCCTATAAAGTACAAAGTCTGTATGTCCGTCCGTCTGTTGAATCCGATTTTTGCCGAATTTATCAACAAAAAAAAATCGTAATTTGTTACTAACTTGTTATAAACGCATCCAAATTCTGAGGATTTATTTTAAAAAATAAATTTGAAAGTTAAAAAAGGGCGCAACTTGTTCAATGAAATAAAATAACTTAACTTAACTTAACTACATAGCAGTTTGAGTAAAATTAAGAAATAAATACTTTTACGATACATGCGATTATATATTTATAGTACAATAAAAGTTACTATACAAAAATACTTAAATTTCTACAGAAAACAAAAGCAAACCTGACTTTCTCTACGCAACCCTTTCCCATGCAGTCGGATCCGGACTTCGTAGTTTTTATACCTATGAAGTGTAAGAGAAAATATCTGTAACCAAGAAAAAGAGCATACCCACTAATAGGCTCTATATAACTTTAAATATATATATATATATATATATATATATATATATACAACTTTAAATAGTATGTATGTATATATGTGTGTACAGAATGTATATGTATATCTACCTCAACTTCTCACTACCTAAAATGAATCTCAAATTCAGCACAGAGTTTAAATGTAAAGAGACTACCCAGGATTATTTGCATATGACATAAATATCTATTATTATACTAAATGAAATACGTGGTCACGAGCTTGTAAAATACGAAATTTTCCAGTAAACCGGTTTTGTACTACGTTACAAATCATTTTAGATTGTACAGAGTCCTTTTTGGGCGACGCCAAAAATGTGGATCTCTAAACGTATGGTGCCACTTGTAGCGGATTGTAAGCTCGGCTTTTAACGAATATAATATGTTATGATTTTCATTTAATTGATATGTTATTTGCCATAGATTCAATGTCAACAAAATTTTAACAAATAAATAAACGTTTACTCGCTCACACACCCGCACTAGGATTCCATGTTGCGGGTGGCGTGAACATACACAATTGTGACATCACAAGCATTCATGACCTAATAAAAAAAATTATCTGTCACATAAATGTCTGTCTGCCGAATCGAACCCGGGACCCCTCGCTCGGCAGGCAGGGTCACTACCAACTGATCTATGAGGTCGTCAATTGGTCAATTGGTTATTTTAATTTACATATACTATTATACTTATATTTTTTTCCTTATTGTGTGTGAATCAAATCATTATGTTAAATTATTGAGGAATATTTGTAGCTCATATACAAACAGTTAACAATTAATGAAATTTTGATATAAGTTTATTCTTCATTCAGACCAATACACAAATTATGAAAAATATCCAGTTCGATTGAAGTACTTTGCAGGTTATACAGAGTTTTTTTTTGATATAGATGAATATTTTTGGAATTGATAATTGTGATAAATAACTTGCTGAAGTATTACATACAGGAATTATTTTTGCTGTGATATTTCTAATGCTCATCTATAACAAGAAAGCAAAGATAAAAGTAGTTGCAAGTCTAAAATTTAATGGATTATTAGAACGAAGAAACACATATTAAGTAACAAATGTTATTCCAGAACTTAGTTAACTGACAAATAGATCATGCAACGGCGGCCTTTCCTTTAAACACGATCAACGCAATCGATTGAATACGACGTGATAAAATTTCGAAACTACAAACAAACACAAACATTTTCCTGAGCCCTTCTTAAAAAAAATATTATCTATAGATAGAATCAATCCAGAATACTTTTTATATCGATATTTATAACCGACTCGATCTTCTCGCCATAACAGAAGCCCCAACCCTTAATAAAGAGGAGCTACTGTTATGCAGGGACACGCTCGCCTCCAGTAACACGCCCCAAAGAGTATCGTCTACCTGCTATCGTATTGACGCAATATGTCTGTAACGTCTTTTAGATCGCGAGATAAAGATATGTTTTGTTATAGCACTTTTTACGAATTACATAGAAGAAAATATATGTACGGGGTATACTGTCGTTGTCGCATTGCGGTTATTCAACAAAAAGATATGAAACTACAATATTTTATAGTATATTCATAAACTTAATTGTTACAATGTTTTTATGATGCAAATAGCCAATAAATAACAATGGGCTGCTGGTAACAATTTACCACCGTGTTGCGCTTGTAGTAGGTAATTTGTAGTAAGTGATTTGAATTCAAGGATGGGCTGGACTCAAGCACACCTGGCTTGGACACATTACACAATGTGTTACAGCGTAATATCAATATAGGATCCTTGCTTAACCACTACATCTTTGTCGTGATGAATTTACTTGATATGATTTGACATTATGAATCGATATTTTGGTATAACTGATATATTTTCTGCTTGATATTATACTAATATGATTTATGTGATTGATAAGTGTGACCACGCGCAGTCGCCCTGTTGGGATAGTGTGATCCGTACCGTGAAGAGCATACCAGTGGTTAATTATTTAATTGAAGCTTTTAAAAAACCGTGTGACTCATGCTAATTGTCGACAAAGCAGGATGTACGAATTGCCTCGTACAATTAACGTATACATGCGTTCCCAGCTTTCTAAGAACGTTTGGGAAAGAGTAAATGAATCATTAACAATTAATTAATAATTAATCACTAAATTAAAGAATAAATCATAAGCGCATTGTAAAGTTATTTAAATGACCTACCCACATTATGATATTTATTTTGATTTAATACTATTTTATGTCATGCTACGACCCCCACTGAAGTAACTACGGACTACTGCAAATTCATTTACGGTAGTATTAGCGCAGTTAATTATATCACGCGTTACTAAATTAATATTAATCTACCTTGCAACAATTCACTAGCACAGTGTATGGTTGGTATATTTATATAATAATACGTGAAGCTAAAACCTTGTACACCTTTTTACGACAATTACGCGAACGGAGGAGTTCGAAATTTGGTACAGTTAATGTGTACAGAAAGCTAATATTTTCATCTAATATGCATGCACGCGTGCATGAAAATAAACATTACGCAAACTACCATTCATTTGATACACCCACTCTCAACATATATACACATATACTATATTATTTATGTTCGTTTAACGTTCGGACAGTTTATAATCTCTGCAAATGAAATGACCGTGGCGGTTGTCAAAAAGTTTGAAGTTCAGAAGCCGCGCGCGGAAATTCCGTGTTGTCAGTGTTTTTTTGAGTAGGTTTAGTATAAAAACTAATTATAGAGGTATAGTCTCTTACAATATAACCTTACTTAATGTTCAAAATTTTAAATTAAATGAATTATGGTCGAATTTCGACCACTAGTATAGTACTAGTACTATAGCTAAATAACACTAGTAACCATTAAATATACGTACTACTTCTCTCCCATGAAGGTATAAATAAGTTAATTTTAAATAAATATTTTCGTTTCTTCAGTATGAGTACGACGTCTCGCACTAGTCCTGATTAAAATGCATTACATCTACCGTTAAGTTGTTATATAAATCTGTTAGTGCCACAAAGCTTGTCATGCTAAATGGTCCGCGAAAGATAAATCCTGACTTACGTCACCGCCAACGGACAAATGCCCGCGGCGAGCCAGTAAGCTCAACGCTTTGTACTGTTCTTGAGTCTAGGACCACGGGCTATCTTTATTTCATATCCTGCTATAGATCAAGGATAAAAAAGGAACGCGATATGCAGAATTTTGTGTCGCTGTCGCACAATTCTACTAATATTGTTAATACGAAAGTTAGTGTAGATGTTCATTACTATTTCATGCAAAAACTACCGAATACATTATTATGAAACTTTGATGTCATACACCGGAATAACACGACCGTTATAATTAATATATATGTATATGGAAAATTGTTAAAACCGTCATGAGAATGTAAGGGGCTTCATCTATGCTTTAGTCTTAACCGACCTCTTCTAATGCACCCTGAACAACGGACAAGGAACGAATGATCCCTTATGTTGGAAGTCGTTGGGGTCTGTATCACCCAATTTACGCCGAGGACACTAGGATATGGTAGTAGAATTATTTACTTGCCTGACCCTTCTTTCAAAGTCTAGTGTAAAACATTTTTAGCTGAGAAGTGGCAGTGTCTGAAAGCTGCTAATGAGCGGGTCCTCTGCTTAAATCTCAGTTCCTAACCCATCGGCGATGCCTTTAATATGATGAAACCGCTGTCCATCTTACTAATGACATGACACGTGTAACAGAGTATACTCGTATAAAATATAAAAATTATAAATACTCGTTAAAATGAAAATGTACGCTCTTAAAGAAAGAAAGAAGGTTTATTTGAAAGTTCAATCACAACCATATAGCTTTGTTCTCATAACTGAGAATGGATGCGCTACAACGAAACCCAGCTCCAAACCCTTTTCACTCAAGCAACTTACTTCAAAACTAAATTAGAGGGTGCGGTGTTACCTTCTGATAACTCCATTACAGCTATCCACCGAATCTGTGTACTGAAAACGTAAAATTGTTTTGAACATTTTAACACAATGGATCTCAAGCAAGTCCTAACTCAAACATTTTTTAACTAAACAAGTAGGGTGCTACAGACTGCTCAACCACAGACCAGGTTCTATGGCCGGCCCTAATCCTTTACACCGCCTCAGTGAATATTTTTAAAGCATCCGAGATGATGTGGCGCGTCCAAAGCCACACTAAAGCCCGGTATTGGAGCTAAGTAATGTTCCCAGCTTCCGGGACTCTATCACTAATATACATTATTATACGTACGAAATATCTAAAAATACATGTATTACTTTATCAAAATAAATATCGATATATTAATTGAATTTTATTTTAGAATTATGTATGATTTGAAACATAGTTTGTTGTTAAAATGTTGTGCCGTATTGAAACGGTCTAGAATACTAAACCCAATCCCATGCCGGGTAACCAGAGTGTCGTAAAAGATATTCCAGGAGGACGACACATCTTTAATAGATTACCCTGATTATAAGCCAGAACATGCATTTCATAGTCGTACTAGGGTATGTTCGTCCAAAGGATATCTGCTGTCAGCGTTTGGCTTGCCTTAAAAACAAGTATTTATTAGTATTGTAAGTACATGTGAATATCGGCGGGCACAGCTATGTTTATGCATGCCTATATAGGTACTATAGCGGAGGCAGAGACAACGCGACTATTCGAGCAAGTTCTAAATTCGACTGTCAAAGTCCTTAAGCAGTCTGACGAAGGTAATTTCTGCCGGCCTTATTTTCTACCATCAATGTTCTCGGAACCCTCTTTGCATCTAACTCAACTCTTGACTATGAAGAAGCCACACCGCCTACCATCCCAAGGTGTGGCAGTCATCGTCGAGCGGGCTTTGCAGACCTTCAATAGCAACAAGTCAAGCAAGCCTGATGGCATTAATGCTGCGGTGCTAAAAACGTGTACTCCCCACTTTTCTCCCATCTTAAGGTACCTATTTTCGCAGTAGGGAAAGTAAAGTCTTCAAAAAAGGTAGCTTTCGTCCACCCTATGTGTAAAAGGGTGACCACAGCGATCAGGCCAACTATAGGCCTATTGCGATTACTTCCCTGCTTCCAAAACTGATGCAGCATGGGATCAACACGCAGCTTCTGAGATACTGGAGGATCACCAGCTGATTAGCAACCACCAATATGATTTTCACCATAGCCGGTCTGCTGGTGACCTTCTCGTCTACTACAATTCAGGTATGCCTCACAGGCTTCGATATTGCTAAGGAATTTTACCGGGTCTGGCATAGGGCCCTTCTCAGAAAGCTTCCACCTTGCGGTCTTCCCGAATGTTTATACAATTAGATAGCAACTTTCTCTCTAATATTAAGGTTATCGTCGACAGTTCTTCCTCGGACATGACATGTGTCATTACTGACTTTTGTCAAGGTTTATATTTTCTACGCTTTTCATTCTGAAACACATAAGTTTGCGTATTTACGTTGAAAAATTGTATCAGAATAGTAGGAGCCATAGAAAATACAGGGGCAATTGGTGGATAAATTATAAGCACTCCATCATGCTGCAAATCCTGCGGTGGTGATTTTAAAATTGTCTGCGCGATAAATGAACCGCATTCGCCAAGGTTCTTGGCAGGTGTGAGATAGGTTGCGTTTATTAGCGGTTTTGTGACGCAATATCTGATCGACTTAGCCGATTGATACAAGACAGACATAGGGAACAAATTTTCAATGACGCTCTATATTTTTGATCATAGTTTAAGCAAAATACACTTAATTAGCTATAATCAGTGAAATGGCCCAGTACATTAAAGTTTTAAATAGTCGCGCCATAGTGTGGTAAGGAATTATCCCTCTCTTGTCTATTCCTACCTTCTCCTTGATTCCTCACCGAGATTGACGAATTGGTAGGCACGCGACTAAGGCGCATGCGTAGGTGGATTGCGTGAGAGTTCTTTTCGAATTCACGGGCGAATTTAATTTAAGGTCGCTACAAGACAGAATGTACGACCGACCTGTTTCAAGTAGGTATCAACGACTTTGGATTCCGGCCAGCTACACCGCTTCGCGAACAGTATGTAACTGGAGAAATACGTGAAGATACCACACTCACTACATAAATACCGACATACACCGAGATCGTGCACACGACACGATCTACCACAACGACATAATTTTTTTAATATTTTATTATACACTGTAAGCAATTATAAATTGTAACTAATGCACGAATTATCAGGTGTTACTTTTTAAAAATTCATTGTTCCCGTAGGATAAAAAATAAAACAAAGAAATAATAAATAAACAAGTGTACCATATATGGTGCTCACGGATTATTGCCAAAGAGATTAAGACGAATTTACTAATTATACTGTATACTAAAACGTATATCCTCTTTTTTCTCGTATAATTAAAGGTAACTTTTTAAATTTTTGCATTCCATGTCGCACTCAATAAATTAGGCATACACGAACTGTCGATCAATTTAGCTAATTAATGAATTTTAGTTTTATAGCCAGTACCCAAGTACCAGCAACTACCCAATTTCGTAATCATCAACTACTTATCTAATTATTATTAATGTTTGTAGAGTTAAATAGTGTAAAGTAGAATGAATTAAATCATTGCTTATTATTAGTCTTCAAGAGAAGAATAAATAGGCTTTTATAAGTTAGTGCGTTCAACAACTTAGACTTCATCGCCACCAGCAAGTGGGATTGTTGTCAAACATTAACTTATTCTACGTAAAAAGCATGAAATGAGTGAAATGTAGACATGAACAGTTTAAATGAGTAATTTTCTTCCATCACAATCACAATGTTTGCCTTCATCTATTCAAGTGGTAATTAATTTATAATTAGCACTTAATTTCTAAAAATTAGTCTGTCAGAAATAGCTCATAATTCAGAAGAAACACGAACCAAGTCCACTTTATTCATTCATTCAGTCGTTGTGTCATTTCATTGACACAACACCAGCACACCGATGCGATAACAACTAATATATCAGACAGTTGTTTACGCGTCGAGAACCAAAAGCAATGTACTCCGGCTTGTGGTTCTACCGTCTTTAATATTTTCAACTTAGGCTACGTCAGGTTACTAATATTTTTCTTCAAGTCCTAACAAGTGCATAATTCGACTTTCGTCCTCCCACGCGCGAAACTCATTTTTAAACCAATAGGTATTCTCTGCTCCCAAAGTTTTATTTGAGTTTAATTGCAAATAACACCGACGAACTTTAGTCTGAATCCGTTCGCAAGAAACATCCGGCTAAGTTCCGGGTAACTTAGGAGACAAAAGTTTTAAAGTACATGACTTCATTGTACTTAACAAACTAAGCGCTCTCATTTGAGTGCGCCTTATCAGTCGTTCCTAATACTATACCAGCGGCGTGCACAAGATTATGACACTGGGTATGCGGCGGAGTACTCGGTCACAAAAACTTTTTCTTTTATAGATTTTTAACATAGCCACAGCCACGCGACGGATCTCTATGTCGGAAACCACGCCAACAGAACAAGTCTTAGATGTACTACTATTCATGTACATCTTCTATGGCAACGCAGACAAAACAGCGATCGATCGTCGCGGCGGAAGAAATTCTAATAAGTAAAATAATAACTTAAAATATTATAACTACTCACCCAGTCAGCTTCAATTTTCACATATTCAAGGTTCCGGTCACTTGACCAAAAGTATTTATTTTAAGCAGGCCTCCAGATGTTTTTTTGTATGGTCATGCTTCTTTGCCGCGGAATAGAAATTATTTAAATCTGAATATCCCGAATTAGTCCAGACTGTAGTAGAATTAATAAACAATATGCAAGGAAAACAATATAATTTAATCGTGTGTACACAACCACACAGCCAGTTATACGTTTCATAACTTTTAACATGAAACTTTCGAGTTACATTCCCTTTTTGCTGGTTTAATTGTTGTAACTCGGATACACACCTACCTTTAGACACAATTTGAATCTTTTCACTGAATGACAATTGTGAGAACTTGTTATTTTTAATTTTTAATAAACACACATTTTCAACACAAACCTCACAACCAAATAACATTTAAAAAAAATCAACAAACGCACTAGTAAAAGCAAATCACTACATTTATTATAGAAACTCAGTAATAAACTGTTAAATGTACACACTTTCAAATGTTAAAATGAAAAATCTTTTAAGAAAACTATAAATACATATACTGGCGCAAACAAAATAGTAAACAATGCTTATCACATGAAAAAAGCAAAATGGCCCCGCGAAACACAAAACAGTATTTCTGCTATTTAAACAAATAAAACCTTACTAAATAAAAATACATAATGTGCATACGTGATTCATAAGATTTCCGTCTATTATTTTCACTCGGATTATAGGCAACGAACATTTCCGATTACTCCCGACAACTGCCGAACTTCCGCAACCTGCCGCTGGAGTCGCGGCTCTCGATATTCATGGGTGTGTGCGTTTGCGAACTGTGCACGGACACCAAAATTACTACACACATGCGAACAAATCTCCTGCGGAACGCGACGGCAGGAGTTGGTAGATTAGGTACATTATTTTGCAGCGCCTTTTGCTTGTCGCCAAACGCCTAGCAAACATAATGTTTGTGTGCTTGCAAATAGGTGCTATTTATAAAATATTAGGCGTTTTTAAGTTATTATATTTTGTTTATTATTTGTTTGTTTGTTTATTTACTATTAATTAAAGTCATCTAAAACGTACGAACGTTTTATTAAAATATCTGTGACTGGCAAGTAAAGCACTGCATTTCTGCCTATAAGGAGCGCACGCCCCTGTACTATACTGGCACAATATGCAACCTACAGTTAAAAATAATTCTCGTGATCCTTTCGTGTTTATTACATACGTCTGTACGTATACGTATGTAATGTAAGTTGCAAGTGGACGGCGGTAGATGATGTTTTCTGCACGAAATTCTCTGAATTACGGCATAAACTTCAATTGTAGAATCAAAATAATTTTATGTACTATGTGTATTGTAAAATACTTTTCACGTCATTGGAAACAGGACACACTCAGACTCTTGGGACTATGATCAGTTTTGTTCATATTCCGAACGCTTCGAGAACCAAAAGCAATATACTCCGGTCTTGTGGTTCTACAGCCTTTAATATTTTCAACTTAGCGTATTTTGGGATATTTTTGGTGTACGGCTGAATGAAATATAAGGATTCAGGATTCTGATAAAATTCTCTTTGAACTATGCTAAAGACAGTTTTATTTTTAAAGTAGATAGGTGAAGGTGTGACACTTCTAGCATGTGTTATATTAAAAATCAAACGGTCATGGTACAAGAATGTAAGTACAATTTAACTTGTTTAAAAATAAGTCATGAAAACATAGGTATATTCATGCCGCATTAAATAAAATACCCTTGCCATTATTACCAATCTGCTGTCGTTTCCGTCGGCGGGCAGGATCCGCGCAGTAGAATAGGTATGGCATGTCCCGTGACAATGAAATGGGCCCTCAGCATTCGGCAGATAGAATCCAAGTCGCGAGGTCCTAAATGCCTTCGCAGCCGAGCGGTGCACTCTGAAATTATTTTTCCGCTCTATAATTCTGTCGCGCTAGCTTAGATAGACTGCACGATGCGGTATCAAGAGAAGCGAAGCGCCGTCATAAGAACTAGAAGTGATAATAAATCAACGCAATATATAGTGATCAGTGATGCGGCTATCATACATAAGTTACCACACAAAAAAGGGACCAGCACTCATCGTCATGGAATCCATACTTCCTTTCGAAATACCCAAAATATTCAGACACCAAAGTGATGAAATCGTAACCAAGAGCATTACGCACAATTAATATTTTGTTCCGTTGAGTGTTGTTATGGCCGGAATTCGAACCTGGAATGCATATCTTAAATTTCAAAAATTGAATAAAAAACTGTGACGATGATAGTATCAAAACAACTCAAAATTAAAACTATTACGATGACATGTGAACCTCAAAATTGACATCAGTTTGAAATATTTATAATAGTACCTACATTATTTTAAATTGATTTATAACTTTTTTATTTACGGACGGATTGTAATGAAACAAACTTTAGGTATTAAGTGATACTTACTGCAATACATCAGTGAAAACAAGAATAAAATCGGGTAAGCCATTCCGGAGATTGAAACGAACAAACGCACAGACAAACAGACAAAAAATTCTATCAACTATTGTTTTGGACAAAAATTTTATCAAAAATAGTTGTTTTGGGTTATATTGCGTTAATTAAGGCCCCAAAATTTTTTATTAATTTATCATTATATAATATTTTTTCTCATTTATCATTAATGTATAGAAAGCGATCAGTTACAATTTTATATATAGATGATTCAGGTCGAAGTCAAATATCACTTTGGAATAACAAAATAACAATAAATAACGATTAAGTCTAGAAGGATAGCAACCAATTTTAACGTTTTTGATAATTAAGCAAATAATATTATCGCATATTTTATTACACGCACAAGGATAATATAAAGGTTATAAATACAAAAGACTACAGCAGATTACAACTAATCAACGCGAAAATAAATTCTGCAACTCCCACTCAATCGGAGTATAACACTGCATTAATTATGTATATTATTATTTAATCCTTATTAATTTAAGGATTGCCCAATGGCAAAATCCTTAAATGGTTGAGAGAAATTAACACTCATTTAGAGCAGCAACATAAAGTGATTTTTGTAAAAGGTGTTATTTTAAATCAAATGTCCTCTCGCTTCGACGACTCACGGTGAAAAGTGAACTGCGGCAGTCCTTTGGTTCGTATCGGTTTCGATAAATAAAAAAAAAACCTTAGAGCGACCGGAAGCAGATTAGAAACGAAACGTTCACCGGATGTGGTTTTTGTTTTTAATTAAGATTTATTTTAATCACATTATGGATTATTAATATCTGTTTAGTTATTTAGGTTTAGAATTTATTTAATTTTTGAGATTTAATTTTATTTAATTGTTATATAGACTAGAACTAGATGACGAACCGTCACAAAGGGTAATTTTGGTACATTTCCTTGAATATATTTTATTGTGAATTCTTTTAAACTTGTTGTTTACCTGCCAAATTTAAAATAAATTAACCTACAGTAGGCATTTGTGTCTCTTGACTCAATATTTTTTTTCTTTTCAATAGATTTCGAGATAATCGTTGGTGACCGAGAAAAATACAAGGAATCCTATGAGGTGCTCAATTTCATAACCGAAACTACGGATTCGTATAACATTACAAAATGAAAAGCTGCATTTAAGAAAAGCAATTTAGATGCATCATTATTTTAAAACGAGTCGCATCCGTGAGCGTGCTCCCAAAGGAAATCATCGTATCATGCAGAAAACAATTTTATCTATGAAAACAGCATTTAAAGCAAATAATTCGAATACGGAGTTACTTAAATATAAACTGTTGTAACTAAATTCGCTTGAAATATAGCCGATGGAGAAGAAAAGTCCTGGAATTTTGTACAGACCTCGGTAGAAGAAGCACAGGTCGCCCCCCCGAACAGATGAACTGATGACTTGAAGAAAACAGCGGAGAGCCATTGGATTCAGAGCACCTAGCAACGATCGGAATGGTGCCCATTAGGCAATTAGGGCACAATTATATTAGATATCTATATCCAGCAGTAATATGCAAAAGGATAGATAGATTATATTTTAATGATTGTAACGTACAAAGAAATTAAATCGTACCTCTTTCGTACCGACTTCAAAAAGTGGCACCCAATAGAACAATCTTTTAACTGTACTAAACTCGTTTCTATTCAAAACACTTTTCAAAAGGTCTAACGGAGTTAATTCCTTCCTTACACTCAGTAAATGCACATAACAAGTATTAAAATTACACATTCGACCCAAAGCCACGCAGGTACAGGGGATTTTCAGACACAATTTTCACCCCTATAAATCTTTCACACCTTTTAATACCCTTCTTTAGTCACCTGTCGGAACGTACACTATAGCCGATAGACTTAAACTATATTTATCTATGCCTTGCATCCAGAGTAAGTAAAACAAAAAAACAGTTTCGAATCCTACATAATATTGGAATTTATTCCTTGGTAGAGCGTGTATTTATGCAACAGGTAAATATTTGTAATCGTATCATGAGTGATTAATTGATTATAATCTCAATTATATAGTGTCCATGTAACTCGCGACAAAGTGGATTAGTACGGAGGTGTAAGTATTAATTTATTTATGCAAAATATTCTTAAAGGCGTGTAAAGTCTACCAACACCCGTTTGACGGATCGCGGAGGCTAAACTTAATTGCTACCATTCCGCGTGGAGCAATTGTGTGTTGTATTGAACTTATACCCCGACGGATTCTGTTCCTCGCAAATAACTGACCTAATTAAACAACTTCGGGTGCAATTTTATAGATAGATGACCTATAGTTGCAATTTTAATTGAGCGCGTGCATTGGACGGCACTTCAAAACCTTGGTTACACTTACTATTTTTAGAAATTACAGTACACGATTGCAAGTAAGGTTCCCTTCAGGTAATTGTTTAGTAGTGGGTTGAAGCCATAGCCCAATTGTTTATTTTGTATCGACTGTATGTGATCAATGATCACACATGGACAACACGATAAGCTACTGAGCTATCTTCACAAGTGTAGACGCCCTCAAAAAGCAGTAGCAATGTCGACATCACGAGAATGATAAGTAATTACTTTATGATAAGTAATTTAATAATTGTGATAAGTAATTTACTGTTACTATTTTATGAAGACGTCCATACTTATGAGGATGAGTAAAGCTCTAATAATGTGCTGTACGAGGAGCTCAGACCATCCTTGGGTTCAAGCCAACTTTTCCTGCTTACAGCGCATCTTGAACCACAAAATAACCCCTCAGTCCCTTCTGTTGGAGCATGCTGGGCCTTGTACCATTCTGTTTAGGACAGTGTTCGTGTATGGTACCCTTCTAGAATCAATGTCGGAGAGCAAGTTAAAAGGGGGACTTCCACTACTCTTTGCCCGCAGCACGTCAGTTACGACTTCAGTCTTACGTATATCCTTGGGCGACGATGACCTCGTACCATCAGAGTGCTCTTTTGATCCTTTGTTGATTGTGGACACAAAAACAAATCTTGTCTTTAAATAGTAATTAAATCTTGTTTACTGCCAATATTTCAATCCAAACGAAACTGGTTTCGCCATGACCACGATCCATGCAATTGAGTCGAAACATTTGTAATAAATAATCAAAACATATCGTGACTGCCCGTTACATAATAAAATGTATAAATTTCGCGATGACATTAGTTTATAATCATAAGTAATTAAGTTTTTCTAGAAGCCTTCAAACCACATAATATTCCTCATTGATTGAATGGGAAAGTAATCCATGGACTAACCTGAACTGCAGAGGCTTGTTGGATTAAGCTTTATTCATCATAAGTTGTATACCTAAATACTCCCAGGGAATCACCTGTGCCTTGTACCTTGTAGATGAAGTGTAGATTGAGAATAAGTCCCCACCTCTCGAGTAGAGAAGAACCTCTGTACTCTCGATAACCAGTAAGCCAGAGTGGACTAGCTAGACCAATATGCTGAGGGGTGGAAGTGTCAAGTGGCATAATAATTAGGAAACTTGCTGATTGAGATTCACTTCTACCTTTTTGTTTATTGCTTACCGGACTCAACTCTCAACCAATCCACTACTCGTGCCAATATTACCCCCAGGCTTGTGCCACTGAACTGGGGCCAATTTAGTAAGCGACAAACCACCACCTGCAGCGTTTCCAATTGTCGTACAACTAAACGACAGGTGTCAAGAGTATCAAGAGTTCCCCATCTTAGATCCGAGAAACTTTAAGTATAGGAGATACATAATAATAATAATAATAAATTGTTCCCATCTACTTATAATGTGGGAGTCTTTAAGAGGAGAGTGATTAGGCTTTTTTAAGTTAGTGCGTTTAAAATCTTAAACATCATCGTATTAACGTCAGGTGGGGTCGTTATCGAGCATTAACTGATTCTATGTAAAAATAGCTTATTATTAATATAACGAAACCCTGTTATCTTATAAGCACATGGTAAGACTTACGTATATGAAGTTAATATTAGGGGAAATATAGCGAGTCAGGATTTTTGGGTCCAACAACTTATGTGATAACCAGTTTCCAGTTCAGCTATTTCTATGATAAAAGAACATAGTGGGTGCTTCTCATTAAATTATTTTATTCAACCTTATCACCACTGTGCCCACGTATTCGCTTAGGTAAATGAATCGTCAACGTAAATTGTTCACAAAATTTATCATCACTTCTTTATTTAATCTGCTTCTTTTTGTGAGTTTTTTGTTATTACTGCCCTTGTTACCTCTACACAAAATTAGCTAATGTAGTAATGTTTCCACTGTACAAAAGTGATGTCACTGAACTACATATGTTTAGTGGCTGTCGAGGAACTCACGCCAATACAGATATAAAACCGCGCACTATTAAATAGACACAAACTTTGATTGAGAATTAAATAGAACAGTTTGTTAACTAAACAAATAATTAACTTAAAACTTAAAAAAAAATATATTAAATTATTGATTACTGACAACGAGTAAACAAATCTTACGCTTGACATTCTAAAGATAATCTGGATTAAATAGTCGAAATCACTCAGTATCAAAACAGGTAAAGTTTCTTTTTAATACATTAATGCAAATTATGTAACAATTTTCAAAGGCCCAACTCGGGTAGTCATTCTCACTAAGTTATTTGAATAATTTGCGTAAGAGAATCACTGGATACTTCGTCACAAAGGTTTGTAGATAGCCTACCTGGCACCCTTCGTTCAGAGTTTAGCAACGACGAGTTATAATTGTCTAAAGGCGGCATTTTGAATGAATTTAAATGAACAACGGAATTGATTACAAATTAATGGTACTGATAAAATAGTTTTAGACGTTTAATTTCTAGATTTATTTCAAAAGAAATGACTATGAAAGTATTTCGCAGTTATTAATCTTCATAATGTTTCTGGAATGATTAATTAATTTTCTTATCTAAAGCGTTAAATTAAGCTTCTTCACTCCGCGGATCTCTCCGCGCGCATTGACTCTCGTCAATGCATACTGGTTTAGTCAGGGTGGTAAAAACTTCCTAAACCATTCTGGCGTTGTAAATATATGCAGGAATATTTTTTATTTCCTATTGAAATTTGTAAACATAAGATTTTAATGTAGGTTCTCCTATTAACTATAGATATACGATATAATTACAAACTACAGAAACTACATACATTTTGTGCTTCTCCTTGAAAATTAGAAGTTCTTTCGTTTCAGAAACAGGCGGGGGGGATCATAAAATTTCATAGTAGCTGTGAAATTTAAAATCAATAAAAAGAGCCACTATTAATAAACGGCCACTCTCATCCTACAACGTCGTGAATGACCAACCTATCTGGTTTTAAAGGTGGACCAGTAATAGGTTAGTTCAAACCAGCAATCGTCCATAAAATACCAATGTAATATTCAAACTCTTATATATATTCACGTGTCTCACTGATACACTTGGACACTAAATACTTTTACTTCTTTAACAAAACTTTTCACTATTCCACTAGTTGTGCGCAGGCTTTCATACATTGAAGTCTCTCTGGCGAAAATTCTAAGAATGTCCGCCCAAGTATCGCAAACTGCTTACACCGACTACTGACCCTCATAAGTTTTTGAAACTAACGAAATTACTCTTGGACCCACTTGCCTCCAACTTTGGGCCCCGCTTTAGATATGACGTTATAATATTATATTCCCTTATTTCACGATTATAGGGATACAGAAGTACGAGTGAATGCCGTAATGCTCCACGCAGGCCAAACATTTTGAGAACATTTAGCAATCCAAGCCTCGCCGGCCAAATTATATTGTCAGATGTCACATACATTTGAGAACCATCCATGTCGGCAAAGTGTATATTGCTAGATGTCTCGTGTTTTTGAGAACAATACATGAAGTATACAGGTTTGCTTACGATGTTTTCATTCACCAAAGCGAGTGATAATTAATTTCTTAAATATCTATAAAAACTGAGAGGTGCATGAAAGATTCAAACCGGGCCCGGGAGGAAGACCGAAGTCCAACCACCAATCTGCCACTGCTACGCTGCACTTTATAATGATTTATTTATTATTAGGTATTAGGTAAAACCTCGTCCGTAATTCAGAAGGGTGCATCATATTCAATTAAATTACCTTACAGCGTGTGCCGGATTCAGATAGTTAATAAATAAATAAACGTTCACACACTGACACACACACACACACACACATACACACACTAATAAAATCCGTTAATATTTTAGATCCCGACTTATAAATGAATATAATCCTTATAATATTATAAACGTGTTTTAATTAAAGTGTCACAAAGGCAATTGAAAAAGCGAGTTCTCCATTTTTTTCTCACCTGCAACAAATCCTTCATTCCTTTGGTGTTTTGTTTCATGGACGATGGACAGTGGTGGACCGTCCGGCCGATGGCTCGAATATTTTTGTTACCATATAGAAATCTATTACAAGCTTTGTATGGCGATGTGTCCAAGAGACAGACAGAGGGATTTTTAATTTACTGTAGTTTAATTGCTTAAATAACAACCCCATCCCCCGTATTTGAGGTTAACCTCTGTTATTGAAGATAATCTCTGTTATTTGAGGATAGTTATTTACTTTTAAAATTAAATAGAAAAGGTGGTTTTTATTCAACTAATATTTATATTCGTTAATAACTATATAGTTTGAGACAGAAACTACGGTCTTCTAACGGTCCACTAACGGTCACTGATACAAGTACCCATCGCGAAGTTTCCCACTGACTCTTATTTTGATTAACTTATTTTGAGGTTTTAATATATTTTATTTTATAATTACTTCCATCCTACTTGAACACTGAAATGACATAAGAAATATTTAATATTTAAATGGAATAAGAGCAATAAAAGCTTGTCCATTTTCTATTTGCTGACAATCAGTTGCAGAACGAAAAGAAACAACTGTGAGATACCATATCCATAGAACGGGGGCAAGAATTATGTCGAAAGTCATCAAATTAGAAGCGGAATGTCCGGAGTGGAACTACGAATAGTCTAGGTGTAGAGTGACCGTATTTTCACCGGTCCTGAAACGTCAGGGATTTGTCAGTAAATCATATCCGTGTTCCTTCTTCTGGAAGATATTATCCCGGACCTCTGTACGTAGTGTGGTCACGTTCCATTTCAATAAAAAAAGAAGTCATGATTGCTGTGATTAAATGGTGTGCATTATTCACTTTATGGAAATGGAAAATTGTCTGCAATAATAAAATGTCGAAGGTTAATCGAAATAAATCAAACTAAAAATGTAAAATATTTAACTGTCTCCAGCTATGATACACATAAATAATATAAATAAAATACACAGTGACATCTCGTGAATGCTTAAAATCAATTTTAGTAAAATTTAATGCAAGACAAATTCGAGAAAATTTTGAAATACATATTTAATTATATTGTTACGTATCATACAGATAATAGTAAAAGTATTAATATTGTGAACTGGAATTTTTTTGTTCCAGCGTTCTTTCAAAATTTTTTTTATATTTTACAATGCTTTTGTCTTCTATAATCTACTTGAAGGTAATTTATTCTTTCAATTAATAACATTCACCGGTAACGATCTATTTGGATATCGCTTTCTTTACCCGATTACCGCGATTTAAAGAACTTCCGCGCTGGTCTTCCGCACAGGAAACCCGAGATCGATACCCGCATATACTTCTTATTGTTAAAATTACATGTATTACTTATAAAATTACTGTATTAAGAAAATAATCCGAAGCATATACGTGATCAATGTTCTGGAAGATATGTATAGACTCCCAATCTGCACTTGGTTAGCACGAAAAATCACGGCCTTAATCGCTCTTACCGAATGGAGACTTGTGCTCACATGTAGAAGAGTTATTAAATAAAACTGATGTCGTTGGCCAGTACAGAAACAAATGAACACACCCGCAGACAGTCCCGTATGTGTAAAACTAATGAGAGGCCGTATAATTGCAACGTCGCAACAATGTATTCAATTCGACGATGAATCGGTATTTTGAGAACTATTCGGAAAACGATTCTCTCGCCGCACTATTGCTGATACAGCAGATCGAACACGGCGAAAACATTGTTCAGCACGAATCTTGAAGGTGCCGCGCATACTGACGATTTTATATTATCTGCTTCGGATGCAAAACATTGGCAACTAAGAAGAAATGGATTTTATTCTATTTTTAGTAACGAACAAAGTAAAAATTAAGTAACATTACTTAAGCAAGTAATTGAATAAAGTTACTACTAATTTTTATTCTAGCAACATCTGAGCATTTAATGAATAAAGGAACCGTTATACTCGTATGATGGTTGTAAAACCACTCACGCGCCTGTATGTATTTATGGTTGTACTTTTTCTTCGTATCTGCCAAAAAAAGGAAAAAAATGATATGTTAAAAATATAGATAGGGTATCAGAATATCGGTGGTATTACTTGTTAAACAAATTTTGAATATTAAGAATTCCTTTTTTGAACGTTCTAGACAAAAAAACCTTGTTTTAAATGTACCATTAATGAAGTTATCAAACACAAAAAGCTCTATTCCTTGTGAGATATATGTAATTTTTTTATTTAAATATTTCTTAATTTCGCAAACAAGTTTAAATAAAATAACATTTGCAATAGACAAAGGTTTGAATAGGATGTAACGCAATTGAGCCTTAAATTTCATTAAATTTATATGATTTTAAATGTCTAACAGGAAATGTAAAATATTCGTGGATAAATCAGATTTGTTTGATTTAGAATACGGAACCCTATCATTTACCTGTAGAGGCCACGAGTGCTAACACTAGTTTACATACCCTTCGAAAAATTGTCCCGTGTTTGGTTTTATCGATTTTGGATTTTGCTGCGCACTGCGATTAGTTAAAGTATACCATATTCACACGAGACACTTGTCAATCGGAGCGGTAACATCCAATCTTTCAGCCGTTTCTTCTCCTCGACGCTAAAGCACCTTTCGAAACGGTAGTAGAAGCAAAAAATGACGTGCATAACTGTATTTACAGAGTACCTAAATGGTTAAATTATTTTGAATTTAAATTTGAATCAGCAATCATTGTGCAAATACATCTAACCCGGCTGGTTGCATCACAGAATATGATAAGTGAACCTCAGTTAATGCTTGCCAAAATTTAATTATGCTACGAATTTGTGTTAAAATAGTACAGCCTTTAATTCAATTATAATTATTCTTTATTTTGAAAAATCACTGAAAACAAGTAGGTAGATGATTAATAACATTGAAATTTATTTTCTTATACGATGACATTCGGTCTCAGTTGCAACTGATTTTAATTTACTTGTGTAGAACATGGCATATATTGATGTTCAATTTATTATAATTTCAGTGTATTTATTGGACTAACCGATCCTACAAGTTATTGTTGACTTGTATGAACTATCAAATAATGAAAACTATTTATTCTCAAATATTACGTACCAATTACTATCACTACTTCACAGTTTTGAGGGCGAAAATGTGCAACAAATTTTGTTGCTGCTATAGCTTTGATAAGAAATTATAATAATATGTTAAAAGAAAAATTGTTAGAAGAAAACGCAGTTGGTTTTGTAGAAGAAAATAGCGATCAGTCTGAAGGCGAACTAGACCCAAAAGACAAAAAAGAAAGGTCAGAAGAAAACGGAAGGCATATTCTGATCATGACTGAACAGTACAGCCCATATAGAAACGTGGGTTGCAATGAAACGAAATTAAATGCACAAAATGTGACATTTGCTTAGATATGTTGGAGAGTCTAGAGAAACTGTTACTTCCATTTTCATAACAATTGGTTATTTACATAATAATGTAATTAAATCTTAAGGAAGTCCAAATTAAAGTTACATAAAATTAAATGAAATTGATTACCATTTACGTAGCGCATAGAATAATATTTGCTTTAAAAATACTAAGTCGCGTGTTTTGATAAAAATAGTCACACTGAAATTAAAATATGTAAAATAAAGAAACCTGGTTTTAAATATTATACCAAGTTGCCTTTGGATACTAAATAGTTTGAGTACGGAAAAAATAGAAACTGAAAAAACATTATTAAACACTTTTTATTGTCAAACATTGACAATAAAACCTTTTTGCTATCAGAATTACGACAATTTCACTAAAGAGGAGATAACTTAGTGTGTTCACCGTAAAAGTTAATAGGCTACGAGTCTTTACGATTATAGTTATGGTCTCCATGGACTTTGTAGTAAAATTTATCGTATGAGAATATTGCCGTCATCCACGTTCGTATTTAAAAACCTTGTTACACACATTTTTTGACAAAAGAAAATCTTTAAAAGTTGTTCTAGATATGAAATTCCAGAAGTGTCGAAAGCCATTCGATATAAATGAGCAAGCTCCACAATCTTGTATTAGAGCTACGTTGTCACTGCCGCATAATACTTAATGAGCTTATCCTGAGGGAAATCTAGAAATTCCCTCACTTTAAAAAGCGAAATAGCAAGATTATAGAAATAAGTCTTGCAACAATGCGTCCCTATATCGTGAATATCTTGTTACTTATCGACTACTGTACATAAGCTATTTACCGGTGTACCAAAATACTGAAACAAACCTCTGCTAATTTCATTCAGCCATTACGATGATAAATGTTTTTAATTTTAAGTTTATCATTTCATTTGGTGGAAAGCATCCCACGCACCGACTTCCGACCATTCTAGGTCTCATGTGTGCTGGCCATCACGCCAGAATATAACATGACTATTCCATTTATGTTACAGCGTAATAGCTTTCAACCATTTAAACAACATTGCAACCCAATTTATAATGAGTCCTCCCTCTAAGCAGAGGGCCTCAGGATTGTCATTTACGTAGAATAGAATGTGTAGTTTGAAGGCTAGTTGTTTGTGCCGTCTTTATTGTGTCTATCCATAACACCTGCGAAATGACAATCCTACATTGTGGGGATATTTGTAAACTTTTACTAATTCATAAGTGATATATATCGTTATTTGGTATAAGGTTTGTTTAAATATAACTCCAAGCCAACCTCTATGATTGCGATGAAGGAATACTCCATCAAGCTTTTCTTCATTTTCCCATTGGAAAAACTATATAAGTAAGTAGCTAATTAAACTGTCAGAGGATCTTTTACTGCATGAAGGCCTTTAACGACTGCTAAATAATACGACTATATTAATATTACATTAATATGTAAAATTATATTATTATATAGAGAATATTACCAACATCGTATACAGTAATAAACCAACAGTAAAATAAATGAAACAAGTTTAATTAGCAGTCGTATTACAAATACAGCGAACTTTGTTAGACAACTATTACTTAGAATAAGTAGAATAATTATTTGGAATAATTTAGGTATAGGCTATTTACTTAAACTCTAGATGCGAATGTAACTTCGCCTTAGAATATACCGAATAACTGTTTTCTTTTTGTGAATTAAGAGAACGAAGAAGCGGCAAGTTTTCTGGAAATTAATCTCTTGTTTGTGAAAACATATTTTTTGTAACTTAGCAGAAACAAATGCGGCAACCCAGTTCCTTAAAAACATATCTTTTGCGGCCAAGAAGTGAGTACAATGGATTGAAAATGGAAAACATATTTTCTGTGACCGCAGTTAATAATTTTACTTCAGTATTATATTCAAAATAAATGTATAAAGAACATAGGATATTTTCAAAGAATATTTATTTTTTAAGCACTTGAAGCTCAGAGGTTTTTATTAGTCGTAGGTATTCGATCGAGTTTAGTAACCTCGGGTGCGGTTGATGAACGCTACCAGCGAAATTTCTTGAGAGTTTTCATGCTTCATACGGCACGAAGAACTATTAATCCAGGTCGGTCTTTGGGTGACGTAAGAACCTCCAACATTTAGATCGGCATTAACGCTACAGCTCTGTAATAGTTTGGAGAAGTACACTCCTGACACTTTGAGCGTGCCCTGCCGTGGTTATGAGTAAAATGTACGCCCTAGAAATTCTCCCAATATTTGCTACACTAAGTTAAATTAAATGAAATGAAGTTAATTTGTAACTGATAAGCAATAAGAAACTAAGAAAAGGGGTTTTTATCCTATTGACGGTAACAGATGGTACCTACTACTACTTACATATATATTATACTCATGTCCAAACAGTCTTGTCTTCAAAATAATTTTCTAGTTCCTTCGGAAGAATGCCTTTGAGTTTTAAACTTTAAATTAGAGTTTTAAATGTATTGTACAAGTATGGCATTTCCGTCAATTGTAACAGAATTATATTATAGGATGAAAATGTTAAACCGATAAAAATAAACCTAAACATTGACTACCTATAAGTATACAGTTAAATTTATTAAGCTTCTGACAATCTATCGCCTTTTTAAACACGTCACAATCACAAAAAAGAAAATCAGTAACAAGTGGAAGCGGCAGCCAAAAAGGGCATTCCGGAGGAAACCGAACTTGAAGTAAACACAATTGTTTCCAATAACCTCAAATTATATGAGAAAGCTTTTACCCTAATGAGAGACGCAAACACTTTTATTTGTCATTCTGTTCAGGGACCGAAGTAGATGCTTTAATAAAACCTGGAAGTGACAATTTAATATTTCTTCTTTTGGTTCACTCATCTATTTTTTTCGTTCATTGGTTCCAGCCACTTAAATTTCAGTTATGTTACCTTATAAAGGCTTCAAAGGACTTTGCAGTTACAGGCGTATTATTTAAAATAACTTTAACAATTTGGAGGACTTACGTGAAACACCTGCACGCACCTCTTATAATTGAAGGTAAAAGAAAAGTAATTCATAATGTGAATTGATCGTATTTAAATATATGTAAGTCACCTCAAATGGCTCACCACTTGGCGTTCATATCGTCGATCGATCGATTCAACATGTACGGTAGCTTGACCAACCAAAAGAAGGAGGTATATCTCAACCAAGTCGCGATGGACCGCTCCAGCTTACTTTGGATTCTCTCTTGGACAACTACATAGAGCATTGCGCAAGAGTACCACTTTAATATCTAAAATTACAGATAACCTGGTTAATGCCAGTTATCTTTTACAGATTCCAATTGGGACTATGATTATAAGACATATACATATACTTTTAGTTGTAGGTTTTTTATGCTAATAGCGGACTATTCTAGGCCGTCCCAATACGACTAAGATCAGAGATCAGACGGCTAAATTCAGAGGATCCTGCAATAAATACACCAGCGCAAGACTAATTTAAAGACGCATCTAGACTACATATGTAGTTGAAACCGCGAGAATAGACACGTTAAGAAATGTTTCCAGACATAATGGGGCCGTAATGAATAGGTCAAGCAACTTTGTGGCACCGATACATTGTGCATTAGCTATAGCAGAGAGTCGTAAACAAAAATGTACCAGCTTTGCTTTAGAATTTCTCATACAAAACATGATATACTGTTAGGTACTTCAAGATGTTCCATAACCTAAGGTGTAGGATGTATAAAGTGGTGAAATCATGTGCACCTCAGTAACTATCATTAATATGTCCATGGCTTTTGGGAACAACTCTAACTAATAAGTATGACCACTTCTGTTTTTTATATCTCCCCTCGCCAAAATATCACGTTTATTTTCAACGAATCGCTACGTAAATTTTACAGCTTTCTTAATGTTCAGTTTTTGTCAACAAATTCAATGATTCTGTAAATACTTAAAAGCTTTTATGTAGAAAACTTGTTGTTAAGAAGATAGTATCCTAATTTAAATATGAATTAATGTGGTCTTTCAATTTGTACGAAAGCCAATGGTAGTCTTCCAATAGGACCACAGTCCTATTTGAAACGACAAACACGTGTACCAATTTTTTTACAACTAAAGCCTTAAGGTGGAACTCATTATCAAAAACCCATAACGGATTGACCGGAAATACTGGGTAAATGATATAAATAAACACGCTGGTCCAGTGTGGATTATCAGATTTCACACTGCGTCGAAAACATTACGTACAAAGACGTCCAGGTTTTCTCACGATACTATCCTTCACCGAACCGAATATTTTTCATTGCTTCTACGCAATTCTTTCAAAGATTAGGACCGAATAAAATAATACTTAACGTATAACATTACATAACTTTAACGTTCCTGTAATAATAACGTATAGAATTAATAACTTTCAACACATCCTTATAACGTCACACACACAACCTTATAACGTTTTCTATAAACATAGTTGTCCAGCTGCACTTGGCCTGCGCACTAGGTTACGGTTTTAGTGGGTAAGAATCCCGCGTAATCCGGTTCCTCCGTGTGAGACCAGATATCTTACGAAGATTCCCCCCGATATCAATAAAAGAAAAGTTTATGGCCTAACCCATATTCTGAGATAAGAACCGAACCCAGCAATGGGGTATCTAATTTTAAGATGTCACGATGGCAGTTTTGGAGACCCAAATAATCGGATCACCGATTCCGTTCCGACACGATTTGGCATTGCCTTTAGTGTTGCAGATGTGCATGGACAGTGATGAATACTTACCATCAATGAGCATCAGGAAATTTCCGGGCATCAGGCGTGCTTGTTTATTGGTTATTGACATAAGAAAAATATCGGCTCATCATCTTACTTAGGAACATCATGTCACAAACGCGTTTAGATTGAACTTTGCAAGGATACTCTGATATTTTATTAAGTTTCATACTTAATTACTGATCATTTTACTGGATCCCGTAGCCCAGTTAGTGATCTATTGCACTTAGGACCTACTAGTACTATTCCCGTTCGAAACAGACATTCATATCACAAAAAAATTGCACCCTAATCATGGGTGTGTGTGATATCTTGAAGTATGTCCTTGCCACACAATTCAGGGAATCCTAGTAGTATATGATCATGTGACTATTTATTTATTTCGTCATATACATCCGTTATCATGAACGGGACTTAAACAGTTCACCAACTGAAAACACTCAAGATATGATATACAGATAACTTGGTGCATGTAAACTACTTACCAATATGAGTCATCGCACTGAATACAGGAATGATAATTTGTACTCGTCTATGAGTTTGTTTGAATCTATAAGCAGAGATAAGGTATAAGGTATAAGAGATAAGGAGATAAGGCATGTAAACGTAGAAGGTTGAAGTATAAACCCCGTTGTCTCAGTAAGAAGAAATGGAGATGTTACTGGTCAACCAAACTGTTGAGAACTATTCGCCAGACGTCCTTCAACAAATAAAAAAAATACCTTACATGTACTGATCGACCCACAATAAAGGGTTTCGCAGTTGGGATGAATAGCAGAATTTTTTTCTGTAGCTATATGTTTGTAATTTAAAGAAATACTATAATCATCAACGTTATTTGTAAAGTTACGTTTACGAAGACCAGAAATATTCAATTTCTCAATAACTGTACAATATATCTCATTCAAAGCAAATTTTTACTAAAAGTATTTTTTATATACTCTTTCCTTTTTAATCTGCTCGATCACTTCAAAGTTTTTAGAATTTTACACCGTATAAGTAATGAAACAACTTCAATAACGCTTTCTTTAACAATAAGGATGCTCACGTTCTTTTTACCGATATTTCGACCCAATTACATGAACCATATAATAATTCTAAACTTCATGTGTGTAGAGATAATAAAATGGCTATGATTTACGTACCTACATAAAGACGGAGATTTAAGATTTAGTGTTTGCCATTTGCCTACAGAAGTACAAAATAGGGATTTAATTGAAAAATATTATTGGTACTATAATATCAATAAAAAATACTAATATATGTACTGTGTATTATACAAAATTTATGTCCACGTCATACATATATTAAACAAACTCTTTACTTATAAACAGACTGGCTAGAATAATCAGGACATGTGGGACGGCCAAAGTCACGCCAAAGTTGCCGCACGCCGTTTTGTTGTGGCTGACATATTTCCATGCTACGCCGTTCACGTCAGGGTTCACACTGGCCGTCTCAAGGATGGAAGCCAGCTCAGAACTGGAGGGTGTTGCCTTCCTATGATATTGCCATGCCAACACTGAAATTTTAAATACGCATATTAGGTACTTTTCATAATAATATAACATCATCATTGCAACCCATATTGTGCCACTACTTGGCATGGAT
The DNA here is from genome assembly GCA_003671415.1 of Megathymus violae. NCBI lineage: Eukaryota > Metazoa > Arthropoda > Insecta > Lepidoptera > Hesperiidae > Megathymus > Megathymus violae. The sequence continues at coordinate 7,328,348 of PDGT01000009.1, read as the reverse complement.
CTCCTCTAACAATGAAAGTGAAGTCCGCCACGCTGGCTACGTGCCGGTTGACAGACTTCACGTAACTTTGAAAACATTATGGTGAACTCTGGTGCACAGTTTACCTCACAAAGTCTTACTTCGCCGTAGAAAGTGATATTTAATTTATAATACGCATCGTTTAAAAAAATTAGAGACGTGTGCAGGATTCAAACACGAGTGTCCAATGCGGAAAATCTATGTTCAAGCCACTACGCTACCAATGCTCATACATCATAACTTACGGCTACTGCAAGATTGAACTAGTCGATAGTAACCACATTTATATCCGGACTATTATTTCTGCAATAGGATGTCTAGTGGAGAACGATTGCTGGACATGAACGTAAAACCAATTCCGGAGTTGAACGACACCAACTACCCTTTCGATAGGCCTAGTCTTACTAACAGTTATGTATGCGACGTGTCGCCCAACGGGACAGTTTGTGGAGGGAGTAGATTTAAGCTCTGACCTCGTTTCTGTGTGCGTTCAAACCCAGCAATTAAACATTTATGGATCATAATGACGACAGATCGACCGGGCCTACTATGGACGTTACAACACTTAGTAAAATCCTTTACATCGCCGTATAAAAAGCAAGGCATACGATTTTCCAGTGCAGCGAAGTTAGCTTTGTACATTGTTAACGATCAAAGCGTAACAAATCGTTGAAATTACCGGCTTTGGTGCCCGTTATGTTCGCAGTCACATTTGCTGCCGTCACTGTTTTGCAGGAATACAGGATGGCATAGTCCACGTAGTTGGTAGCCTGGACCACGAAGGCTCCTATGTGGAAACCTTAACAGCAAAAAGTTGCACATCGATTAGAAAATTCTGCATAAAAATAAAAATTTTATATTTATTTATTTATTTATTATAGTAAATATTATTTATTTTAGTTTTCTGGGATCTTAAGGGCTCGAAGCAACTTTCTCCGGTACACCTGGCTGAGTAAAAGACCAAAGAGTTCAAGGTCACGTATTTTAATCTCGAAACTATTCTTATGTAGTGTTAAGATGTTTATCTGTCGTGATTCTATTAGCACCCATAATTGAGAAGTACTTTTAACTGATTTCGGTTGTGGAGTTGGAGAGGCAGTTCACTCTGCTGCTGTCGTTTACAGACAATGATTTGGTGGTAGTGACCACACGGACAAGTGGCCCGCCTGTTTGTATGCCGCCTTTACATAAAATACTGTTCATTTCACCCCTTCACACGGTGATTCTAGACCAATAGCTTACGATCCGATGAAAAGTACTAGCCTTATTATTTCCATGCTGTTATCGAATTTTCTAAAACAACATGATTTCAGTTATTATTCAAACGATAAGTGACATAATGATTATCTTACTTACTATGGCGATCTGTGATTTAAATGTTTAGCCATTATTGATGATTTTAGAATGACAGATCGTCTTAAAAATATTTTATTGTCTTATAATTATGTAAAATTTATGCATATATATAAAAATACAAAAGGTAAGACGTAAAGCACATTACCTGTCAAGTTCATTAAAAAAAAGCCATCAATAACAGTGGAATCAGGCTGCAAAGTTCCTTTATGGCTACCCTTAGTTTTGTTGAACACTTCCACGTGAAAGGCGTAAGCACCAATCAAAGTTCCATTTGCATCATAATTCCCTTCGATAGACAGGCTAGAACACTCTCCTACCTCCTGGGTATTTTCAATCCTCGCTATTTGATTCCAGGTTCCGAACATCTTAAAAAATATGATAAGATAAATAAATAAACGCTTTCATATTTACACCTCCTCAGCAGTGTCGCAGGTGGCAGGAACAATCGCCATTAAAACGCCATGAATTACCAAAACTCGACTTAGAATTCTCAAGTACGGATATTTTTCTTTCACATAAATGACTTCCGGACATTAAAATATGAACTCTTGATGTAGTTGTCCCGGGGCTACAGAGAGGTCGCCGTTGTAGATGTGAATAAATAGTATAGTGGCAGTAGTGTGTGCAAAAAAGAATGATTTAAAGTAGACTGTTTAAAAATCTTTATAAAATTGCAACCAATTCGAGCATGGAATCATAAAAATTTACCTGGCTTGATAACAGATTCAATTTTATATTATTTAGCAAAACAGATAAGAGTTACATACTCACATGTTTCCTTACCTAATATGTTTGCTAAAGAAGAAATGGTGATATAGTTCGGTACGGTTAGAAAGATACTACAACCCACTATTCTTACCATTTCTACAAAAAAATTATGTCGAAATAAAAAAATATTAAGTCAAGAAGACCGAGTCTACTCAAAACTGGGAAGCGTATAAATAGGTATAGCTGATTAATGAAGAAAAATTACGCTTTGGCCAACATGAATGTCACTACTGCATTGATCGCTAAGATTCTTTGCTTAAGTAGTCAAAGTGGCCAGCAGGTAAAAAACTACATCATTATGCTACACTGACTATATTATTATACATTTAATAATTTGCATAAAAATTATTTATAAACAAAATAGTCTCATTATTCTGTTCGCTATTACAAGGGAAGTCAGCCTGGACTCATTAATATTACAGAGCTCAAATCGTCGGACTCATTTCGTAGTTAACCACAAACCTTTGAAAATGAACGTAATACCAAAAACAAATAAGAATGAACACACCCGCGTAACGTTTACATTGCTGACATATCCACCAATATTTGTATAGTTGCACACACCCTGCTCGATGATCTGTCCGAATGCCGGGGACACGCCAATTAACAAATAAACCAAGTGATACATTTTTATCGCTATGTACGTTTGTATGCACGAATAAACACAAACAAAACACTCTCGAAGGACCGATTGCAGCTATATAGGCTGCGTTATCATAATGCACTCAAGCGTACCCTGAAAAACTAAAGTCTCGTATGCACTTATATTTAATTTTTTATCGGATTGGCAAATTGATTTACTTCCAGCGGTTACAGCGCTGTACCCATTCCGGAAGGACAGAAAAATCGTTTCCATACCTAAAATTAGACAAAACCTTAGTTTTAATTAGGCCAAATCAAATTCGTACGTTTTGCTTACCTAGTGAATATACTCGTAGGTACATATAACATCAAATATGTATAACGTTTGTAGAAAAATAACAAGGAACTGTGTTCAACGATTTTTAAGATTTGTGCACATATACACTTCCACAATTTTCTACAATACCAATTTTGGATCCTAATAAGCTTTCCCTAATAACTTTCTAAGGTTTTAAAAATAGTAGTTGACATCGTTTCAAAAACTTTGTGAACGTATCATTGTGATCCACTGTGTTTAATAATTTAAACATCAAAAGCCCTTACTGATAAATATTTGGCAAACAAGGTAAAATAACGGATAGGAAAACTTAAGCAAAAATTTGTACAAGAACGCAGAAAACAATCGTTTTCTGCTTCTTGCTCATAATCAGGAGCAAGTTGTCGATACTGAAATTATGAATAAGTAATTGGGTGAAGTAGGATTAAACAACATGCAACAGCAATATAAAGAAGTAAGAATGTAAGTATCCCGGCAAGGTCGAATTAGGAGCGACTTAAGTTTTATGCAATATTCGGAAACATGGTTATATTTAGGAAGATTACACCGGATAGATTCTGAAGTCGGTAAATTTATTGAGAGTTGCTCCTCTGTTAAGTCCAGATGGCATAGGTCGGCATACTCAAAGATCAGAAAGAGCGCAATTTTAGTAGTTCTAAGAAAAATAACGAAGAAGCCTAAACGAAGAGATCTAATAGGTACTAAGAACATTTTTATGCTAACTTCACTGACTTGTAGAGCTCACATCAAAATTCGGTTCAGAATATTTTCTAGATTAATCTGAGCTAAGTAACACCAGTCAGTTTTACTGATCATTCTTTGGTTTCCAATGACGGTAGCTTGTATATTAATGGATTGACCAGTAATCCACGCGAACGACTCCACTCTTAAATACACGCAAGATCGTCATTTATATGCCTAATAGTTACCGTACCATAAAGCACGACTTCCTTCTTGATTTTAGTGGTGAAGTGCTCAGCGATTTCCAGCGGTAAGGGCCAACTTCTTTCTTCTATCTACTTCTTTCGTTGGTCAACTGGGTGCACCTTGTGCAGGAGCGTTGGTTGGATTAAAAAATTAAAGAAGACTAATGTACACCTAAATCACACTGTATAACCGTGCTTAATACACAAGCCGTAGCCCTAGAAATTCTTTTTAGACACAAATATCTTGCAGAATTTCCGTTCAGGAGAGCATTCAATAGTCATTTGTTCCCCTGAATAGAGCCGGGATGTTTGCTTTTCAATATGCGATGAAGCCCAAGAACTTTCGAGTCACAATATTCGTGAAATTTTAATTAGTGCGCTGGAATATCACTATTCATTGGCATTCGCAAAATAGAATTCCTTAAGCAGGGAAAGGATTATCTGAAATTAAATTTTAGGATCAGTTCTATGAAAAATTACTTTATGAAATCCAGTAATGAAATTGTAAATAAAATTGAAATAATATTTATTCAAAGTTGGTCACTTTTCGAAAGTCAAACTAAGCCATCGCTTCAACAAATCCCTACCATCAGTGGTCCCGCCAGAAGAACCGGCAAGAAACTCCCAAGGAGTTCTTTTTTTAGTCACAGTTACAGAACGCATTTATGGCTATATATTAAACTCATGTCCATGCAGTCTCATTCTAAAACTTTACTTTAAGTTTGTGCATAAAAACGCATTATGCTTCTCTGCATAAAAATGCTTTTGATGTAGTTTTTCATTTGAAATATAGTATTTCTGTCAATTTTAACGGAATTTCATTATAAATATTTACACATCAACAGATTAAAGAGTTACCAGTTTTGCTCAGTCTGGAATTTGATACAATCAGTTTAGCCCCTGGGGTTTCCATCCCATTAATTTTGAATACGCTTACGAAGATAAGATTTTATAAGGCTAACTGACTGTGTAAAGACACCTTATTGCCTAAGTTTATTCAGCAATCCATTGTCGTCAACGCAATCTAACGCTTTTGAGAGGTAACAGAATATACCAATAGCATCCTACTTGCACTCTCACGCATCAATAATCTGTTTAAAAAGTTCTATGCCTGCATCAGTGGTATTTTTCCCTCTCAAAAACTGATTAATATGAAATAATTTGTTTAATTAAAAACGTTGTAATTCATTTTTTCAAAAATTTAAGGGCTGGTAAGATGGAAGTGGCTCTAAAAGTAGTGAGGTCGCTTTTATCACCAGCTTTAAATAAAATAATTATTTTACCATGTTTCATTAGATTGGGGAAGCTACTACCATCATTAACACATCATTTTATCATTTCTCGGCCCTCATCCCAATCTGTTGAGGTCGGCACAGTGTGTCCTTTTCTTCCATACATCTCTATTTTTCGTCATCTCGTCTTCGTATCTTCCACACAGTCCTGGATTGACTCTTCTTCGGTCTTCCCCTTCCCTTATATCTATCTAAATCCATTCTCTCAGCATTCTTCTCGTCACATGACATTCCTACCATCAATATATTTATTAAAAATAAAACTTAAATGAGGCGGAATCGAATAAATTATTGGTTTTATTATAACTGTAGAAAGACCTCAGAGATGTTTTCTTAATATTGATAGATATGAAAGTATTTATAATTGTATCACAAGTGATGTGTTTAAAGGTAAATGAATTGGGGTATTTCTTAACACATGATTCCATGGGCTACCATGCTGAGGCAAGCTGAGGGCTCGCATTTAAGGTTTTTGTGATTTTATGAGGTATTTTCGAGAAAAAATCTCGGAAGTGACATTCTCGTTATTGACATTTAAAGCAAAACTATAATCATTAAATTTTACTTTACCTGTTTCCTTATGGATAACGTTCTAGGTAGTTTTGATTTTATTTGCAGAGTTCTTTTACTAGCGATGTAAATCAATTTAGCTTTCGCACACACCAATTTAAAGTCTTTGAATAAAGTGTAACTTGATTTAAAAATACAGGGTCTGTAGAAGTTGATTTTTCTGCATAGAATTCAAAAATTTTATTCTACTTTTATAAATGCCCGTTGTTGCCCTATCACTAATTTATTTCCATTCATAATTAATATCTTGTTCTAGTGTAAATTACTTATGGACGAAAAAAAGTACTCACATACCTCCACTAAACCACATCGGAGCAGCATGGTGAAGTACGCTCCACGACTGGTATTTGTGTGGCTACCATGTGGATACCATAGATTTATTAAATTATGTTTCCAACAGCACTGTTTTTTCCGAAAAACGGAATAGAACGCGTTATTTTAAATATCAATGCAAATCCAATTGAAGCACGATTGCATAAAACGATTTCGTTACTCCATGGGAATATTGGCATGTCTCACGGTAGCCCGAAAGGGCCATGAAAAGATCAACTTAATCAAATCCATCTAACAGTATTTACTTAAGGTACGCAGGTAATTAATTCTACTGCGACCAGCGATACGATATGCACGTCCATGTAAAAAAATCAATATGTGAAAAATGAATATTGCTCGAATATTCTACGCGGCGCCTCACCATTATTCAGTTTCAATTTCCAGGCTTTCCAGGTCATAATCTACCTCATAAATAAATCCTACCTGTCAAACTTAACCTAATCTATAAAACTTCTTAATACAAAATACTGACTTATTTTACTCCACGCTAAACGGAAACAGCAGAAATTAGTAATTTTCACAATTTATAATGAGACATCTAATATGAATGAAATTTCAAAAGTTCCACCTGTAAGTAGGTAAAGAGATATTAATTTATATGAGAATTATAAAACAAAATTATATGAGAATTATAAAAAAAAAAATATATAAAACAACAAACAAAAACAGTGAAACACCGGGGTATTATTAGCCTATCCCGAGGAGTGTATACCTATAATTTTGATACATGAAAATAATGTAGGAAAGTCCCTGATAATTTTATCTTTAATTAAAACGAAATATCTTATCTTGAAAAGGAGCTTAATAAAGGTTCCATACACTCAAAACGTGGAGTGGCTAAACTACCAATGTACACCTGATTCAGTCCCGAGAGATCGTTGATAACCCTCATAAAACATAACATTCCTGATTGTGGATTAGGAATATTGGAACAGTCCTATTCAGTGTTGGTCATAAAACCTTTTATTTAAATTTAAATTAACTGCGCGTGAGAAGCAGTAGCGCATTAAAATTCGACCCCGGTGCTTTGCTAATGTGCCAGTAGATTGCTGAAAGGATTAGTGTGTAAAAACTTCCATTGAAACGTCTGGTATACCTTAAAGATTCCTAATATTTAAAAAATATGTAATATAACGGTGGTACTTTTATCTGGAGTAACCAGGAAACCGTCACCACACTATATATCCCCGTTAGAAGGCTCCTAAACATTTTTAGTAAAATGCTACTCTTGCCTGTCAATGATACTTACAGCAAAATGACGATGTATAATCACATATAGGAATCAAAAAACAAACAAAACGTCCACTACAAATATTAAATATATTTAAATAAATTATTTTCCTATTTGTAACAACGGTTGCAGAATTCCATAGGCTGTACTGATCGGTGCCCTAGCTTCCCGTTTATTATACTATGTACCAAATGATATTACTTTGTATAAAAAAAAAATAAAGTGCGAGTGATTGAGTAAACTTACAACGCTCTTATCCTTAACGCTTCCCGAACGCTGTTGAGAGTTTCGGGAACATTATCGTCCCGCACTCCGTGCACTCCTTACAAAGTTAACCTGTTTATACCTTTCCGCTGTTCTACTACCCGAATGTTCATCTAATTGCGCTACCACCATAACCATCAAAAAATCTTTTACCGTCCACACCTTCAAAAATTAATTACAAATACATGTTTATACCACAAAGTTAGAGAAAAAAAAGACAAATAGACAAGACAAGAAAAATAGACAAGCATCCAGATACACAAACGTCTCAGAATATACCGTAAAAATAGTCTCCATCGTCTAACTTTTCCTAACTTTTTCCATTACATTGTGATTTCTTGAGAACCGATCGCGTTGAATCCAAGACAAACGTAGAAACACTGCAGGAATTTCAGACTATTCATGTTTAGAACTGCTTGAAATTTTGAAACATAAGAGTTCGTGATATTCTTACCACGCCAAGCGTTTTTCTATATATAGTGTTGTAACATATTTGTATAGATTAAACTATTTTTGTTTACTCATTTTGGAAACGGCCAATGTACAGCAATGTACTGATACAGACTCATGATTATGATAATGAGGGTGACTCTTTTGGGAATACTTTATAATCAATTAGGCATTCAAATTCGTCCACTATTTATTTATATATGTTACTAGTGCAATAAGTGTGCATACAGATTACATAATTTTAAGTATGTCGTAAAACCTAAAAAAGTCTCTATTGAAGTATCGTTCCATGTGAAATATGGTGTTGTTTCTTGAATGTGTTTTGATATAATTTGATAGAATTTATTCTTTGAATCGAATAAACGGTATGTAAAGATGCTTAGAACAATTCAAAGGTTCATCCGTAATAAAAAATCCGAAAAAATATAGGTCATTGTAAATTATTAAACATAGCGGAAACTTTCAGTGTCATTCGGTTGTTCAATCGCTTCTTTTCCTTGTACTCAAGATTTGTAATAACTAATACCCTGCACTCGTTTTGCTTTAGATAATTCCGTGGAAATAGTTGAATTTTCCAAATGATTTCTGATGAATGAATCCCAGTTATAAGCAACAGGAAGAGCCTTGCAACATTGCCTGATTCGTTGTTCAGCAACTTGCACCACGAGTTTCAGAAGCTGGCTGGCACTGAAGGTTGAATAGAACCACTGAAAGTTAATATGAATTGATTTTCTTTATTACAAGTAGGTTTTAACAAATACGCTTCGAAAGTAAAACTACTTTACCGTTCGAACAAGTTCCTACCATGGGTAATATTGAAAGAGAAGCGGTAAAAACCTCTCCAGAAATATATTTTTTTACTCAAAGTGGCAAAAAATCTTACGGTACATAAAACTTATGTCCATGCTCTGTTGTTTACAAATTACTTCTTTTAAAATAATTAATCAAGTTTGTAACAGTCTGTCCGCATAAACTCATAAAATTGCTTTTAACATGACATTTAAATTTACCATATGGTAGTTCTATTACTTCTGACAGAATTTTATTATTAACTTTTATACAACTATTTATAAATGAGCCACCAGTTTTACACTGTCTGAAACTTAGTGAAATCAATTACTAATAAGTAAAGAAAATTATACTGAGGATATTACTTTTTCAAACAAAAGCGAAAGAATATTTCAAATCTAAAAATATTATTCAAATCATATTGTGGCGCAAAAGATTCTTTTAAGAGTTATTTAAGTGAGCCTCTTAACTTGAGATTATACGGAGCGTGAATTGTTCTTTTGTATAACATGAATATAGACTCAATATCTGCAGCCGTACCCTACAATATACCTTAGGACCTCACAATGTAAAAGTAAGTAAAAAACAGTTTCCGTCATGAGAATTCTCCTACCAAACTAAGTGATCAGTTAGGTGTGTAAATTTCGATATTCATGTTATTTACATTTATACTTGCTAAATATACAGACTTATATTAACATACAGATTATCAAAATTGTTTAAAGGCTTTATATTGGCATACATAATATGGGGATTTAATCCTGTATCATAATATGGGAATTTAACTTGTGTTTAACGTGTTCTCACTTATTCCAGCATCCCGACAGAGAGTTACTTCGTGTGTGATAATGGGATGAATGGTTTCTACTTGCTTCGCTGACTTTCGGACGCAGCAGCCTGGAACACTCTGTGAGAAATTAAGGTACTTATCAGTATGAAAACGGAGATAAATATTTTACCAACGACTCCGAGGATCCTACGAATATTAATAATTTCCATCAGACTTAGATTCATCATTCATTATATTTATTATTAGCTCTAGATTGTCTGGAATTAGCTGCACATCCATACTATTAAGAAGTAAAACAGCCTTGTAATTTTTCTCGTTTCCTTCGAATCGATGAGATTATCGAAAAATATTAGCTGCTGCTGGCAGTCCTCGCAGATTACGAGACTAATTTCTCACTGCCACTGAAATTATATCGATACTTACTTACTGTTTCCGACAATTTTATTACAATCAAAGAAAAATTTTTAATTCTAAGAGTAGTTCTAACTTTTGTTACGTCAATACGATAACAATTTCATGTATCAACTTCAGATATTTATTTTGAAATTCTAGTAAACCAAACCCCATTAAAGATCGCTATACAATTTACTTACACAAAAGAGTGTAAAAAGAAATACATCCAAGATGAAGCTTTGCCGCTTATAACCGACGACCTAGATATTTAACATCATTTATGATAACCCATTGTATCCTACCCGCAAATAGAATGCTAGGAAGCTAATTAATGTAATATATATAATTACTATACTATAAAGACGGAAAAACTCTGTTTCGCAGTGTAATACATCATCATAGTTCCCATAACCTTAAACTGAAACAAAATTAGAACTCTACAGCTTCGAGAGATTTAACGAGACCGTCATATCAAAAATATCTTTTAATAATAAAGAAAAGAGTATTTCGTATACTAAAAATGAGTTTGTATTTTGTCGTAAAAATCTTATCAGCATTAAACTCGGTGATACAGATCCCACGCGAGCAGTTCAGGTTGGCTTGGGTTGTTTGAGTGTATTATTTACAGCCTCTTACCATTCAAAATTATTTAACATAATTTAATTGCTTAACGGCCATTTATTTCTTTGCAACAAACATGTTATTATAACTTCCATTCTTCCCTCCACAGCTCTCCTACTATCAATCCAAGTATACAATCCAAGATCTTCTACAAACTTGAGAATCAGACGTCAGAAGGATCATATCATTCCCCATAATTACCCATCACTCTCTCGGAAATGTAAGGAATAATAGTTGCCGACAATATTAAAATCATCAATCATATTATTGTTAGTTAACAATAATTAATTAGATTAATTGCTTGTTCTGTTTCTTAGGAGACGTAATTCTGTCTACGAATTGCTAAATGTTGGTATATCGTCTTTATTTCCTTAATAAATTATGGTTGGTTTTTTTATTACTTCAGCGATTGAGGTCATATTCACAGAAAACATTTATTTTGTCGGTAAATTGCTCATACTTACAGTAGGATCCGGGAGGTGGTTTTATAAAAAGATATTACGAAATTCCATATGTATAAACCGAAATTATTGTTTTTAATATTTAGCAAAAGGAAACACCTCGTATTAACATATTTTATTTTAACTTAGTCTGTTATTGATTTTTGTCTGGCATTCACATGTCTTTCGTTCAGCTTGTTTAATATATGATAGTATCATTGAGCCTTGACAGACTAGTGGTTTGAATCTGAGAATATGAACTATCTCAGCGGATCCGCGTTAAAAATTCCTTTGTAGTATTTTTTTTTACTACTATGCGTATTAGAAATTAATGATAACACGGTTCAGTGATGGAAAACATTGTGAGGTAACCTTCAAAATATTCTCAAATGTTTCCGATTTCTGCCAATCCACACTTCGCCGCCGTAGTATAGAATGACCGGACAACTTAAATAAATAAATAATAAATAACAACTTAAATAATCTTGCATTGTACACATTGTCAGAGGAATCCCGTGGTCAGTAGTAGTCTAGTTATAAATGAATTTTTTTTACCTTAACCTTACGGTCACTTTTTCCTGTAACATGAGGTTGAAACACTTATTATGTTTTGTCTAAGGTAAAGCGAAAGTTTTTTTTTTTATGTGCTTAAACACACATCACACACAAATAGGTAAAAATCATCATGTTCATCTTTATGAACATTATGGACAACTACGTCTACTTCTGTCAAAAGATTTCATGAAGTTTCCTTCTCGGAATATGTGGTCATTAATTTCAAACCATACCCAAATAAATATTTCTAACGTTAAATAGACGCGTGCAATTTCCAAATTCTTAGTGTCAAGACATGCATACTTGAATACATTACCTTAATAAGAATATATAAATATATCTTGACGGGCGTAAAAGGAATCGTAGACCTCTTTATTGACCAGCTCTTTAAAATCTGGGCATAAAAATGTGCCCTAAGATATAAAGGCCGAAAACTATACTAAAAGTTAAACTGAGACGCAGTAGAATCTATATATTTAATATATTTGAAAAAAATGTATGTAGATATATCTTGTTGCCGACATAGAGGCCAATATATTTTTTAAATTATCTATCTGCCTGGCTGGTAGCTGTCTGTTTGTGTACGTGTCACACAGAAACCACAGAAGAGATTCAGGTGACACTTGGCATACTTAAAACTTACATTGTACATCACTGTCAAGGATACTTTTCAGAGCGAAAAATAAACCTGTTCCAGCGGAATAAAAAATAAAATTTGTATGGACATTCTATTAAGAGGGAAGTAAGCAATATGACGCCAACTTTTCTGCTGTTGTTTCGAAAAATAATACATTTTTAATTAATAAAACCTAGGAAACCGACCCTTAAAAGAATAACATGTCGGAGTGACGACAACACCTTCGCTATGACTCAACACGCAGCAACTTTTTTACAACAGAGCCTAACTAAGGGTACAGGTATGGCATGGCTCACATGTGCATCAACCATGCTGGACGAGTGCCTGTCTTCTGGAAATTCTAACATGTTTCGTTCGTAATTATTGTTAACAGTGAATTATTTTGGAAACTTTACGCCAAAGTGTCTGATCATATACTCGTACATGTATTTGTAAGATCTGTTAGTCCTAAGCAATTTAAATCCCAGCGCAAGTAGTGCTGTCCATCCGACATATTTGTAAAGTCTGTTTATCCTCACCGATGTGATCTTAAGTTCTCTATTTATATAACTCTATGCGTTTAAGTAATTATAAGTTCCTGTCCAAGTGCTAATACTTTGACGTGCCAATGTATTTGTATTACACCTATTCTAGTCAATATAATGTTAAGAGTAGATGATAAATTCTCAATGATTATAGATAAGTACGTATGCACTTGCAATAGGTAATAAAATGATTACACTCTTAAAGGTACTAGACTTGTCTTGATTCTTGAAAATGATTGATTAAATAGAATAATGTGTTAATGAACAGCTTATCAATTATTGTTTCATACTTCCTTGTAGATGCATGGCAAATACCTATTTTAACCCAATAAGAAGTAAAATTACGTGTTTTAGAATTACGCCTTTTTTAGAAGGAAGCTTATTAATTGTGTTGAAATCTTCCACGACTCGAATCGATGTAACTTCATTTTCCTGTGTTCAACAAGCAAAAATTATTGTGAAAATTTATCGATTTTAAATCCTCTATGACACGAATGGATGTAACTTCGTTTTTGACGTGTGGATGGAGTGCGATTGTGGAAGTATGACGTGAGCTTATGTCGAAATTGAATTAATATACCTAACAAATATTTGTATTTATTTATGACTAGCTGTGCCCGCGACTTCGACCGCGTGGAAATTAACAAAAAACTTATTTAGTAGAAATAAAAGTAGCATAAGTTACTCCTTATGACATCAGCTACCTGCCACTGAAAGTCCCGTCAAAATCGGTCCAGCCGTTTCAGAGATTAGCCGGAACAAACAGACAGATAGACAGGCAGACAGACAGACAAAAATTGTAAAAAACGTTATTTTAGTATATGTACCGTATATACATTCATAAGCATGTAGTAAAAAGCGCTTATTTTAATATTACAAACAGACACTCCAATTTTATTTATTTGTATATATATAGACTAGCAAACTACTCTCGCTTCGCTCCGGAAAAACTACGCCTTACGCTAAGAAGTATTACCCGCATTATTTTAAGTTAATTTATCACCTTTTTATTTATGAACGGATTGAAACGAAACAAACTTTAAATATTAAGTGATGCTTACTGCAGTATATTAGTGAAAACCACAACGAAAACGCTAAAGCCGTTTCTGAGATTAGCGCGAACAAACGCACAGACAAACAGACCTAAATTCTAACAACTATCGTTTTGTGTTCTGTTGCGTTAATACAGACACCTAATAGTAGTCACATATCCTTATATACAGAAAGCGATCAGTTAGAATTTTATTGTATGGTCTACAGATATAGATTTATGACATTGACATTTCCTTGTTCTGGTTAAACTGAATAAAATGTAGCAAAAGATTTAAAAGATTACATCTAACCTTCTGATCCATCGACTGAACTTAAATTTGGGATTGACATATCACGCTACGCATCAATGACACATCGTTTGCAACCAACAAAGGGATTGAAGATATAGTTTTACAGAATATGTACATTTTAGTTCATTATTTTGTATAGGATTGGGACCAACAGAAAAGACCTTATTATATTCAAATCTCAGTCCCTGATTGAGATCTCGATGCAATATCTTTCATTAAAACATAACAAAAATGTACTCGTTTCTTTAACATAATTATTGTGTCATAACATAATTATTCTATTAACATGGATTTAATTAAACTAGTGTACGCTTAGCGGTCCAAATGTTTTCATAACTGTTAAATAACATTCAGTTTTCACAACAGAGTTCGTCAATAAAAAAAGGAAATTGAAAAACAAAACATAAATAAGTAAACGGTAACACATACATACCCCCGCACTAAGGTTCCTTGTCGTTCACAGAAATATCTGTCATATTAATGTCCACCCCGGCCCGGCGTCGAAACCGGGTTCACCAGCTTGGCAGGCAGGTCACTACCACCTAGGCTACGGGGTCGTCGAAAATAGTTTTGTTTGCATATTTATATACAGATATTTCTCCCTCTTCGACGTTTCTTGTGAGGTTGAATATTTCCAACCTAACCCTATCTCGTGGTACATTCCAGGCAATTACTAAATATTGTTGACCCAAAACAGGTCCCAGGATATAATCCAGTCAGATACAGACATGTGTGTGCTCGGAAATATGCTTGTTCTCGAACCCTGGACGGATTCCCGATCTCAGTTCTTGGTAATAGTCCGATACCGCAACCATGATTGTTTGGGATCGTTTGGGTTCACGCAACCCGCAAAAAGGGAATGCAATGTGAGGGTGTGTGCTTTTAATTATTACCATTATCTTAAGTACTTTGGTATCCCATACCACGTCTGCGTATTTGGTACAAATACAATACAATACAACACGTGTACAAATTTTTATACCGAATACGGCAGAAGCAACCTCGCTTATGTCTCCCTTATATTATAAATGGTGAACCAAGCCAAATACTATCATTCATGTTATTTTATCTGTCACTACCAATAAACCACAAGGGCTATTCTAAATATCTTTTTTATGGATTTGCCGCTACGAAGGAAGCATCTCGCAATACGAGTAGTATAATATTTTGAACTAATGTGTTTGGCCAGCACACGTGCGGTTGTTGGCTACAGTGCCATACCACTTAATGGTACGATTTGCCACAAGCGAACTGGTAATTCATTGCTAATTCTCTCCACCAACCTTAACAAACCACTGCGCAAAGATCTTGTCTTTTTAGTTGTGTCCACGAATAACATTCATTTAAAAAGCATTCTTAGTAAGCTTTAAATAAAACCACAATGTACAACTATCTCCGTATTGCAGCTTAATTTTTTTTATGTTAAAAGCCGACAAACGACCACACGAGCCACCTGATGGTAGGTGGTCACCGTCGCCCATGGACATCAACAAGACCAAGGGTTGATGGGTTTTCGGCCGGGAAATGAGAAGAAGGTAAGAAAGAAGGTACTGGCTCTCAAGCTCCCAGCTGGAACACGACAAATCGTTTGGCGGCTGACTCAAGCAGGAGGGTGGTAGGCCAGCCAGACAGGCTTCACAAAAAGAAAATAATACAAAATAATAATAATATATAATTTTTGCTATATGTCCAAGTCTTGCGATTTAATAGCGTAATGATTTGAATTTGATCTCGTGTTGCTAAAGTCCTGGATAAAAATCCTGGGCGCAATTGATTATTAATTGCTTCCACGACGGAAAACACACAAAAGTGCACAGCTGAATGTCCCCCATACGTTCTCGAAGGTGGCTGGAACTGTGAATACACTTGTTCGTCGTGGTAAACTATGATAAATATTCTGAATAATTATAAACACCTCGATACTATCTCGCAGTGTACAAGTGCTTTATCAAACAACACCAAGAGACATAGTTCTATACCGTATTTAACGACAGAATTCTTTAACTAGTCAGTAACATAACTATTCTCCCGCTCTAGCAAATGTTAGATTATATAAGCACAGTTAACACTGCTAAATACCAGGATTTGAACCCATGACCTTCAGAGAGCGCACTCGTAAGTCGAAACATCGTAAAATAAGATACTGTTTCTAAGTTCAAGTGAAGCCCAAGTGGTTAAAGTGTTTTAATGTTAGCTTAAACAACTGAATTATTTTTCCTTCGTTTTTCTCTTAATGCCTTCTTTTGTTAAATATACCCTGATTCACCGTGGGAGGGTGTTGTCAAGAAGATTTGCAGTTACGTGGGATTTCAACTTAATAATATTCGGTCGGATGAAGAGGTACACATGTGGGTTGCATACATGTGTACCCTTCCAGCCTCCTCAGCACAACGATTATAGGAATCATCGTTAGATTCATATCCAAATATCCTAACTACCAGTCAGTGTTATTCGGTCATAGAACTATCCCACGGCAGTGAATATAAGCAATCTACAAATAAAAATATACCATGAAATATACCAAGTACAAATCGCACCCGCGATAAGATTTCACATAGGCAATTTATACTGAAAAAATTAAAGGCTCTAGTATATATAGATTTTGTTATAAAGATGAATGGGTATATAAAAGCATATTATATATTTTTAATACGTTGCAATACAAGTTTGATATTTGATGCCATGAAATGTTGAAGCAATGTGAATGCAACTTGAAGCATTGGATTTAATATCAGCCCCCTAAAGTTAAACACCGAAATTAGGAATCATTCATTTATGGCAGGCCTGTTTTTAGTCACAAAACCTTACGCATAAATACATATGCATACTTGCACCATAATTACAACTTTTCCATCCAGTACATTAAATAAAAACGGTGGTGACACACGTTTAGACACGCGAGTAACCCGATACCTCAAGGTTCCTTTTTTTATTTATACACGGAACCTTAAGAAAGAAATGACAATTGAACATTGAAAAAAGGTCACGGTTTTTACATACTTTATAGGCGCCTAAAAATAATTGTAATTGCAATCCGCATTTTTATTTTCAAAAGTTCACTGGACGATTTTCATACCAAAGTAACATAATATGAATAAGAATTTGCATAAAAATTAACCGATGCGAAGCGTTTAAGCCATCGATACGACCTTAAAATGTTACAACGTTGAATATTGCCAAACGTACCATCCACGCCATAGAGATATCGATATGTAGGATTTCTTTATTTATTTTATTTACCATTATATATAACTAACATGAAAAACACTCCTATTGCGTTAGTTGACATAGGATACAGATGTATGACATGACACCCACATCGGCAGACATGAGACCGATATTTGTCCCATACCTTTTAATACAATGAAAAACTAACTTGTGTACGAAAAAAAACTAAATAGTAAAACCGGCAGCAAAACCTTTTCAAAATTGAAACAAAATACGTGTATACCTTTCATTATATATTATTTTTTGACTAACGAACAACGCCAGACAAGTCGGTCGAGCGGAACGTACGGGGGGAGGGGGCGCATTCCCAGATCTCTAACAGCGTTCGGGGAAGACACTTGAGGGTAGAATATATTTTTTTTCTAATAATACCACTATAATAGGCCTACACTTGTATATTAAACAGTTTTTGCAAATTTTATGTTAGTATTTGATATGGATACAGGGTCAAAAGATTTTCGAGTAAGTATCTGTTTGTAACATTATCATGCGAAAATCACTAAACAGAACAAACTATGTAGCATTTATAACAATTTTTAACAATTATGAATACTAATCTTTTATATAGTTGACAGTATCAGGCGTTACTTTGCGGAAATTCATTGTTATTAAAGTAGTATTACAAGCACCTTGCTTGCGGATTGTTGCAAAGTAAATTAATACTACTTTAATACGTCACTGATTTTTCATTGATATATAAAGAGATAGACCATTGTAGTTTATTGCACAGAGGTGCCAATTGAATCGGGATCAGTCACAGGACCCGCCGCCGCCACTCACTTGCGGCACGCGTCAGTTGTGCAGGGCTAACGGTGTACAAAAAACGAGAACCTCTGACATTAGACACTGGAATTGCATCAGAGGCGCTGCAACGTGGGAACTTACCTATCGCGCAGATCCACTGGTGTGGAGAACACTTTTGTCAATCGACTACTTTTTTTATTCCTAATATACAAATTAAGCTGATGGTAAACGTGCACCGCTGCTCGTACAAATCTACAACTACAGAGTATCAGCTGCACAGTAAAGTAGGACTCTTTACGATTTTAACTTTAACATTACTGTTACGAAGGTTTTCCAAGGCTCGGGCAATAATTCAATAGTGGCCATAAAAAACCGGGTATTGGTAACATCTACCTTAAGCGACTCTCGCTCTTATGCCATGGGCAAAAGCGCAAATATGGCATAAATGGTCGTCTTTACCTGACCCGCTATTGTTCTGTTATCATGTTATGTTAGCAAAAGGCGTAGAAAAATCTGAAAATCTGGAAGGCCCGGCAATGGATATAAATAGCAGGCAGGGTCACACATGAAGCTAGCGCCCCTCTTCCCTGAGGGAGGCCGCGTCAGATGAGGGCTTAGAGGCCGTATGGCCAACGTCAACCTCGAATGTTTAGTGGGTAGGCCCCAAGGTTTATCGGGAGTCCCACATAACCAGCGCAGCCAGCTACGCAGGTATGCATGAGCATTTACCACCTCCCTCCTGCGCATCTCCGGAGGGTAGCCCTTTCCCTTTATGTGAGCGCAAAATAAAACCCCCTGGAGCATTCGGATCCCGGATACGAAAGCGAAAAGTTCTCTCCCTACGAAGCGAAATCGACCTGCGATCTACGAGTGTTACTGCGACTGCGACGTGGGGGTGCAATAAGGTCTCTACGGAACTAATTTGGCATTTTCATGAACCTGTGTATCCTGACACATAACATTACAATCGAAACTAGTAAATATTTCACGGTTCATTTCAATTGCAGGTGGCAACGCGTATTAAGCCGGACGTTGTATTGATGACATAACATTTTGGTTTCAGTAGAGCTGTGACACGCGTATATGCGTCCTAACCCTTCATTGAAGCAATGGCGATGGGGAAGATACTCATAATATCTACTAAAACCCACTCATGTTCTATCGTCATTCTTAAAAAGAGCGACAGGTCACATAAAGCCCGACAGACTCAAGTGACGACTTGCGTGAATTGAAAGTGAACACAAATCGTGCTCAGCCACATTTATCCTGATTCTGACGGGTAACTTGTACTTAATGTTGTAACGCGGTGTAGTGATCACCGAAAGCAGAAATAATTAACAGGGGATTGCAATCGTGAGAAACTTACCTTTTTGTGAAGCTCCGATAGTATGGAGTAAACGTTTGTTTATCTAATAACCTAAATTTGGCTATAGTTTATTGCAAAATTGACATAACATGATAATAACATTATTATCCGTACATGCATTCACCAGCAATTAAAAAACTGAAGAAGAATTGAAAACTAAATAAAACTAAATTAATGTACATCAATTGATTGCTTTATAGGGAATACTTGTCGTGCAGTTATTATTAGGTGTTCGTCAGGATGCACGGGTCCTAGAAAACGCCAAATTAGTTCATAGTAGTAAGACTTAATTATACTGTTAGAAATCTCATGTCCAACACTAGCTATCACTCATTGATCGCAGCATCGAACTTGTCTGTTCCGTAATCTAAAATCGAATAATCCGCGGGTGGCCCTGCCCTCTTTTATAATGTTTTTCGGGTGTTCCAGAACACTTTTCAGTTTTGTTTTCAATTCAACATTCCTTAGAAAACAATAAAACTATCTATGACGCAGACAGTAAAATTATATTATACACAATATTCGACCTTATTGATTTATGATATACGGACAAGAGTCGCGTAAGGTGCTCGGGGATTAATGGCACTTATTATTTTAACTTTTTTTCCTTCGTAACAATACTGTTCACGACATGTCGGTTATAAATAAATAAAATCACAACACCAATCTGTAGCTGTAGTATTATGTACATAATATTGTAGGTACATATAACTTTTAATTACATTATCATAACAATATACTCACAACCGCCCTCACTTCGGGTAAAACAGGGGCCTTACTCCCGAAAACGTTTTAGTTTTGTTTTTGTTCCTGATTCGTACTTGAATCTGATTCGAACTCGATCTAAAGTTCGTACTCCCGAACCAAATCGAAGCAATATCAAGATCGACTTACGATCGAACTTTATCAGCGTCGTTAAGTGTATCCGGTTAGTGACGTCACAATCAAGTGCGAGAAGTACATGGATATTTCACATATAAATATTTAAAAAATGCTAAGTTTAATAGCTTTCTTTTAAAAAAACCTTGTATTTACTATTTGTTTATAGGAATTTTGATAGAGAAATGAATATAAATTGTGTTTTCGTTTGACAAAAGTAAGTAAGTAATTCTTCACTATCCATTGCAAGTACCCGAGAGTTATATCGTCGCATTCTAAGAAAGTTTGTCCTTCCTCGAATGTCTATACGATGTGCTTCCTCCAAAATATTAAAAAATGATGTAAGGCGAGCCATAGTTTAGAAAAACCCAAATAAAATTAAACAAAATACAAAACTCGAAGCGAACAAAGAACCTTTTTTATTACCGTGAATTTTGACGGTTGATTTCAATCCTGCTACTCGATTGACGACTGTCAGAAAGTACGCTATTTTCGATCTTTATTCGATCCTAACGATTTTTAGTTCCAATTTGAACCACCGTTCGATCGTGCGCTAGCGTAGACATTCAAGAGTACGAAATTGACATATGATCGAAATCAACTCGATTGATTTAAACTCGAAAGCATCGGAAGTAAGACTGCAGTTTAAGCGCCGCGCACCTAGGTGACAGATAGTCGAGTGTCGGATTTTTTCCAACTTTTCTTCGTAAATTATAGCATACATGTTATTCCATTGTATCTACGTATGCTTTAAAGTTTCATCGTAACATATTCAGCAGTTGCTAGAAAGAGTAACAAGCATTCATTCATTCATTTAAATAAATCGGATTTATAATGTTAATGATGTTATAAACATCTTTACTTTTTCATAATGTCATGTAACTTCATAAATACGTTATAACATTCTGTTTTATCTTGTAAACTAATATTTAAGAACGGAGCCTTCCAAAGAAAATCAAGTTAATGGCCACGTGATCTACGCTATGTTAAAACAATGTTTAATTTAATGAATATTTTCAGATTAATGGATTAAACACGTATTTTAATTAAACAAGTTACAATCCAAAAGTTCCTTAAAGTTATATTTTTACATAATAAAACAATAATACTTTAAACGACCGTTCTGTGATCAGAAATAAATTAATTTATAATTTATGTAACCAGTTTGAGTAATTAATTATGAACCAAAAATCATACAATACCCTGCAAATTGAAAATAGCATAAAATTCGCTATATTGCGGCTAATATATTTTAACTTGTTGATATACATTTCAGTATAATACGGAGACACGGGCAAGACGTGTTTGGATCAGGATCGAAATATAAATATTTTAAACATTACCTAAAATACACTTGATTTTAGATTAAAGTCATACCTTAACAATTACCGCTAAATAGTAGATAATATATTTATATCAGAAGACTAAAAGCGAACTCTATCATGGTTCTTCAATGTCGACTAACAGTATTCAGTAATTGACAACCCCATTTCGGAAGTACTTTGACATTTTTTGGCGTTTCTTTCCATGAAAATAAATTTTCATAATAAAACAATAATATTATAATTCACATTAATTAATAATAGTTTAATAGTATGGTATCACATTAGTAAACGGGTACTAAGACAGCAGATCGTCTGACCTGAGTGCAAAACTTAAAATAAAACCCTTGCTGAAAACAATAAAATGATCTCCGTTTTCACTCTTAGAATTGATTTTCTTTTTAATAAAATAAAATGAGGCTAAACGGCAAATATACTCTTTCAAACAAAAAAGGAATATTCCAAATCAATTAATAAATGACGGACCTCTGAGATAACAAGCATAAAAAATGTGAACCTCTTCCTTTTTTGAGGTCGGTTAAAAAGTAGTACAATAAAAACTGTGAGTAATGAAAATTATTCTCTGTATATTAATATTATGTAATACAATATTAATAATACTATTAAAATAATCTTAATGGATATAATCACGCTATTTCCATATAAGCAAATTAAGATGAACATTTTGTCTGCCGAAATGCCAGCTTGATTAGATGCGAATCTATGGACCGCTATACTTTGAACTGCTCTCTAATGGTTTTGATAGTTTACAATTACGACTCAATAAGTAAGTAAGAGTTACGAACACTCCTAATGCCTCATTAATACAAGTTGTTCAAATAAAAAAAAATTTACAATTCAAAATGGTCCAAAATACTATACCACATCACTGTCAGGGCTCGGTACATGGAATTAATAATAAAAGCTGAACTATTTCCACTACTCTGGAACCAGCGGAATGAAAATATGAATAAATGAATAACCAAATTCTGATTTGATGGGTTGAACCCGAGGGAAACATAACTAAATATAATCTAAGTACAACATGTTGTACAATTTACAATAGACAAGTACAATATGGCAAAATTTTACTCGTAAATTAAATTCGTTATAATAAGTATATTTGTTCTATAATTTAAAAACTACAAATTTCAATGTAATTTACGAAAATTGAACAGACTAAAATCTAAGGCATCGATAATATTAAACCCGAAATGTGTAATTTTAAATAAGTACGTTTCTTGATAATGTCAATAACCAGGAACTAGATCCTCTATTTTTACACTTAATGTCAACAACAATAACTATTAACACACGTGGTAGGACTGCTAGCGTTGTATCTCACGAAAAACAAATAAATGCATACAATAGTCATATATTTTACAAATAAATATATATTCAATGCACTAGATTTTATAATGCTGAGACTTCGCTTATCTTAAAATACTCGTAGCTGAATACTTCAATGAAATAGTAGTTCATTATATATACTTCTACAAAAGAGTCCAAGCAACTGTCAATTACCGAAAAGCGCCAAATATATTTGCGAAATAATTATAAATTGAAAGCATCAACCGTCATTACTCCCGCCACATTTTAAGGCACACATTTACCGACAAAGCTGTTCAACGGGCACTTCACTACCGATCCATTCATTACAGAACCGCACTGCCTCCGACCGCGATGCAACACTAGCTGTTTCGAATTCGAATTTTTTTCACCAATTCCCATCCCGCGCTATTTTACATACTGACAATTTTGCGCGCCATTTTTTACATTGTGTTTGTTTTTTTTTAATCTGTGAATGCACGATTGTTGATTTATTCAGCACGGGTGAACGGGTGAGTTGATATTATATATTCTTGAGATATTTTACTATTACACATAATTAATGCATGCTCTTTGGAATATTACAAGTATTAAATTTATGACGTTATTTTTCTATTGGTGCTTATCACAACTTATTATTGAACAACATAAATAAAAATTTTCACAATAATTTGTGAAAAGCAGCAACAGGAAATTGACGTCAAAAATGTAGCATTCGAGTAACAACCATTTCGATGTTTCAATAGATCGTCACAAAACTTCTTTGATTTTTGAAAAGGTTCATAAAATAAATACGACCTAGTTTTTGTATTGCCAATTGTATTAAGTATATTTAATTATATGGCGTTTTATGATATGTCGATAAAACGGTAGTATTTTTTTCAATAAATATCTATGAATTTGAAAGTTTATTTAACATGAGAATACTAATGTATGTACAGTAAAATATAAAAATGAAGACATTATTATGAGTAATTTATGAATTAATTACAGTTTTATTGGCGAGCGCAAAATTAGTTTGTAATATCTCGCACAGTCTGACCTTTTTGTCAATTCTGCAATCATTTATTTTGATGTTGTTTCTTTTATTTTTACCTGTGGTCCAGTCGATGGACTCGGTCACAGATCTTTCCGTTAATAACAGATAAAACAAAATAAAGACATAGATGTTGACAGATAAATATTATTTTGATGTATTTTCTTTTATTTTTACCTGTGGTCTAGTCGATGGAGTCGATCACAAATCTTTCCATTAATAACAGATAAAACAAAATAAAGACATAGATGTTGACAGTTATAAATATTCTTTAACTTTATCAACTTTATGTGAAATATTTTTCTTGATTTGTATCTATTTATTAGTATATAATTATTAATATTACGAGTATAATATTATTTTTTTGTTTATTATCTGTCTCTTTGCCAGAAGCGTCTACCAGAGACCAAGTTGAATGGCGTTTGTTATGTTGTTAATGACAAGTATGTAGATATATAGTATTCTAATTAAATGTATCAAATAAACAACGTTTACGTAATATTTCGTGAAAAATGTCGTTCCGCTTCACGCATCACCGCTTTTATGGATCTCAATGAAACTGCGCGTAGTGGAACCGCTGTTTCTTACATTAAGACATTACCTAATGTTTTGTCTCAAACAAATTTCAGCAATTGGTACAAACGATCAACTGGAATTCTGGAATTCAGTAAAACATTTACGCATTCGTATCATTAAGTTCCGGTTAGACTTTAAATAAGACTGGATGTTCATTTTCAAATTACTAAACAGTAAAGCAATACGTATATATTTTTTTAATTAAAAAAAAGTCAGCTATAGAAAAGTTTCATAATAAAAATAAAATCAATTGCCTTTATAAATTCTAAAACAACTGGTACGTTTTTATCTTCTTTACAATATGGGGTGTGTCAGCTTGTGTTAACCCGGAGCTGTAGCCCAGTGTAGCACTGGTTTTCAGTCACCCCTGAGCTGTTATGCTTAAATAAAATTATTAAGTAATTTTCTAAATTGTTTTGGTGTGATAAATATTAATTTTATAAATAATATGTAACGTGTAAAATCTTGAATATATTGTAATATACCTATAATTGAGTCCTAAAGGTTAACCTCGAAAAATATTATATTTATGAACTATGTCTCACAACGTATAACATGTTTTCCCAAGTATAATACATACGGGTACATATAAATAATATGTTTTACCGTTACTATATTTAAATAACATGCTTCATTATCATCATTGATTTTCCGTGAAATACTTTCTTACAGTAAATTAGTTGTTACAGATCATCAACAGAGTAGAATATACCAACAAAATACTGAACCACGTATCAATATGCGCTCTAGACAATTAAAATCGGCTATTCTAATATGCAATAGCTGTACATTCAAAAATCCATGTTATTGTGACACGTATAAGTATCTCTCTAGTGGACACAGGCGTTCATCTCATGCGAGAAAAATCGAGACAACTCCGTAAGTTCAGCTAATGTACCGCCGGCGCCCGCGCAAGTTTTCATACGAACCATACCGCACAATATACACAATAAATGTTTGTACGAACCCGAATACACGGCTGTAATCGCCATCTGCAAGTGTTATTCAAGCGTACAAAATAATCATCCGGATATGGCACACTTTGGCCGAGGTCAATAATATGTTGGACCGCATTAATTGAATGCATCCGTGCACTGAAAGGCACGTTATTATTATCAGATATAGGTCATTGACCAACATCAATATCGAAGCTCTTCAAGAGCCTTAAGAATTTCCGAAAGCACTTTTCATTAATCCCTTGCACCACGGTTCAATGAAGCATCTCATAAACATGCTTCAAGTCTCCTCGGTCACGATGGGAATCCCGTGCTCTGCAATGGCCACTAATGTATTGAAGCCAGCCTGAGGTGTAAACGAAGTAATTACGGCGCATGTAAACTGATTCAAATTACGCAGCTCGTAAGAAAGGCCATCCGGTATTCCGTCCGACGTATGTCAGATTGTATAAAAATATGCCGGCGGCCTTATTCGTCATCTGACGTTTATATCTATACGACACAACACCGGTAACCTCGATACGATCAACAATAAGTCCTTTTTCACATGCAAATACAATAACATAATAGGGTTAAAACTAATTTATCAGGAACAATTCGCATTAAATCTGACGATTTCAGAAAGCGCTTTAAAAATGCTTTCAAAACGCTCTATCATAATTTAACAACCCATAACTAGGAATTCACAAGCATTTTTATGATCGGATGAAGATACCCTGGGAGGAGTTTTAGTAAGACTGGTACTTACCAGATCTTTCTGCAATGCGTGGCTTGTTTTTTCTTTCGCTGAAATAATTATTAAGTAGATCGAAAATACTATTAAAAATTTGTACCCAGAGAACCTCTATCTTAGAAGCGCGAGCGTATTCATGTGCGCGCATGCACTAGCCTCCGTAAGTTAACGTATGCTCATTTCAGGGTAGTAAGTAATTTTTATAGCATCAATTTTACCTAGTCACCCAATCTACTCTGAATCAACCTTCAGACTTCAATTATAAAGTCAGATCCATTCCCACAGTGGCCCAATAAGAAGTTAAAATCTTATAGCATTATAAACATTAATGTTTTCAAATGTTGCTCCACAAGTCAATGAAACGATTGCGCATCTATAAATAAGTACTTTATGTAACGATAAAAAAAAAAACACTCACACAAAACCAAGTCCAAAAAAAATTTCAAAGACCTGAGAACAAAAATTTATCTGTCACGTAAATGTCTACCGCGGCCAGAATCGTATCCGGAACCCCTCATTCGCCAGGCAGGAAAACCACCAACTGGGCTATGGGGTTGTGTGTTGTTTACAAGGTTTTAATTTTATTGAAATATACTACATTCATTAATATTTAACAACGTGTTATACAAACACGTATCTTGGAGCATTCATTATTTTATTTTACACAATTTCTACACGATGTATTTCGTCGTTCGCATTTGGACAACTATTTAAAGTTAATTAATCTTTATCTGCAAATGACTGCAGATAATTTGAAATGAAGAATGATGTTCATTTCAAATCTTTACTTAATAACAAAAAATATCTTTTTTGCATAGCATAAGATACAACAGCGCCGAAAAATAACCACGATACCATGAAAGATACCTTCAAAGAAATTAATTTTTCCCGTATTTACCTGTTAGCTGATAGTTTGGAGATTAAAATACATATTTCTATAAATTATTTATTACAAATAACATCGATTGATAACTTACTGAATCATGTCTATTAGAGAATTACTGCAACGTTTATTATTATGACGTCTAATAATCCAGCTTCTAGCGAACGTGCCGGCCGAAGTTTTCGAATTGAAATCCGCGCCGAAGTAGACATTAAGCGGCGGAAAAATCTCCGGCCACCAGCATCGCAGAAAATCCTAGTGGCTTAAAACCATTCTGCATCTCGATCTCTTCTCATAATTGAGAAGGCTTTGAGAATATTTCACAACATTCTTCCAGTACGAATCGTTCGTTGCCTGTTGTCCTATTGCGTAGATAACCAAGTGAAGCCTAAGGCACTTTTTCTGTCCATTAACCTTTATGAGCAGTTAGTGGCACTGTAACCAATTTCGAGTTACTTGAGGTTCTATCAGGAGAACTGTCAAGCAAATGTTATTTATTGGCGTTAGTAACTCACGACACGGTACTAAGATAAATACTTTTATTTATGGTTTTACTTTGATTTACAGCTGTTATTAATAATAATAAATGTTTACACACTCACAGCCCCGCACTAGTATCTCTGTGTTGCGAGTGGCATGGACATTCACATACGACATCACAAACACCCACGACCCTAGAACAAATATTTATCTGTAACAAACGTCTGCCCAGGCCGGGAATCGAACCCGGGACCCCTCGCTAGGCAGGTAGGATCACTACCAACTGGGCTATGAGGTCGTCATGATTTTAAGATTTCCTAAGGTTTTAATACATGCGTATATTTCATAAATTCGTAATACTCATATTCCAATACAAACATTGGATGGGGAAGCTACTAGCCAGCTGGAGTATAGGAAGCTCTTATGCTCCTAAATATTTCCGACATGACTTAATGACTGGTACATGACAATGACGACGAGATACCAAGTAAGAGAGAATTGCGCGATCGTATATTTATTTCCATAGCTCTCCGCTTCTCGTCTCTGGCGTGTTCCTCCAGCGAACAACATGCGGTCGAGCCTGTTCGTATTTTTTATACCCGAAATGAATACAACGCAAGTTTCTGATCGTTAAGGACGAAAGTGATTGCTATCACGTCGGTTTTCGAGGTACTGCGACACTTCCGAATGTAAATCAAACTTGAAAATGTATTCGTTGGTTAAACTTTAACATTTGCTACGTCCGTTTCGATACGAAAGAACTGCAGTCTTTATTGTGATCAGTCGTTACTTAGATGGAGGATGGTGATACCGCGTGCGATTCGTCCTAGCCTGCCCGATCGGTGCTATGTAACAACTCGCTGCATTCTGCTTCAGTTTATTTTCAAGATAAAAATACGCTGTCATCAATATTGTAAAAGTTCATCAAAAGTTCTATTTACGTTTCGTACAGCAGCATGAGCTGCTGACGTCATAGTATGCGTGACACACATAAGTCATAATTTCGTGTTTTCCGGTGGGGCCAGGCTGGTTAAATAACCCATTTATTTATTTATTTATTTTAAGTTCACCAACGGTTGCTACAATCTAAGACTCTTAAAAATAAATGGACGTCCAGATTTACGGACACAACACACACACCACAAAGACTTGTAGATAGTAGATATCTTCCGTTAGAAAAAAACTTTAAAAAAATAAAGGAAAGTAACGCAATAACAAATTAAATCAACCTGTAGTAACTGTAACTGCGTTTCATTTTTTTATTTTCCAATTTCCCCAACAATGAGATATAAAATGATATTGTGATTTTTTTACTTACTACGTAAGTCTCTTGTTGTGTCACATAATGGAACCAAATTTCAATTTTCCCCTATCAGTACATTCGTAAATTAGGTTGTGACAGATAAATACGCGAGTGATAAGGATTCCATTTTTTTATGTTAACAGATGACAAAAGAGGAGACGAGCCAGCTGATGGTAAGTGGTCACCGTCACCCACGGGCATCAGCAAGATCAAAGGTATCACTAATGCATTGTCGGCTAAAAAATGAGAAGACAGTAAGAAATAAATCATTGTCTCTTAATCCCTCAGCCGGAACACGAGTCGTTTGGTGGCTAACTCAAGTAGGGTGGTAATACTTCACGGATAATAATTCATGGAAATATAATAATATCAGTACCACCAAGCAGACTGGCTTCCGTGGCCTCTTATGACACACTGTTCTGCCAGCATGGGATTCTGGTAGTATGAGTATTCTTTACCGCCCCAATACGACCAAAAATCTAAATACAAAAGCCTTCAAAATAACAATTTAATGGAACTTCTAAACGTTCCCAAAACGGGCAGAGCCACCGACATGTTCATTCCCTTCTCATATACGTCAAATGGCTGTGGAAACGTTTAAGACCAGTCGTCCTTTGAAAATTCACCCGACGACAAACAAAACGTTTTGGAGCCAACGGTTGAAGCGCACTAGTACCGGGAGGGAGACGTTAATGGATTTTCCGTATCATTTATTAAACCGTGGAGCCAACGTCGCGCTGTACGTAAACGCTCGTTTAGCTTAATGCTCGTTCACAACAGTATGAGCTGTGCAATGATGATTCTGGTACGGAACTTATAGATCAATACAGTCCAAAATAAGTAAATATTGTAACAAAAAACCCGACTGCAGTTTCAAGAAGGTGAATTTCTTGAATTTCTTTTAATTATCTTCGAAGTGGGACGAAACGGGAAGTATACCGCTCTCGAACAAAAAAGGATTTGTCGAAATCGGTTAATAAATAGCGGAATTCTGAGGTAACAAACATAAAAAATACAACAAAAAAGGATTTTGGGAACCTTCTGCTATTTGGAAGTTGTTTAAAAATTCGTTTAATCTGTGATGTTGAGAACTGGAAAACACATAAGGGGTAGTGACACCACTGTGTCCATAGACATGATAGAATCGCCAAGGGTTGCCCTAAAAAGTACACAAGTACAGTGATTAAGTTAAGTTGGATGCAATAAAACGTTTTCAGAACCTAAAATTATAATATAATACAGGATAAGACACGTGATGGTGAAGCACATGACTGACTACATGACAACTGGTTTCTCATTAAGCGTATACAATGGTTGATGAAATAACTTTTGTTTTTGGAACAGTATGTGTATTTAATGAAAGTTGAGCCACTTTTTAGAACCTTTAGAATTAGTAGAGAAACCAGCGCATTCAACTACCTCTGATATACGTTGAATAGCCTGACATTAACCTTTTAAGACTAAACCTCTTTTGAAGATTTCTCTGCGATGAAAAACAAAATATATGGAAGCCAACATTTAAAACCTTGGATCTTTGGTATCATTTGTGAAACAATGACATTGACGTCTCGCTGTGCAATCGCAGAACACATCCATGGCAGGCGTAGCCACTAAAACATGGTGGATTGCGTTACCTACATCTATTGTCTATTTTCTCTGTTAATGTTTCGCAGTATGTATTATTTGGGTTTTCCTTACCAGGATATCCTTACACGAGGATCCGCATACTCGTTACAAACACCCAGTGATGACCTAATAAACTAGATCGATTGAGAATCAACCACGTCCTTTGTCGCTAACGTTATCTCAACTTTGATCTAAATGATTAATGAGCAATAAAAAAAATCGTTGGAAATATTATAAGCTGGTAATATTGATTAGAAACAGCTTCAAGCACCGTTTCTTTAGTTATATTGGAATGTTATTATTGATCTTTAATTTATTATAGCTATTGAACTGTACAAAATATATATAGGCGAGATATAGAGGTGCGCTTAATTTTAAAAGATTTTTTAATCATTCAACACACACAGAACAATGAAGTAAAGAGGAAAGCAATGGTCACTTTCTTAGGTTCAGAAAAAAAATTCGTGAGAAAACACATGAAAAGTCATGTGTTGTTTGTCCATGTCATTCTTAAAAGTGGACGAACCCGGACTTGGCCAGCAAAATGTCTTATAACTTCAGCCGCTTTAATTGTGTGAAGATATTAATGAATATTTTAAAATTTAATTAATACTTCAATGTATACTATATTCAAAAATTAGGACCCATTGAAAAAGTGTCAACATTACGTTTAATTGAATTTTCTGTGTTTGATGGCACTAAATAAGAACATACGATTTAAAAAAAACGAACCAACACGACACAACAAAAACCATAATGACGTTAAACGTCAATGTCACACATCAATATAAAGTTATTTTAATTAATGTTTGACATATTTATGTCTCCGGGATTATGTATTAATCACGACCAATCACTAAGTATGACAACCTGACTGAATTGACAATTGACAGGCTACTGTTACTAAAACCATTGACAGTACATTTCAGCTAAATGGAACGCCATACTGAAGGTCGATGAAGATTATTAATAATTGAGATTTCTGATGTATGAACTACACGAATTTATGTACGAAATCAAGAAATATACAAATAATTCCTTCCTTTGTTTGTGACATTCACGCTTCTTTTTAACTTACACGGAAGCTTGCATTTTACTGACCCATTTTTTAAACATCCAATCATCCAACATACCACAAACCACCCAAAACCTGAATACTTACTCGCATCTGTCACGAAAAATGTCGGGAATCATAACAGGAACTGGCTCTACTAACAAACTAAGAGCATGATCACTTCCAACTGGCATGGTGAATAAAGGTTATATAAATTTAAAATCTTATCACAGCCTACAGCTTCCTAGGTTGTGAAAATAAAAATCAGCAAAGATAAAAACATTGAAGTAATGACGTCATTCCGAATACGACCGGATAAGGTTCCGGTTTTTTTCGGATTTAACCCCATTTTATTACTGCGGCCGTATAGCCATTAATTATCGGCTTCAATTTTGTGTTTAACAATTTAAATTGCTTATTGTTTACATACCTCTTCATTATGTTCCGCAAAATGGACATGGAATATGTTTTTACTGAATTACAGAATATTTATAATGTTAAAAAATTTGATATTATTATCTGTTCAGTCAAAGATTTTTTGGTCGGGCCAAGGTAATATAGGAGATGAAAACAGCGAGAAACAGTTGGCTTCACTTTTGATCACTTCTTTCATCATCGATCTTAAGACTACATTATTTGAGGCCGCAATTGTTATTGTTAAATAGCATAGGCATATAAGCTGTGTCGAAAGCCTTCACGTGGTTTAAAACTTCAAATACTTAGATTGCCCACTAACCCCTGTACCAATCTGCTAAAGTTTGCTTCCGGACTCCTCAACAAAAAGCATTCCGTGCACTGCAATGGCTTGAAGTCACTTAGAAAACCAGATAACCGATAAATCATTTAATTCATGCATTCTTATAAATAAATTGTAATTACCATAATTATTTTAATTGCAAAGATTGACAAATGACGTGTCGAGACATTTGTCAGTCGAAGTAGAATGGTCGTGAATAAAATGTTACGTCCATTAAAATTATTGGTTATCTTGTTCACAATAATTGAAAAGAGAACAAACCATAAATAAAACATTTTATTGTTTACATCGTACACTGAAAATTATCCATTACAGCTGGATATAATAGAAAAAAGAATTCCGTCATAACGATTTTACCTGAACGTATAGTGTTTCCGGCAGTAATATAAAAAAAAAATTAAAACCTTCACAGATAAATAACAAATTAAGTGTGTAAGGCCTTCACTCTTGCTTGCCCTACACCAACTTCCACTACTCAGAATGCACCCTGCTAAATAATGGCCAAACAATTGCTCCAGGTGTCGAAAGTATTGAGATTGTGAATTTATTACGATCGACCTACAGTTTTAGGATACATGATTTCAAACTTAAGTCGTCATGGATGGTGCTAATTTACTGTGACACCGTAGAAGTATCAACTCTAACATGCATTGATCCCTATGTACAATACATTTGCTTTGCTGTATTAAACTATTATTTTTACATATAAATTGATCATAATATCTATAGACAGCCAAAATCAGGCAGACATAAATTTATGTACTCTCTTAATTAGAACATTCAATTGAAAGTCCATTTTAAATTATATTTCCTATTTCTATGGACAAAATCTATTCATGTATGGATCAAAAATATCCTACATTGTGACCCGTAAAATAACTGTCTAGTATGCCGAGTATCATCCAAATGTTCAGTGGGTTTTGTGTAATACGTAGACAGACAGACGAATATTCCAAAAAAATATGTCGAGACAACTATATCAAGAACAACATTTCCAAAAACTGTAATGTAAAGATTGGCTGCGACACAATTTCATTACTAGGACAGATTTGATTTAATAAATAAGTATTGACATTATAACTCCACGATTGTCATCCTCTTCGGCAATAACGCAAACTTCTCGCCACACCGTGACATACCGCCGATCCCAAAATCGATACAGTCGGAATTAAAACTTGTTCATATCGCTCCCATTCATAACTCACCATGGGTTATGTGAAATAATAAATAGTCGGCACCGACCTGGGGCTCGAAATAAACGGGAGGTCATTAAAGGTGGTTATTTAGGTTATTAAGATGATAACTTTATTAAATATAACGAGCACTTGCAATTGAGAAGGTTTGAGTTAGCGGTTATTTAAGAATAAAGTATTTTATTCTGTAACTATACATATAATAAAATTCTAACTGATCGCTTTCTGTACATGAAGGATATCTGAGAAAAACTATTAAGTATTAGGCTCCTTTATTAAATTTATTATTATTCATTAACGCAATAGAACCCAAAAAAAAAACTGTTATTCGAATTTTTGTCTGTTTGTCTGTGTCTATTGAGTGTAGTAAAAGGCATTTTTATAGTTTTTAAAAGCACTATTTGATAATAGAATAGGACAATCGAAAAGAAATGTTATTTAGAATAGTTGCAGTATAAAAACTATAAATTACTAGGTTGCATTATTTATCATTACAAACAGCTTACCTCAGCTTTTAATGAACATTTTGTAACTATATGTGATAATAAAGGAATTGATATAAACACTGCATCCAAATTACAATATTGTAATATTTACTCACTATTTTTACGACCAACCGTACCAAAAGATATCGAAACATTAATTAATTCTCTAAAAAATACAAATAGTTCAGGCTATGATGATATCTTCACAAAAATAATAAAAGACGTCTCTTATATATTTTAACCAGTAGTAAGTTATTTAATCAACTCCTCTATATCACATGGGATTTTTCCCGATAAATTAAAAAAAGCTATTATAAAACCAATGTTTAAAAAAAGTGATCCATTAGATATAAACAATTATAGACCTTTTGCACTTCTAACTACATTCTCAAAAATATTTTAAAAACATATATATAATTGCATATATTCTTTTCTAGACGCAAATTCTGTATTAAGCCGGCAACAATTCGGATTTTGAATAAATAAAAATATAAATATGGCAATATTTAATCTAATTTCAAAAATAATATCAAATATTGATTCAAAAAAACCTACTGTCGCCTTATTTATGGACATAAGTAAGGCATTCGATCATTTCGAGCATAACATTCTATTTACCAAACTGGACAAATATGGTATTAGGGGACAAGCCCATAATCTCATCAAATCATACTTTACTGGATGGGAACAACAAAAACAAGTATCAAAATTATGCGATGTAACAAAAACTGAAAAGATATTTACATCGGGTATGAAACATATAAAATACGGTGTACCGCAAGGAAGTATTCTTGGACCATTATTGTTTTTGATTCATATTAATGACTTACCAGAAAAAATTGAATATTACATGACCCTATTTGCTAATGATAGCACTGTACTTTTTACAAATAATGACGAAAAAGATCTTGAAAATGATATTAATAATACACTAATTAAATTAGTACATTGGTTTGAATGTAATAACTTAAGAATCAATTTAAAAAAACACATTTCATTAATTTTAAAACAGAATTAAGAGTAATAGTAATTTTAATGTTACTTATTGTGGAAATAAAATTGGCGACGTAGAGAATATAACCTTTCTAGGACTAGAAATTGACAAAAACCTGAATTGGAAAACTCATACCGAAAAAATATGCAACAAACTCAATAAATATTCCTTTATGTTGCGTAAATTAAGAAATATTGTAAACCAGGCGACCCTGCTGACAGCGTATCATGGTATTGTTGCGTCAACGTTAAGGTATGGTATAATCTTTTGGGGAAACTCCACTAATTATAACCTGATATTCAAAGCACAAAAAAAGTGCCTCAGATCAATATGTAACCTAAGGCAGAGGGACTCATGTAGGCCATATTTTATGAAATTAAACATTTTGACATTATTCTCCCTATATATACTGGAATGCGCAATATTTATTAAAACAAACATAGATAAATTCCAATTCTCACATAGGACACGACGTCAAGACAAGTTATGTGTAATTCCTGCCAATACAATTTTCTTTCGAAAAAGTTTTATGGGAATTGCTCCGATAATATATAATAAAATTCCTAAATCAATACGCATAATTAATGACCTGTTTCTAATTAAGCTAAAGCTTCGAACATATTTAATAAATAAATGTTATTATAGTATAAATGAATTTCTCAAGGATAAAATGTAAGTCTGATTTATTCTACTTCTCTAAATGATATGATAATGTGTAATGGCTTGATATTTAAATATTATGACTGTAAAATATTATTTGACAATTTTGTAATAATTTATTGTTCCTTCTTTCTCCTTTTTTCTTTGTTTTGTTAATTTATACGCCAAATATTGGCAAAGTAAGCGGACATATTGTACTAAAAACCACCCTGTTTTTAACCTTACATCTTAAATAAATAAATAAATAAAACAGGTAAATAAATTTAGGTAAAGTACCGAAGTACTCTTTATATTTCAAATAACTATTACAACATCCGTATTGATAATAATAATATTTATGTTTACTGTACGCAATAATTCTATTACCTCCCATATCAAATGTACAATTGATTCCGCGATGAGATTATTATAATATTACGTATGGATTAATTAAAGGTAATTATTATAATAAATTTAACTATAATGAGTTATACACTAACCATAATACTTTACATTATAATGAACTCGTCGCAGAACCAGCTGTCGTTTTAGTCGGGCGCCGAAGATCCTTCGCTCAGCGCACAGCTTTGCTACAAAGCCATATCATGAATCTGCCTTAACATCTACCCAGTAATTCCCGATTTCAAGGGATTTATTGTCGTCATCGTCATACTATGAAGGAAGTTGGTGGACATATTGTAATTAATTTACAAGATTACATCTTAATACGCCAGAACGTTATCTTACTTCGAATTGAAGTTATTGATTTTATTGCTGGATTTAATGACCAGTTGGAATTTAACAACAAATACTTAAGTGGGGTCATGACTAAGTATCAAATTAACAATTAAAGTAATTACGACACACGTTGGGAATTTAATTTAACAAATTAGTAAAAGGGCAACATTGGCAGAGCAGTGATTTGTACTTCTATCTCGTCTTCGCAAGGATTTGATTCTTGCACGTACATATATATATAATTATATCACTAACAAAACTATTTTCTATGAATAAGAAATATATTAATTTTACTTACTACACCTTAACAAAATTGACTATTATATACTCTTCTATAAAAAGTTTAGTAAACAACAAATATTTTAAGATATTAAAGTCATTGTGTCAAATATAATCTATATTTATTAGGAGTATATCCTTATACGTGTACAGACAGATAAATAAAAATATTAATATCGACAAGTATATCGCCCAAAACGTCTAACTAAAATAAAACTATAAAAAACCTCTTTCAGATTCAGCCTCGTTATAGTTTTATTTTTGGGTATAAATTATTATAGTTTGATACCAATTGTTACCTGCAATTTTACAGGAATTCTTCAGTAGACTAGCACAAATTTCTGTAAAGTCACTAAATATAAGCTTTACATTCATGAAAAGGTGCAAAATGCAATCAAATAACTTTATCTTGGTCTTAATCTCTTTTCTTCGCAAACACACGAAGATGCAGTTCGATAGGAGAAAGACCGACAAAAAAATCAATTGTAATTTCAGTTAAGAAAGGCAAAAATAAATCAAATCTATTAAATCAAGATCACCAGCTCATTAACTGTAAATACATTGTAACCAGTTTGGTTCTCATCTTGCCGCAAGCAGGTACACTGAAGCTGTAATATTGGCCGCGACCAGCCGGTAACAGTTGATGGTTTTTGTATATCGTTTAACTATTACCACAAAACAAGTTTTAAAACAAAAGTAATCTATACTAATATTTTAAAAAGAGATAATGCGAATTTTGTGAGTATGCTGAGATGTTTGTATGCTGAGGTGTTTGTATGCTGAGGTGTTTGTATGCTGAGCAGGGATGTTATGGAGCTCCGTCATTAGCTGCGTCGTTCTCATTTTAGACAGTATTTATTATTTCATTCGATTTTCCTGTGATTATAATACAACATAATACCCAGAAACGAATTAAAATAAATTATAATTTTTTTCCCAAGTCGTAAATCATCTAATCTCCGTAACCGAAATTATCCGAAACAATCGGACAATCCGAAACAATTTCATATCCATAACCGTAACCGAAACTGTTAAAATATTATTCATATATCCGTATCCATATCCGGATCCATATGTGTATGCTGAGAGTAACCCCCGGAGCCATAGTACCTTTTTTTTATTCTTTTACCGTTTGAAAGCTAGATTATTCCAAATGGACAAAGGTTTATACATCGAATGTAAATGTATAATTATAATAATGTATAATAATAAAGATAACATTTGCACCCGAATGAAGTGGGGTCGGGCCGTTATTAATCAATACATTAACATGTCTAACAAACATTGGAAACTGATAAAATTAACTAATAACGAGAGGTATTTTAATAAGAAATAGACACACGAAATAGTATATACGCAGTATCAATGCTTCTGATACAACTGAAAGCTTTGCTGTCGTCCATTAGCCTTGAGACATACTCCACTCTGTACAACTATTTGACATTTAATTCACACACATAAAGTCATGACTGTCTCCCGCTTGGTTAGGTATAAATTTAATGTTTATAAGGTGCTGATAACGTGGTTCTGAGGAGGGACGAGAGTTTGAGATATAAATGAAATGTCACATGTGAATTCTTGGTCCAAATTGATTACGCATATTTCCAAACACTGACCGAGATCACGCATCCGGTACTATGTATGCAGTAGAGTAATTATATTATATGTACTCGTATGTATGTTCTGTAGTCTTGATTAATAGTATTATATTAGGTTGGGGAGAAAGTCTTATCGATTTTTTTATTAAATTTCAAAACATTTTTAATAAAGTTTTTTTAAATTTAACTAAAGTAAATAAGTACCATTTTGTTCGATAACTTTTTGACATCTTGTGGGTAAGGACATGATCGTATTGCTATAGAAATTCTGGGGTTTCCGATCAAAAAACTGCGTCAAGTAGTTTTGGCAGTCCTCACGTGACGTTAACCTGATACTGCCCAAAGAATTCTGAAGAGACCGAAACAGCTAGAAATCTGAAGGTGCAAGGTCTGCGCTATACGGTGGATGCATCATCATCTCCCAGCCAAAATCTCTTAGTTTTTGCTGAGTCGCCAAAGATGTGTGAGGTCTAGCGTTATCATGATGAAAAGTCACACCCCTTCTATTGACTAATTCCAGCCGCTTTCTCTCAAATTCTTGCTTTAGTCACATCAGTTGTTTGCAGTAGAGTTCAGAATCGCTGGTCCTGCCTGGCGATAACAGCTCATAATGAACGATGCCCTTCCAATCCCACCATACACTCAGTTAACCCGAGTTTCGCCACAGTCTGTGAAGCCTGACCGGCCTTTGACCACGACCTTTTTCGCACGTTCTTGTCGTACGTGATCCACTTTTCATCACCAGTTATCAGCTTCTTCAAAAATGGTTCGGTTTCATTACGTTGTAATAAAGAATCGCAAATGAGGACATGGTTCATGAGGTTTCTTTCAGTGAGTTCGTGTGGCACCCAAATATCGAGCTTTATTGTGTACCTAGCTTTGCCCAAATGCGTCAAAACTGTTTTGTGATTAATTTACAGTTCTTCAGCTACGTCGTAACTACTGATATGCTGATCTTGCTCCAGTTTTTCAAAAATGGCATCAATTTTATCCGTGACAGGGCGACCTGAGCGACGTGCATCTTTGGCATTAAAATTTCCGGATTGAAAACGCTTAAACCAATTTTGTGCTACTCTTACAGACACTGCACTAGGTCCATAAACATCACAATTTTTTTTCGCAGCCTGCGTTGCTTTTTTGCCTTTTTTGTAGTAAAATTTTAAAACGTAGCAAATTCTTCATTACACTCACTCATCTTGACAGTAAGCAAAACAAATGAAAATCACATATTTCCAAAATTTGAATTTGCAATTATCTTTTTCAACATTTAAACTTTTAAATGATACCAAAACCGGCCAGATGCAAATAGTATAATCAAAGAGATTTTATTACAAGTTGATACATACTAAAATGCAAAAATACTTTCTCCCCAACCTATTATGTTATCGGTTTGAATAATGATGTACTAGGCAATCAGAATATTATTTACCTGACAATACAATTTGATTTTGTAACGTCGTTGACGTCCGTGAGTTACTTCAAAGGGCTCACAGAAAACCAGCGCCGTGGCTGTGACTGCAGCACTTAACTGAAAGAGTACCTTCCTCTGGCGCTATAGCATATGCGATCGGCATCATATCATTGGCATAGAGTCAATGAGTGATACTAACAGTAGTTTAGATTAAGTTTCACGATTTAATGTTAGCTCGAAATGTTACATATATATTTTTATATAAGTATTATTTGTATACCTAAAATTCTGTTCTTGTGTAGTTGTAGCGAAAAGGAATATTTTTTTTAATTTTATTCTATTATATCCTATGTCCATGAAGTTCGACACGGGGATTCCGATAGGTAAAGAAGACGAATGTTTTAATAGATTTAAGCGTTTATCAATATCATATAGTTGTTGAAGCCTAAAGGGTTGAAGGTTGTCTTTTGCACGAGAAACTCAAAATTGAATTTGAAGAAAAGCATCGAGGGAAACCTGTATACCTGTGAAATTTACTAATCCGCACTAAGCTACCGTGTCCTCGGCCTATCTCATTGCGAGACGACATCCAACCGCAGCAGGAGGATTGTAATGGTGATGAATGAAACCGTTCATCGATCATATCCACTAGATTTCAGCGTCACTTATCGAATATGAATCACTCGTCGAACAACCATCAATTCGCTGATCGAAAACGTTGTCGGTAGGGTAAATGAACATAAGTTTTACCATAAAAGTTTCCATAGAGACGGCAGGTGCAGATATACGCGCGCGTCAATCACTCCACATTTCCTCAAAAGCCTTATCGATCTTGTGCCGCGAGCTGAGACATTTAGAAAGTGGGTAACCGGCTCAAATTCCAAGCACGATACGCGCGCTCCGTTTTAATTATCGAACCTTTCTTGATCACTTAGTGGAAACAATTTATATACATATACATATATTCCTACGGATATTGTGTAAACGGTGTGGAAGCTGTGACGTCATTATTGCTTATATTAAACGAGAAATTAATATAAATACACTAATGGAAGTAGTGGCCTGTATTAAAATATTTGCATACTTTTGAAAAATTTAATGAGTTATTCAATAAATTAATCAAACCCAGGTCCTTTGAACGGGAGATCGGCATTGAAACTACTCAGTTACAATAGTTCTTTAACACGTTAATGACTGAAATAAAATTTCAACGTCAGATATCCTTGATATTAAAAAGTACAAACATAAAACTCGTCACACTACTGAATATAGATCACATTCAGATGAACGTACAGATCGACTAATCGTTCTACCAATAATATTAAACAAAAACTCTTTCTGTACGTTTATGCACTTTCTAGCAGTCTTCACAAACATCTCCATAGTTTTCATGCGATTTTTAACATATATTTTATGCACTTATTTAAATGGATAGCAACTCTTAATAATTTATTATTCATAATTTTTCTTAGTGTGGCATTGAATGGAATACATCTAATCCAAGTAAAATGGTTCTGGTTAAGGAATATGACGAAATTATCATGATTCCATTGTTGGTATTTGGCTACCAATCCTTAAAGATGAATAAGTGTTGTATAAAACACTTTGAAACATCTTTATTACGGTAAATTCCAATAAAAACCGTTAAACACATTGAACGCTAATAATAAAACATAATCTTGTGCATTACGCATACCGCTATGCGTTATACGGCCCCTAATACGGTGAGTAATAAAGGAAATTTGATTAAAATAGCATTGCAAGAGGCATGTGGAAATTAAAAAAATAATAATAGAAGTCTGTGTCTATGGCTCAACATGTATAAAATTGGATGTTGATTTAAGTTCGAGATAATGACGCCATTTAACTGATCACTATGAAAGTTGGCATACATGTATTTTTATGGAGGTTTTTATCCTACCCTCTTTGTTGTAACTCGCCATCAGGAATCGCAACAGGACATTCAATTTTATACTATTTAATTAGCGCTACGTATAACATACGTTAGTATTTGGATATAGGTAAGTATTTGAACACGGAGAACATTTTAGCAACCGTCATTTTGCTGTAGTTAGCCAATACCTGCCAATGTGGCCATGCATGGATAAGTATTTGAACAAGAAGAAAGTTTTCTACTATTTTATTAATAGGGGAATAATATGAAAATATATATTCTTTGTTAATCCCCTATTTTGTTTATTTACACTCGACTTAAAGATCATTCGA
Source organism: Megathymus violae (assembly GCA_003671415.1). NCBI lineage: Eukaryota > Metazoa > Arthropoda > Insecta > Lepidoptera > Hesperiidae > Megathymus > Megathymus violae. The sequence continues at coordinate 7,286,294 of PDGT01000009.1, read as the reverse complement.
CACCTCTAACATTAAGTATTGGACATTATCTAAAGTACCATCCAAAAATTAAAACATGAAAAAACATGTAATTTTTTCATTATTACACATGTTAAAAATAAAGTAAATTTTAAATAAAATAATTAATTAAAATAAGTGTATATGTATACATATGTAGGTCCTTGTGGTGCAGTACCCAAAATGCTGCCAGCATTCCTTCGTAGTAATGACTTTCATTGACATTTTCCTGGAAGCCGTATTGAACGACTGACATTCCAACTTTTATTCCATTGCCTAGTAGGTAATATACTTCGAATATAGGAAACACTTTTCTTCAACACTGTACGTTTTAAATATATTTTCATCAAAGTTTCGAAATATTACATTTACATTTATAGTATTTTAATAATTCACGTGTAAGTCGCGGGATCTAATTAATCAATTAATCCAAGAGTTCAAACCGGACCGTAAAACTGGCTAGGAAATAAAACTACATTAAGGCGCAGTAATGTCCGTCTAGCTTTCTAGACCTAGGTTCAAAGGCTTAACTTTCTCTGCTATTATACGGTACACGCTAGATACGAGTGTTAGCTTGATAAAATTTATATTAAAAAGAAAGTTGTATATTCTACTAAATGAATTGTACAGTTACGGAAGTTGTTCAATCTAACAGAATATACATCAATATTAACCTTAGATTTTGCCTTCCGGTAGTAGTGAGGTAATTTCGTCAAGAGTCAGTTGAGTGTTTGTATTATTTTTACATTTTTATGTTCCACAAAATATGCAGTCAGTCGTCTGATAGCCACTGAGTGAACCGGACGTTGGTAAAGTGAAGATTGCGTAATTAAATCTGCGTAATTTAATTAAATCAGTTGATTGACGAAGAAGTGTTGTTTTTAAAAGAAAATAAACCTTAGAAACAGTAAAGAATTTATCACGAGTAATTACTGAGTCGAGTAATAATATACTCTATGAAATTAGACATAGACTTTTTGTGAATCATTTTGAAAATTATTTTCATTAAATTGACACATCACTACTGCGATTCTTCATTCAAAATAAGAAACGCAAAAGCAGTAGGTACCTCGCTGGCCGTGTGCGGATTATCAGACTTCATACCTTTTAGAAAAATAACTTTTTAATTATTTGAGTTGCATAGCATAATAGCAATATCATGCAACTTTGTGTAACGCAATCAGCTGTGAATTTTGTTTTTCTAAACACTACACAATAATTGATTTATACACCGAAGCTGATCAACAAAGGTCAGAATTACTAGTTGGTTGGACCCATAGATCATGTTTATAATATTTACATTTAAAAAATGAACGAACGAATAAACGAAAACATGATTTTAAGCAAATAATAGTGCAGTCTTCATCATCAGTTTCTGTTGCACTAGTGAGTTCAGCTCTCCTCTCAATGTTAAAAGTAAGGCCATTGTCTCCCACGATAGCCTGCGTACAACTCTTAAATACCCACACCATATTTACGTGTTATGTATAAATGATCGTAAATTTTGAATACGCCCAAAATATGAAAATAAACATAGTGTACGCAAAATTGTACCTTTGCGAGGATCCCAATCTGTAAATGTGCGTGAGACCAACGTTCCGATCGCTTATGTTAATAAATTGCTACAAACATTCATACTTGTAATATAATTGTTAACTTGTTAATAAATATCATACCTGAGACAAACAACTGGAAATTTCATATAATTACAAATATTACCAGTTTGATTGCTTCTGTGATGTGACTCACGATTTGCTTTCAAGCAACATACACAAAAGAATGCAGAATATGAATAACAATAACGTGATGAAATACAAATATTCAGCGGCTGTGTGAACGACGCACTAGACCGGCGCGCCGCCACAAAACCGCTACACCACGATAACTCCATCAATGCCCTTCGCTTTCTTTGTGACAGTTCGAAGGCCAAGTTCAAGTAACCGCAATGAATCACTTTCCAAGTCGACACTCGTGAATCATGCTATTATGTTTTTATCAACCACTATTTTTATTCACTTAAGTACATTTTCCGTAGACCATTAATCCTTATTTATCTATACTTAGTATTCAAAACGCAATTAGAATTTATTTATCTATAGTACAGATTAAAAATTCTTTAAGTGCGTTTTATAGATGTTTTCCAGCTTTTTTTTTTTAACTATTATTTGTCTATTAATACTGGTGCTCACGATTTTTGTGGTTTTTTGCCAATATTTTGACTTAATTATGGACCATGGTCACGGTGAAACTCATTATACCTTGTCTATTAATATATTGGTAAGTTTGTCTGAGAGCGTTACGTAAAAGCAAAGCACCTATTGTGATACAGGATTCATAGGTTGCCTATAAACTCGGATACTGTTGCATCAAATTACTCGTACAGCACATCAATTAATTTACATTACTTATATTTTTTTTACATAAAACAGGTTAATGTTTGACAACAATCCCACCTGATGGTAAGTGGTGATGAAATCTAAGATGTTGAACGCACTAACTTATAATAGCCTATTCACTCTCCTCTTGAAGACTCCCACATCGTACGTAACCGGGTACACTGACGCAGACAGGTTATTCCAGGGTCCAGTCCTTTGCAGTGCGCATAATAAATGAGGATGCAAACCGCGTCGTCCCTGCAAGTGGTACGTTCACTACGAAAGGGTGGATACCTGCTGTACATCGAGTTGTTCGATGGTGGAACGGTGATTGGGGAAATTAATTCTAATAATTCCTGCGCACAGTCTTCAAAATGTACCCTATAGAAGACCGTGAGGCTGGAAACCCTGCGCCTGTTCTCAAGCCTTTGCAGATTGGTTTCAACTAGATCTGGGTCAACAATAAGCCTCTTTGCACGCCTCTCCATCGAGTCCAACGCAGATAGATAACATTTGGCAGCACCAGCCCAAATGTGACAATAGTACTCCACACATGGTCGAACCTGAGCTTCATACAGGGTTAAAAGATGATTCGGTGTGAAGTATTGCCTTCCTTACCTTCGCAAGGATCCCCAGTTTCTTTGCAGTCGCTTTAGCCTTAGACTCGACGAACAATTGAAGACGGTCAACGCATTCTAAGGATACATTCTGAAAAGTAGGGGCCAAGGTGAAAGGGGTCCTCTTGAGGCTGAACAGACACGTCTGTGTTTTGGTTGCGTTGAATCTAGTATAGTTAACTAAATTGTTGCAGATAAATTCACTAGCAAAATCTTCTAGAAGGATAATAAATATTTTAGGAGACTACCTGTCCTTGCGTCCAAGCCAACACTCCCAGGTCGTCCTATGGAACAAAGCGCGAAGCTATGATGCCAAATTATTGCTGTTAGATATAGCTGAACCGTCCACTTTAATCCCAATTACGTTCGTACATGGTGGCAGCATTCTTTATCTGAGTGGTCAGCTTACACTCTGTTTGTGAGATCAACTATGAAATGTTTTTAATGTGATAAAATTGCAATCCATAAGCCATTAAGAAGACTCTTGCTATCTTCTTGGCTAACTACCTTTCGATGTTACCTGTAGTGTTTCATGTCTATGGATAATGATAGCCACTTACCATTACGTGGTCCGTCTGCTCATTTTTTCACCGTTTTTATTACAAAAAGCTCATCATCTGTATTGCCCATTTTCTAGTAAGCGATAGTGTTACGTCAGCGAATCAACACCATCTCAAACACCTTTACCTATCCATTACCAAACTACTACAGAGCAAGAACCTTTCATCGTAATTGAGGAGCTCTAAAGCGTTCTCCACTACGCTACTGTAGTGCGGTGTGATCAATAACTTGCCATTCGTCGTTTCTTGCTGTTCCTCGTTTTTTTAAGTATATTATCAAATGCACGCCAAAGAATCAATTCAGTATTACGATAGAATTCCTCGTATTCTTAAACACCGAATGTCTTCTATCCCGTGATAGTGGCTCAATACTTATTGGTTCAGCTTTCCGATAATACTTTTCTGGGATACCCCGCTAGGAAATAGTAGAAAGTTATTTAGCAGGAATGTTTTAAAAAATTACAGTCGAAGAAACCACCTCGGGATCTTTTACAATCAAGATTCGAGAGATTGCATTTATTTACATATTTATTCATTATCGGTGAACAATACAAAGAAATGGAACAACGGAGTTAGATATTTTGTCTGTTATACAAATAAATAACCTGAAACTTTTCACTCGACCGATAGGGTCACTACCAGATAACGAAATAGTAATGGCCAGTGGATAAGTCAGCTGGATACTAAGACAATAATTTTTTTATTACACGTCAATAAAAGTTATACAAATCACAAAATAAATAGCGAAATTTGATACCACTGTATTCTGAGGGCCCTAGACTAGCCACAGACTCCTTGAAGGATATATATATAAATAGAAGTAGAATAATAGTTCACTTTAATTTTATTGAGTGCATCCATACGAATAAAATTATTTCATCTCCTTCATGACAACAAAATATTTGTCATTTAACTGACATAAATTCCTGTTAACGGAGCGTTAGAAAATTAGAAAATATTAGAGTAACAAACAGTCGTCTATTAATCCCACAATTTATCTTCTAAAAAGGTTTACGGGTTGTTCACGGAGGGCTAGTTGATCACTATTAATTAATACTGTTAAGATACGTTTTCGAGCAACACGAACTGCGACTATTGCCGCCATTTTTAAATTAAAATTAGAAAGCATCACTGCCGTCTGCTATTTTGTTGGATGAAAACTGGTCCTTCTCACACCACTTCAGTCCAAATGTCCAAAAATTTCTCTAAAAATGGTTTTTTTTTCTTGGATCTGTCACGATAGCATCATTTTCCGGAACAAATCGTTATTTGAAACTAAAAATAACTAAATTTATCAGAACTCTATAAATCCAATATCAAGTTTAGTAAGTAAAAACCAACTTCAAATAAATATTATTTCATTCATTCATTCATCTAAATGCTTCTTACTACTTAATTATCGATCACTACTTATTTTCCTACTTCATAACCATATTCACACTATTTAGACTCACTTAATTCGGAAAATACATTAAGTCGCTAAATCGATTTATCTGAAGTGTAATTCAAAAGAGTTACGTATCGAATAGCACCGATCTCGATTAATCGATGCTGTTTATCGGGATCCGATTTTTTTATGTTTTCCCATTAGACTCGTGACGGGCAACCGTGTACGTTATAAGAGCCAATAAATCATATATCATCATTAGCATCACAAAGTGTAGATTCTTAAATATTTTGATCGTGCGCTGGGAACCTATGACATACCTGTGGAGCAACGTAATTACTATGAAACTATCTAATAAGTATGGAAATACTTTCATCAGTTTTTAGGAACAAATGTATTTCAAATTATAAACAATAAGGAAAGTTCGGATATGTGAAAATTTAACTAAATAATCCCCCGAATGTTTTACGTTAAAAGTCGTTTAGAGGAGGTCTAATGGAAAGTGGTCACAGCCGGGCCAGTAACGGGCAGAACCTGCTTGGTGGTAGATCTTCGCGTAAGGATTATATATTGTCAGTATTATTATTAAGTTATTAATATTATTACTGGTATTATTATCTTTGCGTGAAACCTACCTGGCTAGCTACCACCCTCCTGCTTGAATCAGCCGTCAAACGACTCGTCGTGTTCCGGCTGGGGGCTTGAGAGCCAGTACTCTCTTTCTTACCTTCTTCCCATTTCCTGGCCGACAACACATCAGTGATACCTTTGGCCTTGCTGATGTCCATGAGCGACGGTGATCACCTCCCATCAGGTAGCTCGTCTGCTCGTATAACGGCTATTAACATAAAAAAACTTATAATGTAGTAAATAGCTCGTGCAAATTGTCGCTGAATGAGGAAGCTAAGCAACTGCGAACGTGACCGTTGCGGAATTGGTCACCGACAGAGGCAAAACTTCTGAAGTACTTTCGTGTTTCTGAGGACATATTAAGCCATCGTACCCGGTTGTTATCGTCAGATAACAGTAGCTCTAGACATATTACAAACTTTCGGATGGTATAAACCTCTGATATTCAGGTTGGCCATTGACCTCTCTAACGATCTACACCCGACCGATACGGTACAGCACGATCCAGGACCTTTAGTGGATAAGTGAATTGAAATCAGAGCTTATACAAAATTCTTGTTATGAATAATTTTAATGATAGTTCCAATCTTTATTTATAAATAAAACAAAAGTCATGGCCCGCAGTAGTAACGCCCAAAAAATCCATCAATCGAACCAAGAAAGGGATCTTTTTATTTTGAATTTTTGTAACAGGTATGTTGACCGTGTATGGTGTCCACCATTCAGTAAATACGAAAGTTTGACGAAATACAGCCCAATTACATTTCAAGCTTTACACTTCAAGGTACTTCACTTCATCTTCACGGTTTCAAAAAGGTGCTTTAAGATTGAGGAGAAGAACCCGCGAAAAAAACTCCTCAGCACATCTTTTACAACAACATAAATACAAAGTAAGTTTTACCCTGCGCGGAGTCGATTACGGCACTTATTTCAAATTATTATTATTATTTCAAATTTCAAATTATTATTCCAAAGTGTCCTTGTCATTTATATATTAATCTATTCTATAATATATTTTATCTACAAGCTGCCCTTTTCAATAGGTAAATCACGAATCAACTTTGGAACCATATTCTAAAACCGAATACCGAGCTCTATAAAAGAACGTTAAACCTCTTTAAGGCGATATGAAGATGTAATAAAATGCCTCTTTCTTGTTTCACGATTGTGTGCATCACTTCTCTGCTTGTACTTATTTACATTTTCTTATAAATACGCAGTCACTTACTATAAACATATTGACGAGCTACGATGAGGTCACTTATTGCTTTAAATTTTTTCCCGTAAAGACTCACGTGACTTTAATTTATATATAGCTCTATTCTCTCTGTTCTGTAATACAAATATTGAACCAATATCAGCTGATTTACCCTACATTAGGATACCATAAGACAAGACTATAAAAATATGCAAAATAAACAAGCCTAACTGATTTTACGCGCACTTGCTCTCCAGTGCAAATAGTGATTTATGGCTAATACAAATATCGGATTTAACCGCCGCACAACGCGGCGGCGGCGTGCTCGCAGATAAATAAGTAATAAAAATACGATGTAACTTTGATCAAGTGTAATTATCACAAATATCTTGCATACCATACGACATTGCTTCATGATTGCTGTCTAACGACAACACCCGTGAGATCGATGGCTTTTCGTATCATTTAAAGCTCGGAGCAGTTATGAAAGTTTGCTACAAACAGTCTGCCATCCAAATTTCGACCGCGTTAGAATCGCTTAACTCAATCACTCACTAACGATCGACATAAGTCATCAGGATTATTTCGTCATTCCAAAGTTAAATAATTCCCTTCCGAACTATAAATTCGGTGAGTTAATAGTTATAACAACAATTATTTTCTGTTAAAAACGCGCTAACTCTTTGACTATTCCACGTACGTTAAAACATATAGGTGAAGGTAAAGCTTGTAAATATAATAATATTAATTTGTATTCATGATATCCGCACTTTTCCCAACGTTATATGTTACCCTGTGCGTGACTAAGCCCGCATGAAAAAGGAATTTAGTGCGCCAACCTGCGCAGGTACATTACGTGTTATTGACGTATTTGCATGTAGTGTACACATGGGGGTGAGACGACAGTTGTGTGTGAGTTAAGCTTCAACCCATTAGCGTATTGCTGCGGAGTGCGCGTCTCCCTGACGAATAACAAGCTCCCGTTTAATGAATAAATGTTTTGTAATTTTAATACCAATTCTCTAATCAATAATACACCAGTCTTCGACTTAAGCTGACATTCTAAGAATTGATTTATTGATTCTAAGAATTGTTTGTACAACCTTAACACATTAAGCTGTGTACCGGAATAATTTGAACTTATGGCTTTGCCGCAAATTAATGCATAGACCAAATCTTCAGATTTCAAATGGTTTGTACTGAGAAGTTTAAATTATAATATTTAATGTATATAATAACTTTTGTAAACTTATTTCTAACGGATGACTCGCTCGTACATTCTTATTATCTTAATATTTTTTTCCTTTAGGAAACAGTACTTGTATAATGTTATATGTGTAACAAACTGGAAACTTTTTAAAAAAATCATTCATTTCGTCACTTTTGTTTATTAGTAAAAACGTATTTTAAATTTCATGTTAAATATTAATAATATCAATTAAAAAAGGAAATTATAATAATTATTGAAAAATATTAACGAAAATTATCCACTAAGTTTAGAAGCACGACATATTTTGTATTCTTAGGATTGATAGAACCTTGAATGACTTGACCTTTTTGTTAGAAGTCATGAAGGAATCAAATTAAAGTCATCTTTTGAATATTTGATATTATTTATCCGTATAGGAAAGCAGTATTTTAAAAACTAAATATTTCAATGTAATACTCTCAGTAAATGAAATAACCAGCCGGCCATACAAACACGTTTTCATTGAAATCTGCCGAACCTCAATCTCGTGTCTAAATTTCAGCATCTATGCCGTAAATGATGACTGCAATGTTTTCTTTAAAACATCTAGTGAATTCGCATTTTTTACAGTTTTTGGTAGTTTATTGTACTCATATATGTAATTGTATTTTCGCAAATGTTCAATTTTGTTTGCAGTATGTTCTTGTTGTAATATTAAGTATATTTGGATATATCGTGGTTTGAATATGAAGTTTATGTGTGAATGAATGATCTTGTGTCTGCATGTGTTAAATGTGTAGTGTGATCTTCATTATTTTCGTTTCTTTGTAAATATTCTAATGGCACTAACTAATCTGGAGAGGTTTATGTTTTGATAGGTTTTTGCTAAATGCTATGTGACTTCCACATAAGTTTGTTATCATATGCTCATACCAGGTTTTTTTATGTTTATTACGCGTAAGACTGTGTCGTTAATTGTTATTGTTAAAACAATGTGTGGATAAATTCTGTGCTTTGAAATTCACATATGATGTATTAATAATCAAAACGTGACATCGGAACCAAATTTTGATATGTTCAAATCCAGATACATCAAAGGATCAATAAAAGATAAAAAGTCCTCAAAAAGCGACCACTTCTTAGTAAAAGAAACACAAGATATGGATAACTTCCGCTAAATGGACGTATCGAACATTAGCGGGCAGTTGATGAAGATACAAAATTTGATAGCTTGTATCCTTACCTACGTCGGTGGTTAACGTAAAACCCTTAAAAGCTATATAATCCAGGGGTCCTATTTTTAGAGGACGCTACGTTTCACTATCCAGACGAGCTGAAAGTTCATAACTGTGTATTATTTTTCGGAATAGCGGGATTGGAGGGATCAGGTGGGATAGTTTCGGAGTATCGTGTAACATGTAATTGAGCTCACCAAAACCCTTGTCTTATTACCGCGTGTGGGATTTTTGTTAGTATTTCGATTAGAATGATTCTGAATGTAACGAAGATTGATAATATAATAATAATATGGAGTTAACAGAATCTAGTTTACCGCTAAGATCGGCTATATTAGCCATATAAGAGCACATGAACGCCATAATCTGGATCAAGAGATGTAAGCACTCGCCATGAAAGACATCTGGTGAGGATAATGATTAATAGAATCCAAGCGGTAATAGCCTAGTGATTTGCTCATCCGTCTCTGACAGGAAGGCCCGGTTTAAAATTAGGCACGTATCTCATGCGGCTTTATCTCTTGCATTACACACGGTTATGGTTACAATGGTCACGGTTGCATATTATGATAACAGATGATTCATGAAAGAGATCATTCATCATTAAAATACTATTAATATCACCTACCCAGGAGAAGACAAACTAAATATATATTTTTTTATACTGTAAAATGTTTGTTACCATACTTTTTGTATTTCGTGTTACCCGCAACACAAGGAATGTTATTGCGGAGGCGTGAGTGTGTAAAATTTGCCTTTAAATAATACGAAAGGTGGTCATACGCCAACGAGGGGAAAGTTACATCTCAGTCTCCGGAAATATTAATCAAATATATTATTATTGTCATACACATCACAATTTGTAACTGTCACACCGATGAGCTTAGGTCTCGTAATAAGAAAGATAAAAACTATAGTTCACACTACTGTCTATGGCCCGGCTGTAATAATTGGCAATTGATAAATCATCGTCTATAAAAACATTATAGACGATTTCAATTATACATGTTTTCTTGCAGTTTTGTTCTAAGCAAGACATAATATTTGTTCTACTTCGCACATAACTTTGAAAAGTTAGACCTGGAAATTTGTACCAAGGGACGAAGACAAACACAAATATTTAATAATGCCGAGGGATAACATAAATATTTCTATTGTATGCTGATAACAGTGACATAGATAACACAAATATTATTTATTAATACAGACAAGTAGCTAATAAGTATACACTCGTAGTGTTCACTATCACACAATTTTACCACAGATCCAATTCCATATTGCATAAGCTGTGTTAATGCCCGAACTCGTTCAACCAGTTGTGAATAGTGAAGCTAGACGGACTGCACCATGTCATTCGAAGTCAGTCGGTATTTCGCGATACCTAAACGGCGAGTCACAGTTTCCATCTCCTTTCGGTCTTAAATCTATCACGGATCTGACACGAAACTATTTCCGTATCTAAAGCTAAAGGTGCCTTTTCAATGCACTGCAAGCGTTGTATTCATATGCAACCACCAATATTTCTATATTACACTAATTTCCTCCTTATTGTGAGAAACTGGACCAAACTTGGTAGGAGCTACTTCGATCGATACAGAAGTTATCTTTACAACAAGAGTATCAGGTGTCATTTTTCTTGATATTTATTTACAATCGTTATCATTGTCACGTTTTTAAATAGAAAATGTCTCACTTAAGGGAATACCATCGACCATTTTGATAAGTGTTAGTAGAAATATTGCTTGCAAAGTTATTGCCTCCACACCCTCCGTCTTGTCTTACTGATTTTACTCTCAGACGTTATTTTTTTATTTCGAGAATTTCCGAAAACTATAATAGCCCATTATTCTCTATCCTTGAGGTAGTTTTACTTAGTTGTATGTTATCTAGAACTAACATCGCGTAGCGTTCAGTAAAGGCCATTTTTTAGCAGGTTTTCGTCCTTTCTTTATGTCTTGATGTCTTTTCAGAACAAAACATTAATAAAAAATATTAAATTCATAAACAAGTCTACTAGATCTGCCATAATATTGCAGGAAACAAATGAATGAAATGTTTGTACAAGAGAACTATTTGATCATAATTAGAATATTCTTCCAGTAGGCCCAGAAAGTGTTAAGGTGATACAGTGACGTAATTTAGTGTTTACCTACTACATACTATATAACATAATTTCAAATAAATATCTAGACATTTTCTGTTCATTACGTCAAAATCTCGGATGTGCCACTACTCTCTAATATCCACGCGAAGTTTACCTTCTATAGATCTAAACTAATACATTCATTATATTCCGTTACGTTCGACTGCTAAGAAGACACCGGCTGCACCTAGACAAGTGTAGTCTATTTACGTCGCGAGTACTCGACGGTCCACTAAACTCGTGTGCCAATTCCTGATGCTACGTCGGGCTATAACACCGGCGTGGCTAGCGAGAGAAAGCCCTTACATCGAGCTCCAAAACTTCTTGTTTACTGGAAGGTCTGCAAAATCAATATTATGAGCGCTTATATCCACTTTAGTACTGTAAGTGTCGTAAAAGTCATAGACAACATATCACAACCTACTAATAGCTATGAATATATATATACTCATCCGCAACATAAATCTTTGCCTCGGTCGGGAATTTAACCCTGGACGCTTCGTTAGACAGGACCATTTACAACTGAGCAGTAGGGCCATCGTGTTTGTTTCGCATCTACATTACTTGTAGACTCAGTAACATATAGGTTCAATTTAGTGAAGTATCACAAGATCTAGCGTTCCTCTATACAAAAGGTCGAATTAAGTGGGTCACGTCGGCTCTTTGAATAATGAGTAGCGCTTCGTAGACATTAACCGGTTTGCCATTTGAGTTCTGAACCATCCGATTGGAGCAGTAAAAATAATAACAATCCATAACAGCTACTGCTGTACTGAAATCGCCTCTCAAAATCAATGGATTTAAGACTAAAGTCCGGCTAGTAATATAAGTACGAGATGATTGATTTCATATAACCTTTAGTCAGATTTCCGAACATCGTTTTCTTTATCAACGCTGGTCGCTGGTAGTTAAATTATATACGCATAAACTTTAAACAATTATGTAGGTACTCGCAGGCTTCGAATTTAAACTAATCGACTTGGCATCACAAATCACCATACCAAACTAAAGTTCGACGAATGAGGGCGGTACCGACCTCTCAAGTATTAGGTACAAACGCGAGAAGATGTCAAACCAATTTATAATACCGTAATGCTTCGTTCAAACGTAAATTGCCTTTATTTGTCACTATAATAACAAAACGTCAAGTGTGAAGTGCGCTAAAACCACAGTTTTTGTGGCCTATTAGCGGTTGCAGTGCGTTGAACCGGCGCCGTGTACATCCGGCATAGAAAAACTCACAGTCTGTTTATTCATCCGGTTTGGAAATATATAAATTGCTGTTTCATTCTTCAACTATGATTCAGGATTAGATCTGACCTACATTTGGAGGTCTTTGTCTTTAGCACGCTATCGGGACAATATCAAATCTAAAGATCTAGAACAAATTTCTGAAGTTTTATTTTTAACAAATCCTTGAATGACAACCGTGTCTCGATAGAAGACGGAACGATCGATTCATAGAAATACAATATAGGTCGCTGTTATGTCTGACGTTATCCGGTCTCTGTCATTTATAATACCCATATATGTAGATTTAATATGAACAAAAATATATGTCTACTAGCAAACGCAGGGATAAGGTATTCAATCATGATTCGTTTAATTATGTCATAATAGTATACAGACATATACATATACATATACATATACATATACATATACATATACATATACATATACATATACATATACATATACATATACATATACATATACATATACATATACATATACATATACATACACATATACATATACACAGACACTCGTAATACACTCGTAAGACACTCGTAATTTTGAATGAATATTAAAATCTCTATTTAAATGAATAATAATATTTCACAACTGCGTCATTTATTTATACTTTATTATTATCTTATATGTATTTTGTTTTAAGATATTATGCTTGAATATAAATGATTCAATTGGTATGAATTACATAATTTTAAATGATAATACAGTATACGTAACTACTATAAATTGATTTAATGTTTAAATTTTATTGATCAAACTGTAAATTATTATCTTTTATTTTTTTGTTTTTTATAAGTAAGATGTATTTTTATTGTATATGTTGTATTGTAGGAATAATCACAATGTTCAACCATCAATGTACTCGATAATTGCCTCTCGTATTGCGACGCTCTACCGCGCATTTTCGTTTATAATGTGTTCCGTGCAATAAATAAAGAAAAAAAATATTGAATGCTGAAAAAAAAAACAATTCCAATTTCCGTCATTCAATGCTGATTAAGCTCGTGAAAAACCGATGAGCTTTTGTTAATAAAAAGAAACACGCCGATAGATGGACAACATTCTCTTTTTTGAAATCGGTTTCAAACCAGCCCGATTTCTCTAGATAAACGCGAATGGAAGCGGATAAAGCGACAAATAAAATATGTGTTTACCTTTAGACAATATGGCAGAACAATTCATTGCGGAAATTGGATTCTGCGGAATAACGTTGGTGTGACATAATATTTTGAATAGGATTACAGAATTTCTCATAAATGTAAAACGAAAACAAACACGCTCATCTAACTCAATAAACGTAATTAAATTGTATTAGCTCATCTAGCTTTAGCACCCATCATCGCGAGAGTACCCCAGTACTAGCAGCTGTAGCTTGTCTTCTTTCAGAAAAAGTAAGCACAGAGAAGATTTTCAAATTACTGCATACGAACAGATGGATCACGTGATGGTAAGTATTCAACGCCGTCCATAAATACATATATTTAATGTTGATATTTCAGTTCTGCTACTATCAATAATAATTTATTAAGAGCACAAGTCTTTCTTGTTATAAAGATAAAGTGAACTTTTGGAACGTTCCGTCGATATCCTTGCACTAGGTATTGCGCCAGGAAGGCGTAGATTCATTGACATGATATCTCGTCGTCAAAAAAACCTGAGAGGGTTTTAATATATATACATTTCATATTATTCGGATTCTGTTGACGACCCCATAGCCCAGTTGGTAGTGACCCTGCCTGCCGAGCGAGGGGTCCCGGGTTCCATTCCTGGCCGGGACAGACATTTATATAACAGATAAATGTTTGTTCTCGGGTCGTGGATGTTTGTGATGTGATATTTGTGTATGTCCATGCCGCCCGCAACACAAGGAATCCTAGTGCGAGGGTGGGAGTGTGTAAACGTTTATTTATTATTCATTTATTTGTGTCAGATCAAATATCATTTAGAAACCGTATATTCCAAAAAAAATTATCTTCTCACTACTGCACATGCATCAGCTCTACTCAATTAGTATGCAGATTACTAGCGAGGTTCAGGCAGTTATTCAGAGACCTAAGACCTTCGGCAAGACTTTAGCAACCCCAATATGTGACACACGTTATAGTTTTGTAGGAGCTCAAAAAATTTAAGACAATTTCAAACTACACCCGATATTATGTAATTTTGTTGACAACAATGTCCGTGATAATTTTCCCATGAAACCTTTCCAAGCACATGAGTGCTGTTGGAAGATTATAAGTTTAGGAAAACTTATAACGCTTGAACGCTTTATTCTTCGAACGCGTGTGATGTCATATTCCATTTGGCAAAAGATCTTACAATCTTATTATTCTGTGAGTAGACGATCTCAGCAATAAGACAGTATAGCTTCCTACAAATCCTATTAAAGTATAACCGGATAGATATGACTTTCAGTTCGAAGAATTGAGAGAGTTATAATAAATTTACACAATTAAGACTAGAACCTGAGGACAAATTAACATTTATGTAATACACAACTACTCTTAGTCGGGAATTCAATCCGGATCTCTCTCGCTACTATAACAAACCAACCAACAGATCTACAGTACCTGTACTAAATCGTCACAAATCTACAGCTGAAGGAGAATCCATTTTACATCGTCACTTAAGAACCTCCTGTCATAACACTCTTGAAACACCTCGTATCTGTACAAATCAGCCCATGGAGGATTTCAATGGGCCCATTTTATACCTATACATACTTCATACTTCGATCTGTGACGCCAAAATTCAATAAACATTCTCGTCTACCTCGTCGGTATTTCCTGCAATTTACTTTCAATTGGAAATATTAATCAAAGCAGAATTTAACGCGGATATTGTGAACGGTTCTCTGCTTGGCTCCCGTCGAGCGAAAATTCAGTGGAACGAATCAATTAATAATTTAATTCCATATTGTTCCCCAATCTTTTCACAGTGAATTCGTTAGGTTCATATCAAGGAAGAATAATTAAACATGAATGCACTGCTATTTTTCGATTCGAATGTCCCGTCACGCGCAATCTGAACTTTAATGACGAATATGCAAGTGCTGGATAATAAATCACCTCAATCAATAAATCACCGGACTAGGGACATGATGCTAAATGTTATCAACTGTAAAAAAATCCCGTTTGTTAACTTACTCCAGCACGCCAACAAAATGATGTCTGACATATTTCAAGTTAATTTTTAAGAAGACAATGGAGACCTATTCAGATGTAGATCGTCAGTTGTATTTGTGTCTGCAACATAATGTAAATATCAATGACAGTATTTTCAGATTAGTTTTAATATACGCTTTTTATAAATTTATATAGATGTTGACATTTATCATGTGTTTTTTATCTTAATTATAGGTGAACGATCATTATCTATTTTGTAAGATCTTATGAACGCATACAAACATATAAACTGGAATTAAACGTTACAGCAAAATATTTTCCGTCTAAAATACCGACAAGGGGTAAAATCTTAAAACTTTAGAAGTGGTTCTACATAAATGGGAGCTCTGTAAGACCTCATTTCCACTTTACGGGTATGTTTGATATCAGCGGCAACGAATTGCAGACGACAATCTCCGGTGGCTGTATCGTTAAAATGTATTTTAACATTGTAGCCATATACAAGAATACTTATAATTTTTATATTTAAATAAAAATTTCCTTTACGTAAAGCAGAGTTAGTCTAGATCGAAGGTCGACCTTCCGTACGGAATACTCGAGTTAGAATCCTACAGAAACCTCTGTTTTTTCAATTTATATGCGTATTACAAATCAATTTCCACTTGTTTCGGTGAAAGAACATGTCGTGAGGAAACCTGCACAATTGAGAGTTCTCCATAATGTTCACAAAGGTGTGGTAAATGTACCAATACGCCCTTGATACAGCCTAGCGGACTATGGCCTCCTGCTGTGGAAGACGACCCAAGTGGGTTGTGATGATGAATATTTAGAAGTACACTGCCAGTCTTCGGTCCCAGTAGTATAAATATACGGTAACGTTGCATAAAGTTACTGTGGCTAGTTATAGGTACCTATCTGTACGTAATTTCTACTAAAATCATCTTTGATGTAACAATAATATGATTAAATGTGATAGAAATACATATGTCAAAATTATATGAAATTTTAGATGTATATTTGACAACTTGAATTTAAAAAGAATGAAGTAAAAAGTTGTATAACATTAAGAAGTGCCAAAAATGTACGAAAAATTTAATTTCATGGTTTTACTGTTTAGATCAAATATATCACCTGTAAGGCATGACAAATATCTGCCCCACATTGTTTTTCATATTTAACGTCCTTTCCGGTCCAGTAGTATCTTTAGTTCGTTACAGCCGGTTATCGAGATCGGATGGAANTCTTGAACTCTCCCTTAAACAAAAACAACAATGCAATTGGTGTATATATGATTGTACACATATTTACTATATAGGTACTATATAATGTATACATATATTGCAACTATGTTACATGTATCGTCACTATTAACTGCAACGGCACAGTATACACTTTGTATCGTATCGTAAACAACCCTATAATAATTCACTTTGCATTGATTACTTTGCTTGATTGATTGGATGATTGGAGATAAAGTGATGTTTGAAGATGTTTTTTTATGAATGCCGTATTTGTTTTATAATATATGTAAACAAGATTAAAAAAAAGTCAATTTTTTTGATACTTAGCGATCACTATTAGATTCAACGAAAATTATAAAGATAAGTCGACGCGTTCTAAACATTTCTTACGACAAAATGTAATTGAATAAATAAAATTGCAATTCTTAACATCCACTGAAGTCAAAACAACGTATGAGTCGGCTCATTTAATTGAATGGAAATATTAAAGTAAAAGTTTCAATAGTGGCAATTCGACAGACTACAGAGGAAAGAACAAGTTACAGTATAATTATACGGAATTCCTACGAAACCACGTCCCGATTCCATTCCACGAACCCGGATGTGGTCAGCTACCGTTACACCATTCATAGACCGAGATTGGTAAATAAAAACACTTATAAACTTAATCTCCGCCGCAGTATGTGTTTGATCGCTTTAATATTCTCTTTTCTGTGACACTAAAACAGAAACTTATTACAAAATATAGTTTTTTTTATTATCAAGTTCGAAGCAACATCTTTTGATAGTTTGATAGAACGACGCATACGAGTAGATTCGATTATACTTTAGTGTGTGCGGAAGTGAACTGAAGACCAAAAATTGTGTTCAGTGCGGAGTGAACAGGAATAAAAATTCTTAAGTAAGTGTTTGAGGACATTTTTAGGTTTGTTACTTTATTTTTATCACATAATTTTGAATCTCCTCTCAACATCAGAGAATCGAGAGAGCGAGTGAATAAATATTTTGACGTTGAAAAGGGCAATTAAAATTGCGTCAATATTTGTAGGAAAAATTACATAAAGAGGTGTACTTAATACATTTATAGCAATATACGAGTAGAAATAATTTTACAAGCACAAAAGTGATACACTCAGTACCTACTGAAAGACATTTGTTTCATATTGCCTACACTACGTGAACCGCCATTAATGGGGCTTCATGTGCGTCCCAAAGCTGACTCGCGATTTACTTATTGAATTTTTGTGTGACATTTGAAGACACAGCTTGTAAGCAAAGCATATTACAGTGTATACAAATACATCAACGTTCAGAATGCCTGGAAATAAAAACAAGAAGTTTTATATGTAATTGTTATTCTTATGTTAGCTTAAAATATATGCTGATGAGCTTATTCCACTGTTGTTTCTCCTTAATAATAAAACTCCTTCTTTATTTGATAAACATACTGCATTCATACCAACATCAATGAAAACAGAGCGTCAAACTCACCTCGCTTTTGACACCCCAAACCCTCCTGCCCCACAGTGAAGTTTATTAATTTTAAATAAACAATGGCTCGAACACGTTGGAAAAAGATATCAGTTGGAAATACTTATAAACAGTAGCCGATTTTATTTCTAACTATCTGTACCCTGCACGCGTTGCTTCGCCACCAACTAAATAAATTTGAAGGAAAGACATTACACAAATATTCAATTCATTTAGAGTTCACGGCAATATATTAAATTCATTGGAATGAAAGTGGCGCCATCTGTTGAAAATTTGTCGTACCTACTCAGAAACCGTCGTGGGCTCATGCACAACAACTTCGCTAAAGATCATCACATGATCAAATGCATAGTTCACGATTCTATGAACCTCAGTGCCTCAAACCGTATTATCTCCCGACGCGGCACCCTCCTGTAATCCGCTGTTCAAACAATGTTATATGCTTATATTTATGTTATATAATGTTATAAAGCACGAGGCTGAGATCAAAGGCTTGCTCCAACAAGTTTTGGCATCGGTTAAAATGGTTACCCTTTCTTTCAGATCGTATATGTATCCTACGTTGTACACCTAGAGAAAGAAGGAAGACGCAAGCAATTAATATCAATCATTATTGATCAACTGAGTCAAACGACACAGCTGCGGTCGAAAGTTGGGCGGGTGATTGTCGGCTTCCTGTTGCTATCGTTAGAGAGAAGTTATGAAAGAATAAAAACTTCCAAAACTCAATACTAACTCCGCCAAGCCATACAATGTCAGGTATTTAGTGAGACGCGTTCGTTCTTTACACGTTCACGATAACGAGCATAACCACATAATTTCGAAAAACTAGAGATGCATCTATTACTAAAAATTATTGTACGAGTAAGACCCGAAACCAGCAGTGGGTTGAACCTAGCGATATGGATTGTAATGATTGCGATGATGAGAGGTGCATGCTCTGATCGACTAAATTGCATGTGGTACACGGCACATACTCGGATCGATTTAGATTTAGGCCATCTGATCTTCAGTGTGATTGTAGAATGCGACAACGACATCGTGGATCCCATTACACGGATGAACGTAGAAGACTGTTTATTTTTTAAGTGCTACACAAGTCCCACGTGCATTATCCTTACAAAGGAGTGGGATAACGGTATACAAGCTATCAAAATTATTAAAATTCAACTTGAGCTTTCACACACATTTCTGAATTTTAGCACCTAAGCATGGTATTTAGCGGTAAGTTTGCCCTCTTTCGGTCGGTCTTTGAAAGTGAAATCACACTCAAAATGTTAATTTTCAATTTTTTTCCTTTTTGTTATTTTCACTTAAAATAATGCAATAAGCCTTGGATTTGGAAGCTTTAATGCTTGCTGTTGCATCAAATTTTTCAATTTTGTTGTGAATTCCCCATATAATGAGCGATTAACTTTGCCTCATGGATTCTTATTGTCTACCTTTTGTCATAATTAATGGAATCTTTTGTGAAAAACACCAGATTTCCTGGGGTTTTTTTTTCTTTTTTCCTATTAGATTAGTTTTTGATCAACTTTTCACAATGGGTCATTTTGATATCATTCTTTTTGTATTGGAGTAATGCTGCGTCACTGCTACCTACCATCTTTTTGAAACGACGGATTCGCCGGTACCGAAAACTAGGTCACCGCACCCTCTATGATTTTCAATGTTTTTGCTTAAAATTTCGTAATTTTGGATCTCTGCGTTCTGGTATGTAATTATATTTTCTGACAAACTGAAGAACTTGGCCATTTTCTTCTTTAGGCGACCATTTTCAGTGACTATAAAGATGCGATACAGAAATACTACGCCATCGCTTCAATAAATCCCTACCGTGAATGGTCCCATCCAAATTACGGGTCTGACTACTCACGATAATTTGACTCCAGTGCGTTCATATTATCTGCTTCAGATATTAAATACTAATCAAAGATCCGTAGTTCCGGTTCTCGGGTATCTATATCATTGGGTCAACCGACAGCGCATCCGGATTCGATTCTTGCGACAAATAGGACCGGCTCTCTAGAGGAATGTTCCGACCAATAATTATAACTGCACAGAATAATAATTAATAGCTACTTCACTAACAAATAGAATTGAAGTACCTACTTGATTGTGATTTCAGCTTGAATTCCATTATTGATCTGTTCAAATAACAAGATATATAGATTTCTCAAGTTCACATTCTTATTATGCCACCTTAGATATTTGTCCACAGGCTGAAAGAAAAGTCTGCTGTTTTATTTATTATTAAATTAGTATTAATTTACTTTGCAACAATCCGCAATCACAATGTATGATGGTATATACTTCTATACATGCATATTTTATTTATTGTTAATTAGCGTACTTCAAATAAAGGAACCAATGCCGTTGCCTGGCTCAGTGTTCAACCATTTACCACGTAACGCATTGAGGCCATCTTTTGAACCGATTTCAATATGGTACTGAGTAAATAATTTTAGATGGTTTACTAATACAATCTTTCAAGTACAAAGTTATCTGATAAAATACGCCACATCTCATCCGATATTCCTTAGTATGGAAGTGTTTGAACAATGTGTGTCACCAATGGCTGTTTGAACTGTGGTGTGATACTTCACCGTCACTTATACCCAAATCCTAAATGCGTAGCGTACTAACGTGAGCGATTTTCGGGATTTCTTTACGATTTTAAATTTTGAGTAACAAAATGCTTAAATGAACGAATAATCGACATAGATCAAAATAATACCCAATCGAAGCGGCAATCTTTGCGTCGTATAGTTCAAACGAAAGATACCGGAAAGACAGGCCCTCGAACAGCGACTACGCCTTTTTTTTTTTTTGTCGCAGGGGAATCCCTTTACGGATCATATCCAGGACGCCCGGGTGGCAGTCCTTGACCTATGTCGGACTCAGGAGTGCAATACCATACTAAACCCCTGCGGGAGCTTTCAGCCCTTTTAATTGGAGGGTACCGGATCTGCAGGCAACAGGATCCCTCCAGCGACAGGCTGGCTTCGGCGAAAAGGCCAGACTTCTCCTCCATGGGGACTGTCCGGCTCACCTCTGAACAGTCCCAACGACACCGTGTCTAGCAGGGCCGGCTTCCCATCCCGGCCCGACACGGGCACAGAGGCGTTACTGGAGGCGCATTAAGTAGCGCCTCCTACGCACCCCATTCGTCGCCCGCGGATGGAGGCCACGTCGGCGGCCTCCTCTCTCACCCGCTCGTCGGCCTCCTTCTGGGACATTACTGTCTCGCAGAAGGAGACCATCGCCTTCCAGGACTCGTCGTCGCCGAGCATAGCGATGATGATGCTCGGAAGCGACAAGTCCCCTCCGAGGACTGACGTCAGATCCCGACGCAGCGCCGCCCATCTCGGGCACACCTCGAGGGTGTGTTGGGCAGAGTCCACCGCCACGCCACAATCGTGGCATTCAGTCGTTGGCTCCCTTTGGGCCGTCCGACACAGGTAGTCACCAAAGGAACCGTGCCCGGTGAGAACCTGCGTCAGGCGGAAGGTGAGGAGCTTGCGTTTTCGGCGCATCCACCGCTCAAGGACCGGGCGCAACGCAGCCGTAACGCGTGTGCCATACGGCTGCACCGCCAGGTCCTCCTCCCACCTCCGCATTAGCGCTTCCTGTCCTATCCGACGCACCCGTAAGATCCCATCCAACGTTGGGTTCTCACCAAGAGCCCTCCTACCCGAGACGTATCAGTAGGTCTCGGCAAGAACCTCCGCCACGAGCTCCCACGGGGGGTCGCCGGCTAGAGCAGTAGCTGCAGCCCACGATACCGTACGGTACCCCCGAATCACCCTCACCGCGATTATTCGCTGCGCAGCGCGCAGCGCAGCCTTATTTTTCGCCGTGAGACGATCCGCCCAAACCGGGGCACCGTAGTCGCCATACTCCGGCAGACTCCGGAGTACAGCTGCCTGCAGGCGGCGCTAGGTCCTCTGAGGTTCGGAAGGAGTCTGCCCAGCGCACTCGCCGCTTTTACGACCTTCGGTCTCACCATCGCGAAATGTGGCCTTGCGGCCGGTCCCGTGGAAGAGCAGGGCTTCGGTCTTGTCAATCCTGACACAAAGCCCTAAACTCTCTATGCGGCTGATCACGAGGTCGAATCCGACCTCGGCCAGCCGCGCCGCCTCCTTGTAATTTCGTCCCCGGGAAATCGACTACGCCTTGGCAAAAGCTATAGAAGAAACTTTTTAATCTGGTAGACTGTCTACCTAAACCCATAGGCTAATTGCTCATGCCACTGCTCGCAGAGAATGGTACGGAACCGTTGTACGGTTTTCGTTAAGGTCCATCAACATACTTTCTAATTGTACTGTGAAGCAAATTGTTTGACTATATTTCGGTAAATGATCATTGTGGTAGTAGTAGTTTCTCACCAGCGATACACTGAACTGGTCCGGAAACTGCCCACCACCACCGGTAGTGCCCACCACTATCAATCTGTCAGCTGTTCTGGCAGCACTGGAAATATCCCCTCCTGCTTTTATTAATAGGCTTTCGAATTTCGCCGTTCTTTACTTATTTTTTACGCCAACTCTACTTTAATTAACAACTTTACTTCTGAACATTGACATTACCTAGCCTAATTTTAAGTGCCTAACCCTAGAACCCTTTAAACTATTGGTTTATAACCATTGGTTTATAACCATTGGTTTATAACCATTGGTTTATAACCATTGGTTTATAACCATTGGTTTATAACCATTGGTTTATAACCATTGGTTTATAACCATTGGTTTATAACCATGGAAATAAAAGGTTTTGCGCCAAGCGAACTATGCAAACGTCGGGGTCACCAATGTTGAGGCATGGGTGACGGATAAATAAACGTCTGATACTATCGATCAATATATATTTAATTCCATACATTAATTCGGGCATACACATAAATACATATTCGTAAGTAGGTTTGCATTTGTAGTCCCTATATGTTTCACCACTTACCTAAACTAATATACTAGCTTATTTTTATGCAACTGGGGCGAAAATTACAGCAATTATTTGCACTACGTATAAGTTAAGACAAAATAAAGTATGAACATAAAAATTAAATTACATGCAAAGTAAATGCTGTCTTATAGACCGAGAGATAGCGAAATAATTTGCTGAAATCATTGGTACAAGGTGAATATATTAAAATATTTTCATTTAAGTTATGAATATAATTATCTACCTGCCTATTTTAAATTCATTGCAGCTAATTATAATTTATGAATATATTTATAATAATTTATTTTATCAAAAACATTCTCCAATTATCATAACATACTTGTAGAACGGAAGGATGTCATTATGACGTTATTATAAGTAACGGAGTGCCTTCCAAGACGAACAAATATTATTGTCAAATGTCATATGTCAACATCAATAGCTTCGCGATAATAACGATTACATATCAACTTATCTTAAATACAAATATATTTTATGACCACCAATTGCCAACCGGCTCCTTGACCACAATATTCATTTTTACCCAGATTTAATCAAAGCTCATTATGTATGTAGATCATTGAAAATGTAGCAATGCGGTAACTTCGAAACAATCTTGGACAAATAAGGATCGCTCTTAAACTCCGGTTTGCAACTTTGTTATTGCGCTCATTTTAAGTCGTAAAATAATGACCATTCGGTTGACTTATTTTAACCTAAGTCACAGAAATCTCGGCGAATTCACGTGTAATTATTGCTCCATATCATATCCGCGGATCGGTCGGCCCTTTCAAGGTTCAATCAGTTATTATATGTTAAAGTTCATTGCGAATAAATCGGGAATAATAGAAAATAGTAGAAAGGAAGAAAATGGGTAATCCATTTTGACAGAGCACCGAAAAATAACCGGTAAATATTAAATACTTAAGTTGTAAGCGATAAGCGATTAAAATGCTACTGTTTATCAATTTTTTATTATTAGAAATAATTGAAAAAAGTCACATAATAATATAATGTATTTTTTGGGTGTTTTATTTTGGCTTAACGATACGATTAAATAGGTTTTCATATTCGTATTGGTATATATGGTGATTGTTACCAAGTGCTGCATATTCGACATTCTGCCCCAGGTGTTATTGATATAAATGATTTCTTTAAACCAATAAGTCAAGCTTTATAACAAACTGCGTTATTTAAAAGATACAGTTTTTGTATCATAATAAAAATACGAAATATGCTGTAAATCGATTTACGTCCCCATTTACAGTAACATATATTATTCTACATACTACATATGTGAAGTAAAATGAAAACGAACCATAATGAGAAAATAAAAAGAAATTGATAATTTAAAAACAATATGTTTGCAGTTAATAATCTGTAGAAGTGGAACTTTTAGATATTTATTATAATAATGGTACCTAATTTAAAAATTGTGATAGTAACACTATATATCTGTATTCTATCTCATTCTCTTGCAGGCTAAATACAATAGATGTATATATTTGTCTGTTAGTTTAGTTCTTTAGTGGCACTTTTTTGTTCAAGTGTTTCAATTCACATCGGGGCTAAAAAAGTTACACTTCGAAAACAGGGTTTTGTTGCACAGGTGTATAATTAGAAATATAAATAATATGATATGCACTTCACTGTTCTTAATAGTGATAAATTGAATTTGTTTACTGCTTCTATTTAACAAGAAGGTCCGGAAACAAGTTCAAGTGATCTACTAGTAATCTAATTGAAATATATTGTAAATATACAACAATAGAGAGGCCAATAATACCTAATCATGACATACGAGATACTCATACGTAATTTCAATCACAAAAACTACAACTTTTTTATTTATGCCCCTCTGCACTAAGTTTACCTGGATTTATGGCAGATTCAATTTACGCGAATTTACGCAAGTGAGATACTTCTTTGTCACACAAATATCTGCCGCGGCTCGGCTTGTCTCGCTTCCCAGGCAGACACATTTACCAACTGAGTTAAATGGTCGTCTAGACTTATTATAATTAATGACCCGTACCGCAATCGCCGATGTTTTGCGCGGTGCAGTTGATTGTCCATCTCATATTACATTTACTGTTAATAACTGTACCTGCTCCCAAGTTGCTACAGTTTCGGACGGCTTTTTTTAATGACCCACCGCGCTCCGCGAAGGCAACCGCGACGGTACCTACCATTTTTTTTTTATTAAAACAAGCGCTCTAATTTAAAACTCGCCCTTTTTATGGAGCTATTTTTTAGCTTTCGACAATTTTTTGTATGCACTTGTCTCGGGTTTAATTTGCTTTTTACATTAAGTTTTTATAGATTTCTCCTGTTAATCGAAATCATTTTATTGGTACTTACGAGTCGAATGGGAATAAGTATTTCCTTATAGTATTTTTGCGCCTGCTACGGAACATCTCTTTTATGTTTCGTTCTACATTCGTAATGTTTGAGTGTGTAACCAATCAATTTTATCTACAATATTGATGAACCTTGACAATCTTTGTTTTTGTTCTTTGTTCTTTTATTGGTAGTTTAGCTGGTGAGTGTTGGTGTATACCAAAATCAAGCAGACTTACATTCATACTTACATTCATCACATGTGTATTTTGTCTGTAAGGCTTCATTTTTTTACTTATAACAGTCCAACCGGTTTTAAGTGTTCACGGCACCAAATCGTAGTCTATTCTTATCACTAAATCCATGATCAATACTCCTTTATTTACATTAAATAGTGCATGACGTGAGCTTATCACTACAGCAGCAGACGTAGTACAAAATAGCTTTTGGCCGTATTGGGACGGCCTAGAATACTCCCCCCAATCCCATGCTGACAAAACAGGATGTCGCAAGAGGCGACAGAAGTCAGCCTGCTTGGTGGTAGGGCTTCACGTATAGATTATATTATCAGTATTATTATTAAGTCATTAATATTATTACTGGTATTATTATCTTTCCGTGAAGCCTGCCTGGCTAGCTACCACCCTCCTGCTTGAGTCAGCCGCCAAACGACTCGTCGTGTTCCGGCTGGGGGCTTGAGAGCCAGTTCTTTCTTTCTTTTTTACCTTCTTCCAATTTCCTGGCCGACAACGCATCAGTGATACCATTGGTTTTGCTGATGTCCATGGGCGACGGTGACCACTTACCATTAGGTGGCTCGTCTGCTCGTTTGTCGGCTATTAACATAAAAAAAAACCATTATATTCTGAAAACAGACCAAAAAATTAAATATCGATGATGACACCGATCTATCAACCAATAGCATGATTGATTCCATAAATTATTTCAAACCTTCCAGATATACAGCATGTCTCAAAACTGCAAGTCGACGTATACGGCGGCCACGACGAGGGACGCAAACAACAACACCCTGTACCACGGCTCCACGGGTACCGGATACAACGCGAGGGGGTACACTCCCCCCACCGTCACCAGTAATGGGAATTACCAGGTAATTAGCAATAATAATTTTTCTTTCAGGCAATTACATCCATTTCAGTAACTGTGTTATAATCTATTTTATTCGGTAAATCTAATATATACTGTTCTACGTTTATTATATTAATGGCTTTCGATTATCTTCGTGTTTCCTAGTGTATAAGGAAATAAGAAATTTGATCAGAAAAATTACAAAAAATACAAGTATGACAGATGATGGATGAAATAATAAAATTTATTCGGAATTAAATGCATTAAACTAGTAAGATGAACCACTTAAAATGTAGGATTTATTTATGATTTTCAATCCTGTAGTCATGGAAACATGGGAGGAAATACTCAAAAGCTACCCAGTGTTGTTGGAAGTACTGGGTTATTTGAGTTTCTTACCCACTGAAACCCCCTTGAAACCAGCCACATAGGGGGGGACAATATTTTATGATCGCACCGTTACCTCTCGTGGGTTCTGGATACCCACTTGCGAAATGTTCTGAAAACTATCGCATCCACTAATAATTGTAATCATCAATCTATGAATCCATCGAGATACGAATCATTTCAACCTAAAGAAATATGTTTGTTTTTGGGTTTACGAAGCTACATCCGTTGAGTTCAAACCAACCTGAGTAACTGGTACTTGATACCTGTTGAAGAATGAAGAAGGCAACCGCATCAAGTACCTCTTATGGAGGTCACTGGGCTCTGTACGCAATTTAATTAAGACAGGCTTCGTGCTCGGTGTTAAACTGCCTAATTGGTCACGACCGTCCAACTAAAATCATATATATACATATATATATAACTACTTTGTGGTCAGTGTTCAACAGCTATTTAAAGTCATATTTCGGAAAAAGCGTCTTTTCCGTTTCCTCTATAGCCGGGAGGCAACACATCAGCAATGGCTTTTGGCGTTACAAATATCCATAATATCCCCTGATCACATCTCATAAGGAGGCCAGTCTCCTCGTTTTTCGCTTTCAACATACTTGTTGCTTCGTCTTTTAGGAAATCATGTTCTATCTATACATATAATAAAATGCTAACTGATCGCTTTCTGTACATAAACGATATATAAGAAAAAACTTTATTAGGGGCCATTATATACTAAAGCAATAAAACACAAAACAATAATTGCTAGAATTTTTATATGTTTGTCTTTGCGTTTGTTTGTGCTAATCTCAGAAACGGCTTATCCGATTTCGTTATGGTTTTGACTAATGTAATAATTATTCAATAAGCGTTACATACAGTTAGTTTCATTTTAATCCGTCCATAAATAAAAAGTTATGAAGTAATATATACAATTCTAATTCACAGAACGAGAAAAACCCAGTCCTAAAATAATGCAGACGCCGTTTTTAAGCGTAAGGTAGATGTTCTGTAGCGATGCGAGGGCATCTGCCAGTCGCTTAATGTAATCAGACAAGACAGAATTTAAGACAATGGCCAAAAGTTCGGCCGCGGCATTAAGCCCAATTAACTGATATGTTACAGTCAATCAATAATCAAAATGCGAGTAATAAAATCTCATCGGCCAAAGGTTTATCATCATATATTATCGCCAATTTTTTTTATTGTAATGAAGTCCATTCGTCCTTGAGTAGAAGCCAAACTCTTCGTCGCAACCGCATTGTATCTTGTTGTGAAAGTCAGTAGCCTTTAAAACACAAAGTGGTTTCTACAGCTTCAGCGCAGATTGCTGGAAGGGTCAGTACTCAATCTCAGTCGGAACTTCTTTCAAAACTACAAGTCTTCCGATACGGCTGATCGATTGCTATCCAACGACGACACCTAAAACAGAAATTAACATTGATATAATATTTCTTCGAAGTTCGTTTGCACAAACACTTTGCGAACGTCAAACTACGCCATCGCTTCAACGAATCCCGACCGTGAGTGGTCCCGGAAGAAGAAGCGGCAAGAAACTCCCGAGGAGTTTTTTTCCTACTCACAGTTACAGAACGCACTAATGGCTATATATTAAACTGACTGCTTGAACATCAGTCTTATCCTTAAAGTAATCATCTAGTTTGTAATAAACTTATTCATAAAAATGCTTTTGAAGTGAGTTTTTAATTAACAATATGCCATTTCAATCAATTCTAAAGGAATTTTATCTATATGTATGTATATTAATATTATAAAGAGAAAAGCTTTGTGTTTTTGTATTGTAACGAATAAACTCAAAAACTACTGAACCGATTTGAAAAATTCTTTCACTGTTACAATGCTAGAGTATTCCTGAGTAACATAGACTATATTTATTACTAGAAAAAATAAGGGATCCTCGCTAAAACTTCAGTAACCTGAAGCAAGGTGCAAAAAAATTTGCTTAAAAATTTCTTCCATCGCATACGCTGCGGAAACTATTGATAAAGTACACCCGTGCGAAGCCGGGGCGGGCCGCTAGTTCTAAATATACGTGCGGACGCATTAAAGTGCTCTTCATAACACGGAAGCGCTCAAGAAATATTTTCCACAAGCGGTCAAACATCCAACTGCTACCGTTATTCGCAGTAGTTAATTCGATCGATTAATTAAAATCGGCCCACGTCGGGATCCGAGTGCCTCACTCCTAAATACAGGAGTTAAATATACAGAAATCTATCCTGACGACTCCACACATACATACGACTACACTGGGCAAGAGGTTTCACGAATCAAGTTTGCTTTGACATCGCGTCGACGTTGCTCCTGGCTATTCAGATGTGGGTGGCCGTGGGCGGCAGTGACCACGTGCAGTTATAATTTTAGCATGTAATGATAATAATGTGCCTGGCTAGACGAGAAGTGCTTTCCTTAACTATTATCACTCGTGTAGTATATACTATCGGGAAGGAACTATGTAACTAATGTATTTTTATGGTGTGTTAATATACATACAATTTTTTTAATATTACTTAGTTGAAAATGTGTCAAATAAAATTGAAATTTTAATTTCTACATAATCTCTATATACTAATATTATAAACAGAGTGCGAATTTTGTGAGTTTGTGCGTATGGGAAGGGTAGTCCCCGAAACTATACGTCACCTGTTTGAAAAATTATTTTATCATTTGACAGGTACATAATTCCGGATGGAAACAGGCTATAAAGCATGAAGGTGTAAAGCAAATTTCATACATTTTCATACGGTTTTTACCAATAGATGCCGATCCACATGAAAGACGCGATGCGATGTGTGCGACATCAGAAAAAAAATCTGATAAACATGAGGGTGCAGTTATTTTTTGGGACAGTTTCCCGAGTCGAGTTGCCCACGCGGAACGAGGATGGGTTACTGATAAGTAATATAAAACATGTTTTTTTTGCGCCCAGACAAAGGGAAAGGGCTACCCTCCGGAGATGCGCGGGAGGGAGGCCGCGAATGCTAATGCATACCAGCGTAGCCGGCTGCGCTGGTTATGTGGGACTCCCAACCTAGAGGCCTACCCACTAAACACCACTCGAGGTCGGCTTTGGCCGTACGGCCTCGAAGCCTACGTCTGACGCGACCCCCCCTCAGGGAAGAGCGGCATTCAATAAAGCACGTGAAAACGTAGGCAGTTTTATGAGTGGCTCGGGCATTAAGAACACGCAGGTACAGTAGTAATAAAAACATAAACGTTATCAGCCATATCTCCAACTCGTTATCAACAGCGCTAATTTATTTACCTCAACAGGAAATTGATGTACAGGTTTATGTCTCGACGGCGTGTTCGTATTATTATTAACTTGTTTATAATTAAAGCCTCCGTACAACCGAGGTCGCTGAGCTAGATGTCTTTTATTGACTTTTTAATTTATAAATAGTATACAACACTAGCAGCGACCCCGCTCTTGGCTTCGCTTTGCTCCGAACTACGGTGTCTACGAGGCAAAATAATTAATTAACTGCAGAAATAACATAGTTTCGTGCAAACCAGCATATTTCCTCTTGTTTTAATCCCTCGGTGTTGAATTCACAAATTTTCTTGGTATGTATTTCTTTTGCCAACGTTATAAATGAGATCTATTGTCAGAATTAAACCTTTTAGATTTCGCTATTTCGACTGGTTTTTAGTAAACCAGTCAATAAGGACTTCAAGAAATAACTAATAATAACATTGTTTTGCCGCTGAATTTATTATTTTGTGTGTATACAGTAACTCATCTTCTGTAGCTCTTTTATTCTTGCCCGCCGTGCGATTGAAAAAAAACATACTTCAACTTTTCCTCTATCAACCCGGCATCCAAAACCGCGCAGTCGCTTCTAGCCTGTCGCTTTTAGCTTTAAATACACCGTGTACCTTAAATACTTGAACATATAGTACAGGAGACTGATTAATAATTTATAAATACGGAAATGCTTTCCATTAGAACTGTCTGTCTGTGTGTCAATAAATTGAGAGTGGATTTGGGTTACGTTGTGCAAACGACTCAATCTATAGGATTGGTGATTGACTCGCAGAGGAGGTACTGTGTCCAGTGTTACTTTGTAAACATCATGATAATGGTACTGATATCGTGATATCTTTTGGTAATTGAAATTCAAGTTCAAAATCATTTAATCGTAAAGGTATTCAGTAAATACACTTATGAACGTCATTTTTTGCTTCTACCGCCGTTTCGTAAAGGTGCTTTAACAATGAGGACAAGAAACGGCGAAAGAAACTCCTCAGCACATCTTTTAAACAACATATGGTAATTACAAAAGTTTAAACCTGTGCGGAACTGGTTTAGACAGTAATTTTGTCCAGGCATCCTTGTCATTCATGTACTCATCTGTACTATAATATCCTTTGCCTATAAGTTGTGTTTTAATGCGACGCTTAAAAGTTCCAATGAGCAACTCGCGTAACGACTTCGGAATCTTACTGTAAAAGCGAACTCCAAGCCCCATAAAGGAACGCTGAACCTTTTGAAGACGAAATGCAGATGTAACCAAATTATGTCTATTTCTTGTTTGATGATTGTGTGTATCACTTTTCTGGTTATACGTTTTTATTTTTTTTTAATATATACTAAATAAATAATTTTTAATAAACACTAAGTAAATAACATGGTGTTAGTTCTTAAATAACACGATATCTAGTTTTCCTTATACGATCAATTAGCAGCACTGTAGCGTACTAAATCACACTCCTGCAGCGAGGATGGATGGAATGTTTTCATGTTTCACTGAAATATAACAATAGTCAAATTAAAGGACTCATTCATCTGTAAACTCAGTTCAGTAGAATTAGTAATATTGCAAGTTGATGACTTCATCGACTTGTAAAGGTCATTATTTATAAGATCATTCATATAAAGTATGATTATACAGGGTGTTTGGAAGATAGGTGCAAAGCCGCGAAGGGCAGCTAGTATAAACTATTTAGAACCATTTGAACCTAACTTATGTTAGGCGAAGTGCCACTATTTTTTTTTTAGCAAATTTTAACGATTTTTGGTGAAAAATCCGAATTTTTTTAATTATTTGTTAATATTAGGCCATTTTGAAGGCAAGATCATTTATTTATTATTTTATTTTACTTCAGTAATGTGTAAACAATCTAGTTAAACATGATTAAGGCATTTGTGTAATGAGAATTTTTTTTCACAGGTATTTGAAGTAAATGATTTATTTTAATATTAGAATAAACTGATTATTGGTGGTATTAAAAAAAAAACACTGACGGTGCTTTTTTTGTTCAAACATTTTTATAAATATGCCTGGTTATTGTTCTTTCTTTTGAGGTATCAACTAAGCGGATACCTCTCCAATTATTGAAATGAAGACCTACAAACCAAATTGAGACAGAAAATTAAAATTTGTAGGCGAAATAAATAAAACTAAATTTTAATTAAAATCATTCATTTTTCATGTCCAAAATGTTCGCCGCGGTGTCTACCACAAGCGCGGGCCCGTCTGCTCACTTCTGTTGTCGTTATTGTCAATTTCATCTCCACTTTCATCGTCGCGACGCTGAATTAATTCTATCAATTAACTCTTCTCTTGTGTTTATTTCCACATTTGTGTATACTAGTTCCTTGGCCCGACCCCAGGTAAACTGGATCGCATACCAGCGGTTGTGGTTTTGATGTGGACGGACCACAAATTTAACGTTGATTGCAGAGCTCAGTCTACGTGAGTGGACTGTACTATTAAATGTAATTTTAGTTACTGGCCATCGTGTTGATTCGTTTTGTCACTGATTTTTTCGAGGGACTTTATGAAACTTTACTTAATTATTATTCTACTTCTTAATTAATTTGAATTTTAAATTATACTCAATAATTAATTATTACCCCATAACTTAAACCTCTCTTGTGATTTCGAAATTATTGCGTTCCAAAGTAGACAGACACATTCGTTTCACATTATATAGCAAAATATATATACTGTTTTTTTATACCTAAGCTTATATTAAATCTAGAGTGCTGTACTTGTCCTACGTCCATATATCTACATTTATTTTTAATTCAATAACAACCCGCATCCTATACTATAGATTAATAAGAGCTCTCAAATCTAGAGCACATTCGGTTATAAAAAATCGATTAATATTTATAAAGTTCTATATCGAGACAGCATAAACGCCACCCAAATGATACTTGGAAAGTTTTATAAGGAAGAAAGAAATTCATATTTTTATTGGTAACTGGTAAGTATATCGGTCAGGTAAAAATGCATTTTATAGCTTTGGTTCCGTATTTATTTTATTGCGATATAAAATAGCAATCAACCTCCTTTAAAAATGAAATGTTTTGTCGTGTTGCATTGGTGGAGATATTTAGTTGTTTCAAAGCCTACTTTTGGCTGATAACACAGTGACGGTCGTGTTGATTCAGTTGTCCCTGAACACGTACATAGCCGGCGGTAACATACAATTAAAAGCTTATTTCTAGGTTTTGCCTGAATTTTCGTCTGTGATCTTACAAACACATTTCTAAATTTAAATCATACCCAACATTTCTCTAATCTTACAAACTGTCAGCTCTCAGCTGACGTAACACTGAGATCATTATTCCGCTTATCATTATAATTAACCTAAATTAATTTTGGTTATATTTACCTTACGGCATATAAAGATAGATTAAAACAAAAATAACCGATGCAATGATTCAGAATTGTTTCGTAATCCGTTCAATTTTTTCAAAATTTGTCCTAACTATCCAAAATGTAATTTTCTAATCGTACATTGACTTGATTAAAAGGTGTAGCTCATTTGCATTAATAATAATCACTATGCATTGCATATAAAGCATTTTTTATGATAATTAAATTATAATGCGTAATATTATGGTAATCTCAATATGAAATTTCGTCTGTGAGATGTAGAAATTAAACTACACCTTGTAATCAAGTCAGTTTATAATTAGGACCCTACTTTTTTAATAGTAAGGATAGAATTTGGAAAAAACTGGGTTAGGGACCAATTCTAAATCATTGCTTCGGTTATTTTTATTTCAATATATCTTTAAAAACAACCTTACTCCAGAATTCAAATGAATAATAAATTCAAATAAACAATGAAATCATTGTAGATGCATCATAAACGCAACATATTTTGATAACCTAATCTAACCTAACTTTTGCACAGTTTTATTAAAATAGTATCTAACGCGCACGCGCACAATTTTGTTAATTGTTATTATACAGCTACAACTAAATTCATCTCAGCATTTTCATCTTTAATCATAAATAATAACTGACGTCATTTCAATGCATTGGCTGTTTTCCCGAACGATGCATAAACTTTCCGAAATCATTGAATCGGCGCGAGCGCCATGTAGAGCGAACACCTGAAACCAGTTTGGTCGGCGCTTGACGTAAGACTCGCTTCCCGCACCGGTGCGCCGGTTGTGCTCTCGTTCTGATGACGATTACGAAATGTAATTCAGAGGGATGCCACCGTTCAAAATCACTTAAGGCGTATACGTTCATCTACTATGTGATATACTAGCGACCCGCACAGAATTCGTTGGGGTTGACCATCTATGTTAATAGATATTACGTAGGTATATTCCACACTAATTTAGAATATTAAAGACTTATTTGTCCCAGAAACAATTTCACAACATTATAATGATCGTAAACAGCGGCAATAGTATAAAATGCTGGCGACACGCTTTTTACTATTTACGCCCCCCCGCGGAATATATATGCGGTTCAACTTGTCTTAAAATTAACAAAGTTTAACGATTAATATTTATCATGTAATATAATGTGACATTGCATTATATGAAAATGTGTATGTGTGTGTGCGTGTGAAAGAGAGAGAGAGAGAGAGAATGTGTTACAACAAATTATTCGAGATAAGTAATTCAATCTCATCATACGTTAGGTTTTGCAAGAACTCCGTCCATTTTGATTTGCATCCTTAACGGATATAAATGTAAATTTTGTTTACTTTGTTATATACTACTCTTACAACGTAGTCAAAGTGACACCTTACCTGCGCAGAATTATATTTTACATTTCGTTATTTTAAAAATTCCAGCAGCGTATTATATACATATGTAAACATAACGTGATATCCTATGTTCATCCGGAATAATGTACCTTTCAAAGCATAAAAGAACTTTTCAAATTACTTGGTTCTGGAAATGACATCATATATTTCCTGCTAAAACTTTTGTATAAGCAACAAATTATTGAAGTGCTATAAATAATAAATTGAAACCATCTATCTTAACATCCATGTTAACCTCCTCGTGATTCAAGCTGTAGCAGGATTCTGAACAAGCCTCGTTAGGTACTTCAATCAGTTGCGTCACCAATTTCAATCAGTTATGTCACCGTTTATGTCACCGTTGTCCAAGGATGGCGTTAATAACTGACTGTTCAGTGGCGCAGAAAAAATTGGGATTTTCTTGTTAACAATGCGTAATTTTAATAAAGAAGTCTCTATATACCTACCTCCTTTATAATAATAATAATATCATTGCCACATGCTAGGTGAACCGTCCTCGCTTCGCTGCAGAAAAACTTCGCGTTACGGTTAGAAAAGCACGTGCAATGTATTTGGGGTGGGTTTTCGCTTTCTGTTAATTACATTTGAATACGTATATTCATTTATAACTTTCTTATTGATAGACGGATTTGAATGAAACGAATTTTAAATATTAATTTAATTTGTGTAACATTAGTGAAAACCATAAGAAATCGATTGAGCCGTTTCTGAGATTAACGCGAACACACGCACGGACTAACAGGAATAAATTGTAACACCTATTGTTTTGGGTTCTATTGCATTAATAAAGGTTCATGTACAGAAATCGATCAGTTAGAATTTTATTATACTCGTATACGTAAATTAACTCGCTGTACGAGTAGGAACGCACTCAAAACAGTAGGTCGTTTTTATCAGGAGATGTTTAAATTGTTATATTATATTTAGACCTTCATCGTAAACCACTCTTTCTTTGGTAAAACAGCATTCAATTTGTATACTAACAATTGCATAAACTTTGATAACATTGACATAAACTTTGTTTTATGCTAAGTGAGAAGATCTCCTATGTTGAATCATAAAAAAAAACATTAAATCTGTAATAGACTTGTAGATTTATAGCCTCATTTGAAGATGGTTTCAAACAACAAGTTGTACAAACTTCACAACGAGATAAGGATGAATTAATAATTCTATTAAACTTGTCCTAAAAATATCTCTCACGTGTGAAAAGCACATCTTATAGGTTATTGTGGTATATACGAATACTTCAATGGTAAAGAAGCCTAGAAATAATAGCGTGACAACCGGTTCCTTGCAGGTTACAAAGTTACTGTAAAAAAAGTGTGGAAAAGAATCGGCGAAAGTAAATCCTCAACACACTATATATTCGTTACTCATACAGCTCCTTTTCGAAACTATAGTTATAAAAATAAACGACATGATAAGTAAATTGACTAAATGTCTAAAATACTAAATAATTCGAAATCCCAACACTGATTGGCGAACGGCCAGCGCACAGTCGAAACAAGCAAGTGTGGAAGCATGAAACACGGGAGTTTTAAAAAGGGGTTTTTACAAAAAGAACAATAATGCAATATATAAAAATAGGTACATAAAAATCAGGAAATTGTAATAAATTTCTGAACTATTATTTCTTTTTTAAAATACCGTCATACAAAAATTACTTTCTGCATTTACACCCAGCCATAACGGTTCATAGCTGAAAATACACAAAAATCTGAAGTAAATACAAAAAAGCTAACCCAATGTTCATTACATAAAACCGTGTCACCGACCTCAAAACACATTAAGGAAGGTACGCACACTTGAAATTAGCTTACATTACGCAGTGACGACGAGTTTATAAATTTTTAGTGCAAACCGTAAAATAATAAGTGCGTCAAAGCAGTGCCTTAACAACCTTTCTCCAATACCATAAACGGGATACCGGCTGCTTGCTAGGGTGACACCTGCATTTGCATTTTAAATAAAAAATAATTATGTCACATAGATTTACACACGATTGAATGGATACACACGCACGCAGAAAGAGACAAATTTAGTATGAAATAAATCTACGACGAAAATTGTATCACAGATTAACATACGGTTGCATATATATCACCCCGACACGTACGCTTAAAGAGACAATTTTAGTATTAAAGAAATCTACGTTTTTTAACATTCAGGGACAATATAGTCGGCATCGAACGTATATGAATTATATTTTTCTATCCCATTTTTTGTAAAATGGTTATTGCAACCCATTAGACCCCAATTATTAGTATTAGTACTAAGCACTATAATGAAACACATTCCGCCAGTGGCCCCTAATCCTCTATAAAATCAAAACACAACACAACCGTATTTCCCAAGGCTAAACAGTCAACAATCCTAATTATTTCGGTTTTGGGGTTTGAATCCAGACGAATTAATTTGTGACAGCCCTGCCCCGAAATGCGGCGTTCGTTGTTATTTCGGACGGAGCGATCCCATTTAACGAGGAGCTACACACCTTCGTTGGATAACACTGCCTCTGTAAAATTTGTTCTCGTGTGCGAGTCCACTTGCCAGTTTACTTGCTGCTATACTTGGTTTCATATATTAGAATTAATGCATACCCCCTGTGGGTATGCGTTACATCATAAGGCATTATTGACACGTTATTAGCTCTTGCCGTTGGCTCTCCGATACTGTCACCAGCTGTGTAATGTAAGCAACTCTTCGATGGACATAATACATACGTGTATTCCGCTAGGGCAGGTAGTTGTCAACTGCCCTGTAGGTAAAGAGGGTAATTTTTAATCCAAGAGTATTATAATGCAAACAATTAAGTCTTGTGACGGACTTGATACAGATCGGACGGTGCCAGTACACGTAGTTGTGTGCAGTACTGAGCGCGTGAGTGATAATTGCCAGTGTCCTTTAGATTTACCGCATAAAGAACATCTGGAGTTACACTAGGCTAAAGTTGACCGCTAACCATCCATCCAAACACTATGCACGAATGCCGTTGGGATACAGCTGGATGTTACGGAGCCCAACAAACTCCAATAGATGGGATCTGGTGATTACTCCGTCGTTCAGCGGGGTGCACCTCGAGTTACATAAATGCAAACAATAAATATTGTATCTGTAATGGTATTTTTATGCTTAAATAGTTAAAAAATGTAAAGCAATGGTATCCTAGAATTTTGCACACATCTCTAGTTCTTAGTATTAGTTCTTCAAATTGTGTGTGTATTACAAATTAATTATTTTTATACTTATTGTTAGTTCTAGTGAACTGTATCGATTCTTCAGAAATTTTACATAAGTCTATGTCTTATTTAGAAACAGGGATAAGTACTTAAGTCTCCATAATCGAATACAATAAGAATGGCCCTGACGCATTCGCCTTCTATTCATCACTACTTATACTGCACAGAAATCTCCTCTCAGTACAAAGAAATTAATTAAACGTTCACGACGCAGTTAAAGAGTTTACGACGCTGGCAAATTATTGTCTGTAAAGTATATTAAAAATTTAACTGTGTGGTACATACATTTGTACAAATTCAAATGTTACTTAACTGGTCGGGCAGGTAGAAATTACACGTAATTCGAATAGCACAGGCTAATTATATCTTGAAAACATGAACCGATAGCGATTCATATCGCTTCGGTAACTGATCTCAAATAATTTTAATTATAACGGGTACTCGCGATTTTTGTTTTACCGATATTTTCGACCCAATTACATGGATCATGCAATGTATGATATCCGCAATGTTGATAAGCTAAAAATTATATGAACTCAAATAGTCTTGGAGGAAATTAAAAATAATTTTACTTTGCAACAATCCGCAAACACAATGTGGGATGGTATATATTTCTATACCGACACGTGTTTCGCTCCGAAACAGAGCATCATCAGGGTAGTAGACTCTACGAGTGTTAACCGCAAAGTCAAAAAAATAAAACTTGCCCAAGTAATTCATCTCATGTAAACACATCTAAAACTTGTTTCCTAAATTAGTGTAATAGGATTTTGTTCTTTCGCGTTCGGTGATTAGGACCGCAGTGTCTTGTTTAGTTAGTGGTATTTTAGTAAAAGCTTGCTTTTTTCTGAGCAAGTTTATGAATAGACACCAAACGCAGGAAAGTGCTATAGTTTTTGCTGTTTGGAGCTGGTTTACGAGGTAGCAAGGGTAAGAATGAAGTGAGAAAATTTCCACCGCGCGGGCTAGTAAGATTTATGGTAGCCATTTTTATGGAAGTGTTGTATTTCATTTTTATATGACGGGAACTTAAAAAAGGAAGCTGGTACCAAACTTCGAATCTAAGGAACAGATTATTTACATAATAATAAAAAAGTAAAATAAAAGAAACGAAACCATTACGACCTCTAGCTTATTGTTATTTATTAATATACAGTGTGAATCTCCATTATGTGCACATATTGAAACAGGCGAAATTAAACCGCATTTTGTCGACAAAAAAAAATATTTTTTTTTCGGAATTGTGCACCTTAAGTAAATAAATCGGTATAACTTGTGAACTAAGAGGGTTATCATGTTCAAACAAAAATTACAATGATTGCCAATAATGGGCCGTACTGATCCATGAAAAAAAAAACAAAAGTCATCTTCCCAGGAAAAAAATCTGATTTGTGTAAAGAAAGCAATTTTTTCGGTTAAATTTCAGTAATCGTGAATTTCTTCAAAATAATGTAGGCTTTTTAATTTTTTTTTTTATTATTTAGTGTAATTCTACGTCGTATTAGCTTTCAGATAGTAAAAAAAGCATGCTTCTAGGGGTGCTTTTTAAGGGTGTTGATAATAAAAACATTTTTAATACCAACTGAAGTATTTTATTAACAGAAAATGTTATAAAAGATTTTCAAAATCGTCGCCCGTTTGTTGTAAATATAACGTCGCCCGAAGTATTATTTTTCGGGGTTGTTTTTTATATCTAGAGCACAGTTTTCCACTCTCGAAAGAAGGTCAGCTTCACTGTTGATAGAGAGTAAACCCGTTGTTTTATAGTACCCCATAAAAAAGAATCAGGGGGCGTTATGTCAGGGGATCGCGCAGGCCATCCAACGGGCCCTTGTCGGCCAATCCAGCGATTACAATAATTATTATAGAGATAATCTCTGATCGCTCTAAAATAATGTGCAAGACATCCATCCATTTGCAAATACATGTCTCTGCGTATCGCAAGTGGTACCTCTTCCAAATGTAAAGGAAGTTCGTGTCTTAGAGTTCTAGAAATCTTACGCCAGTTAAAGTTCTTGGCAGTATGATGATTTGCCGACAAACTGTGCTGCAGTTTGACAGAACTTTGTAATTATGAAAACTGTTTTAAGCTGTTAAATGAATAAATAAAAAAATTAAAAAAATGTATTAGTGACTTAGGTCCAATATTTCTTTTTATTTAATATATATTTTACCGACGATCTGGTGAAGGTCGCGGGTAGCCACTTGATGTTAAGTGGTCACCGGCGCCCATGGACATTAGCAAAACCAAAATTATCTTTGATACGTTATCGGCCAGGAAATGGAAGGTAAGAAAGAAAGTACTGGCAGCTAGCCGGGCTGGCTTCAGGGAAAGTTAATAGTACCAGTAATAATGATGACTTTATAATAACACTGACAATATAATCCTTACGCGAAGCCCTACCACCAAGCAGGCTGGCTTCTGTCGCCTCTTACGATACCCTGTTCTGTCAACATGAGATTGGGGGAAGTGTTCTAGGCCACCCCAATACGCCCAAAAATCGTAGAACTTCCTGGCTGAATGAGATATATTTACACATTATATTCTTTTTATAGACACAATAATTTATAGCGATGATAAAATCCCGTTCGTTATCAGTCAAGCTTCAACCAAATTGTTTTTCAGTATTTCTCCTGTTCAATGCAGATTCCGAGTTACGAACTTCAAAAACAAACAAACAAAGTTTTAAATGACTCCTTAACTACCGTCCTAATAATTTTTCAATTCGAAAGTTTAAAGTAACTTTTAATTCAAAACATTATATCCGGAGTTTATATATTGTACGTAATTTGGGAACGGAATAAAACTTTAGGCGATATAGACTAATAGACTACACAATATATACAATAACGCCTCCGAACCAAACCGAGTATTATTTATCTCAAATCGACTACCGAACAATGAAGTTTAGGTGAAGCACCGCCTCCATCGTCTCCACCATTATCCATCGCGATGGACACCTGCAACACCAAAGGCCACCAAACGCTGGCGACTAATACGCCAGCGGAAAACCTACTGGTCAATTGGCTCTCTGAAACTGCAACTGGAATAATTATATGTCACAGTTGAATGCCATGAGACCACTGTCACTGTGACCCGCCAGATCCCCACGTCCACGCGTGTAGTCATACAGTGTTTCGGGTCAATAGTATTCCAAGGTATTAGAGGCATGGTGTAGGTGTGTTGTGTCGAAACTGTGCCAGCAAACGTAGGTACATTCTCATCGGAGCCCACAATACGCCCCTCTAACCTAAATACATAAACGGGGCGCTCGTAAGAATCCTCCGGCGAGACACTAACAACAGTCTTCATGCGGGTTCATTTAGAGGGCGTTGTTTAGACGTGAGTGTTCTGAACCGGAGGAGGGGAGGAATATTGGTACCCTTTGGAACAGTTGGTACACGTTGAGTCGTGGTTGAGTTTCGAATATTTAGTGTAATGACAGACGACGTGGCCAACATGTGTGTGAGTGTTGACAGATGCAATCTATAGTTATATTATAAAGAGAGAATGCGAAACACGGTACATATATGAAAAAAGTGCATATGTAATAATCAAATATTGACCGAAGGAAGTCGATCATTAGTTCGAAATAATATTCGTTGTACACAGAAACAGATAATTAACTAAAGTTGGAAAGTGATCAATAGAACAAAGTGAGACCTTATCACTAAAGAACAATCTCTTGTCAGGAAATTTTGTGATGATTTAATAGTGAAAATAAAAATGTGAAGAGATAGTAATAAAAAGAGAGGTACACAGAAAGAGGACGGAAATGAATGTCCCCTTTTAATCCCATCTGGAATATTATTGGGATTATTGAGATAAAAGCAAGACAATTGTAGATTTGTATGCCCCGCTTTTAACGGAGAATGGGAATACTAATTAGATTTAATGAGATTAGAGAAAGTGAATGAAGCACGTAGTTAATTAGCTATTGTTAAATTGGCATTAACCTATGAATTATAAAATATGAAATATAACCTATGAATATGAAAACATTATAGCCAACATGAAATAGGATTTAAGTCGTCGTTCTAAAGTCAACCATGAATTTTTTTTTATATTTCGATATCAGTATCGGAAATCCAGTTAAGATGTAAGAGGCACAGCGGAATTTATAATGTTGCGGTCCATGGAAAAATGTGATCCCTTGCTATCGTAACGTCTGCTCCTTTCTTACTTTTTGGTATAAATGTTATGTATAAGATAAGTTAAATCTATCGATTTCCAACTGACTCACTGACTTGGTATTTACCACTGTCGATGGGCAGTAGTGGCCATGTGTAATGAAGTAAGCCACGCGGTCCACATCCATGATAAAAAGTAGGTTGTATCGGCTCTTCAAATATTTCGAAACGTCGGCCGATTTCTTCACAATGCCTTAGAAGTGCAACGTTATCAATAAATCTAATGTAGTAAGTGCTGAACACCGTTCTTAACAAATCATAGACCATTAATAGATTGAGATAACGCAAGCATAATTACTTGGCTTGGCCAACATAAGCGCAATACGTAAAGTATGAGATGCATTGCTAACACACGTTTTCATGCAATATTCGCACTGGCGTGGTTGTTCGATTAATGGTTTATGAAGCAAATATTAAGACATCATCATGCAAACACAAATCACGCACAATATAACGTTTATTACAGCATATGACGGCGAAAGTACTCTTTGGCAGCGTGAGCGCGATTAATGACCTCAAACGACACGAGAAGGCTGGGCGCGACGAGCGACGAACGCACTAACGACATCTAGCGGC
The DNA here is from genome assembly GCA_003671415.1 of Megathymus violae. Lineage (NCBI taxonomy): Eukaryota > Metazoa > Arthropoda > Insecta > Lepidoptera > Hesperiidae > Megathymus > Megathymus violae. The sequence goes on along the minus strand of PDGT01000009.1, from coordinate 7,243,043 downwards.
GGGTATGTGGAAATGAAACGTCAAGTTGTTTACTAACTAGTTCTTACAATCACTAACAGATGGTGATGACGTCGTTGACGTTAATGTTGACATGTTAGTTGCAAATATAGTCCAAAAATGTCACCGTTCTCTATTCTAAGCGCCATCTAGTATCAATTATCGTATTTAGTACGTATTCTACTTAACTACACTTTAACACTTTATGCAACACTAGATGGCAATGTCATCGATGAAAACGAACACTGGAAAAATACCAAATTTAATACCATGTTTCCAATTCCAGATCCTGAAATGTGATAAGAAGAAATAATGGAAGCTACGGTGTGATCTCGGAAGACAGAATAATGTTGCAAAAGAATATATTTGTTGTTATAGAATAATAATAGATATCTACTGTTATAAATATTACTTTGATTTTATAATGTAACTTTAGGATAGGACTTAGAGTTTATTGTTTAAAGAGGTGGACAATAAATTAAAATAAATTTTCTATTAATTATTCTATTCTTATCCCTAAAATTGAGACCGAGAAATGCTGACGTTAGAAAATTTGTGTTTCCAACAGAAAAGAAAAGGAGAACTAAGTTTTCTCTTCACATTATTCTATAAAGTAATACAAATAACATAATGATTGAAGAATTAAATTTATGCATCTGTAACCTGTACCCTGCAGAGGTGTATTGTGATTGTTCTAGGAACTGAGACGGAGTCTGAAACATATGGAAAACTTAGTAGCAAAAAACAAATGACCATACGATACGGTTTCGAAAATGCCCATAGATCGTCGACTTGTATCAGTGAACCTAGTCAAACAGGATAAAGTGTTATCGCCATGTCGAAGGCTTGCGGGTTGATCAGGAACTTCTAACACATACATTGGCCTCAAATCCCTCCGTCCATCCACGCTCATGCAAAATAATGTAGGCTAAAATAACGCAGACCGACTATCGACTGGGCTGAATTTGGATTAAACTGTAAGAATTTTTCATAATTCATCTCATCTCATTGGGGAAGTTTCCCAAACGGGTAACATAGATAAAGTTATAAAAATACAATTGTAATTACAAAAGAAGACTCCATAGAAGCTGCTAATACGTTAATTCAAAAATGATTTGAATCATAACGCAATGGATCCTCAGCAATCAGCTTAGTGAACGAAACGAAATGAAATAGACTAGGGTCATGTCACGTATTGAACACACAAGTCACGCGCTGCGCGCAATGTCGCCTTGATACTACCATATTATAATACGTATTATAGCAACACCACCTGTGACCAAGATAGGGCCCAGTGGTGCAATAACATTAAATCGCAGCAAATAGAACGATAAAAAAGTACTTTGAAGTTGTATTTATAGTACTCGTTCATAGTAATAGAGTTCTTCATGCTCCGTACGGCCGTCCGTATACATATAACCTCACAAATTTTACCCTTACTCTGATTACCCTTAATCTCCTGAACCACAGTACCGATTTGATAAATTGTTTATTTATTTGTATTTGAAAGGAATATTATTCCCAATGGACATAGACATCTCGTATATTATATCGTATATAAAGTAGTATTATATAAAATGGAGTATCACCATCAGCACAACCCATAACTCTCCCACAGCTGCGCGCGGGTTAACTCTTGTAATGTGAAGTAAAGACCATAGTCTATCACTCAGACCAAATACAAATTGGCAATCTCCACACACCCTGGGAACATTATGATCAACTCTCAAATGTGGAGGTTTTTCTGACGATACCGTTATTTACTGAAACAAGCTAAAGATTAAAAAATAAATTTCGGGAGAACTAGCATCTCCCGGTGGAATTGGTGCGCTGTTTAATTTGAAAATTAAAGATCCAGAATTCAAACCCTAACACACTATAGACTCTCACCCGTGCCACAAACTGGCATTTTTCTTAAAGTAAATTGCAATTTTGATTCAAATTAAAACTCATGTCCATAAAAGTACCGAGTCACTCTTTATAATGAGAAATGCAAGACGATCTCGTACAAGTGCAGACATTGTCTCTTCGACTGTAACCTACTATTAGGAAATGACTGGCTCGACTTAATTGCGATGAATGGTGATAAATAAATGGTATGAAGACGTACAGAGTGTTTAATTGTGTGTTTCCACACCACCTACAACACAGCGAATCTTGGTGCAAGGGTGTTTGTGAGAGCTAAAATGAGACTACGATATTTACCTTACATGTTAACTGTAACAGCTACTCACGGTTTGTTGTGTGTCCATGATATAAGATTTAAGATCTAGCGAAAACTCGAGAGAATTTAAACAGGAATAATATGCAATTTACGTGTAATTTACTTCAAAGAAGTACATCCTTCAGTCCAGTGAAACCCCCCCCCTACGCGGCAAATCGCTGACCAACCGATGAGCGAACGGCTCCAGCTTCCTGTTGTTGGGGATCGCTGCAGTGCGTTTCAATCAGTTTTATTCAGACAGTACTCAAGGGTAGCAATAAGGTTTATTATTTGTCTCAAACACCTCTTACCAACTAACCTTCAAATGTTTTAAAGTGTGTCAACAGTACATTTTAATGCCAGGTGTTAAGCGGGTTCCCCGCTGTCCCATTCACCAGTAACTGCAGCTCCTGGCAGCTGATGTCCTCAGGCGCCTGTCACCAGATTCAATCAGACGACATTTACCAGATACTAAATAAAATCACATGATTAATCGTGAGTGTAACGTCAGCTCCGAAATAGAACTATTATTATGGTTCAGCAAATTTTTAGAAAGGGTTTATAATTATTTTAATCAAACTCATTGCCATGGATGAATATAGTAAATTGTTAATTTTTTCTTCATTAATATACATTTCCTCTTCCTTGATATATAAAATCTACAATTGTCATAGGTATCACTAGAAATGCGTAAACTATATACAGTGCTTAAACTGTTACCGTGTTCAGTGCGGCCAGTACGTAATCATGGCGACAGAAATAGAAACCACTTGAAGGTTGATTACGGTATAAGTGAGCACTTATACACGAATCGCTTGATAGTCTTGATATTTGTCGCTTGCGTATGCGTGTCACCTCCGCCGGTAAATCGGCGCTTTAATCGTGAGGTTAGGACTACCAAACAATTCTCCTTTTGACGCAGGGTGACAATTTTTAAGCCGATAGACCTACAGATGGGCCACCTAATGGTAAGGGGTCACTACAGCTCATAACGTTATGAACATTACAAACGTGTTAAATGTTAAATAAATGAATATACAAATGACAAGGACGTCTGGAAATAACAGTGCCGCAACCAATTCCGCGCTCGTTTAAACTTTAAAACATGTACTGAGGAGTTTTATGCGCCGTTTCTTCTCCTTAATGTTAAAGCACCTTTTCGAAACTGTATTAAAAACAGAAAATTGCACATGTAAGGGTATTCACAAAATACATTAATGAGTAATGATTTTGAATTTTGATATAAGGTCTAACCACACAAAAATGAACCCTACCATCTAAATGTAGCAAGACGGACTACACCCAATTGTCTTGTCGATTGTTCGGCAGGGTACACCACCAGCAGAGGAAAACCACCTCTGCTTAGACTCAAGGATTAAGCATAAAATAAATACTTCCAACTTTGTAGCAGACTTGATATGGTATTAGGTTATAGGTATAGCAAAGACTTCAAGACTCGACTGCCAGTTGAGACGCAAAAATGAATGGAATAATACTTCGTCCTTCTGAACGAAAGAAAAACTTGTCGTAATGACACTTCGACTCTCCAGTCGAACCTCATTAGACTAATACCTATTTGCTTCGACCACTTACGGTGAGGGGGGTCGCCTACTCGTTTGCCAGTTAAAAAAAACAGGTATAGATTACGGCAAACCTAATCATAGGTTACCGTCCTTGATGTGAAGTTAATTGTTGGCAAAAGAATTCATACTCTCGAAGACTAATATGAAACAGCTTTTTTGTATTGGTCCCAACATGTTCGAAACTAATGTAGCTTGATGGAACTTGCACTTATTTTACGGCGAATTACAAGATTACAGACCACCGAAAGTAGGTAACAATGGTAGCCTAGGAACGTCGATCTTCAGCACGGGAGACTTGAGACCGCATCCCTCTCGCAAATCAGATTTTTTAAACTATGTGTATATTACAAATTAATTATTACATACTTCGGTGAAGGCAAACATCGTGAGAAACCCTGTATGCCTGAGGGTTGCCCGTAATGTTCTCAAAGGTGTGTGAAGTCTGCAAACCAGCACATGGCCAGTGTGGTCCTGTATGGCCTTAATTCGTCTCATTAGACGAGCCCAGCAGTGGGACAATGTCGTCAAATCAGTCGTAGCAGAACATCTGATTGTAGGTGCTTAAAATCATTGGGTTGCATAGTGATCTCGGCTGAACGACATTTCACGTTTAAGTTAAAAAATCAGCCCAAAAACATTAATAGAGGAGAAAGGTTAAAATTAGCTCTAGCGTGTAATCCAGTGGTTAGTTTGTGTCAGGTAAAAACGGTATCAAGTTAAACGCGTGAAGATGGCTTTAGTGTCGGCATATAGTACCTAACAACGCAAAACGATCTAGACGCAAAGTTGACAGGCTAATCTGTCATTAATCTTTGTCAAGTGTCAACTGTCAAGAGCGTCCCCGTCACTGCAGGACCATGGATCATGATTCACGTAATTGGGTCGAAGAAAACCGAAATAGACAACTTTATTTGTGAATAAAGTGGGAGCACTGTATTTTAATGTTATTGTTGGACACGGAGCTAATTAACGGGAGCTGTACGACGTGCGGTCGGATTGCCGTTGTTAAATGTGACGATGACCCCGAGGCGTCCTATCATGAGGGTGGAGCCGCTGGTTTTAATAAGCATTCCACCAGTCACATGCACCCTGAAGACGATATGAGACGCATTTTATCAGATGCGATTTTATCAGATTCAATGGTGCGATACTGGTCCAACTTATGCCGGAGCAACTATTATCAAATGCGCTGGTTCCAAGAGTTTCGGCCACTGAGAGTTAAAACCAAAACTTTTTATTTCTCCATGTCTTAATTAGTTGAAGTTTTATCTAAGATAACAGATGCTTATTGAGTATTGCGTCCACTTCAGTAATCAATATTAAAAAGGAATCCTACTCTGAGAAAACGGTAACCTTGTGTGACCACTACAGTTATCAATATTAGATAGGAATCCTATGCTTGGAAAACGGTAGCTTCGAACTCTCGCGCCTTGCTCTGGGAAAGTATTGTAAGGACTAACAAAGACATTGCACGGGAACGTCGAGTAGATTTCTGTGAGTAAAACTTCAATATTATGCAATCACTCTGGCTATCAATCAATCTATCAATCCGGCTAGCAGATTTCCTCGATGACACCAAAACAAAAACAAAAATCAGTGTAGTATGAAGTGTAACACCACTGCACAGTCATTTGCCAATTTTTTGTGAATAAAAAATAAAAAAAAACTATTTCGAGGCGTCCAAATTAAACGCGGCATGCTGGCAGACCAGTTTAGATTGTGATTCAGACGAAAAAAAAACAGCATCTGTTACAATGACATAAATTGCTTTTGTTTTTAAGACCTCGGGCACAGGGTCTTTCACCGGACCGAATACTCGATCGACACTTATGAACGATAACAAAACGGTAAGTTACAACTGGTAATGACAATCTTCTCAGTGGGCTCGACTGTGACGTCCGGCTGCCGAAAGAACGGAATCTTCCCTAGCCTCACTCACAGCCGGAACGACAAAACAACAAGAAATCATGCAAAACGTTCAGTAAAGTGTATCGATAATTTTATATGTCAATATCATTTGAGACCTCTCTTTTTTGTTTACAGATAACACAAGACTTCCGTTTTTGGTCCGGAAATGGCATATTGATTTTTAATCTGTGGTTAAACAAAAATATGTTTTGCTATAGTTTTAATATCAATTTAATTTGTTCTGTGATTATAATACTGCATGGCTTATGAACAGTTAAACGTAGACTACGTGTTGAGGTGAGAGAGATAGAGCAATTTTGAAACCACTGCATTTCTTCAAGACTACAGTTGCAACACAGTATGACGAAGGTTGCAATAATCATTGCAACAGAGAAAATAACTTAATAATATCTGAATTCAATATCATCTTTGAAAGAAATACATTATTTTCGTATTTATACGCAACAGTAGCAATAATTGCATTTTGTATTTTTTCACGACTAAGGCTCTTGTTCCATCGTCTAATAAATGCGAATTTAATATGAGAAGTCGCACCTATGACATTATACCTATACTGATAAGTTCGCTCAACATCGTAGAACTCAAAACTTGATATTAAAAGTGTAAGTAGTGTACTACTTTTTGCAGCCAATGATATTTTTAACTTGACTTCGCACAGTGAAGAGTATGACGGTATTTTTCCGTTTCAATTCGAGACGATAAAGCATGTAGATGAATGATCTTATGGGTAAACTAAAATTGAAAGACCAATGACAGACGCTGGATGCAAAGATTTTAAAAACGATCGAAGTAGCATTCGTTAAGAGTGTCATTTCTCCAATTTGTTCTTCTTCCTGGATTTCCAAAACTGATAAATTTAGAAACTATTAAAAAAAATGCGACATAAGGTAATAATAATAACTTGGTTTTTTGGTCCGAAGATTTCAACAATCTTCTCAGTTCTCAAGTTATCGCTGATACGCTTGTGATAGGGCAAGCGACTAAGGTCTTTAACCGAGCCTCAAATCGCTCGCGTCCGGCCCGACATCGAGAAGATATCTAAATGATATAGCCGCCGATCGGAATACTGTTACACCGTAACGAATTTGTGACAAAAAAATATGTTTAAAAGTATGAAAAATTTGACGTAAATTTCAACATTCTGCAGCATATTTCCATTAATCAATAAAACCACGGTATCTCTGAATCACTTTATCGAACTTTTCTACATGATTTTCAAAGAATGTAGAGACAAGTTACCTCCAGACTAGTCTTGTCAACCTGACTTACATGGTGGTAGGTACCTTTCCAGTAGAACCGGGCGTATAGTCTATAATCATTCATCTTATTTTGATTTCTCTTTGTATATTACTAACTAAGTAAGATAGCGAAGATAAAACAAGTACCACAGAATAAAAATAGACTCGCGGTCGAACAACCCTCCATCTATTCTAAATTTGTTCCGATCGTTGTAATAAAAAAGTGGTCGAGAAAGCTCATTTTGCTACAAAACAAGCACGCGAACCAAAGATCATCGCTCGAGCGAGGCAACATAACAGTACTCCTCAGAGCACAGCCTCCCGACGTTACGTAAGAGTTAGTCCTCCCGCGCCTGGCAACACTCCACCACGTGAAAATATTGCCAGTTGATAGTGACCCTTAAATAAGAAAAACGACTGAAATATATTTTTGGCGTATCAAAAAGTCGTAAATATGAGAAGCAGACCCTAATAAATCAAGTAACAGATAAATATAATTTTAAGAACGTGTTTGCATGTTTCTTTCTCTTTTTTGGCGGACACGATAAAAAAGTACTCTTCTCAGTTGCGTTCTGTTTTTAAAAAAGCGCGGGCTTATGTGCGCGGATTATTCATAACCATTTTAAGTATATTATTTAATTGTTTAAAAATAAATGATGTCATTGTGATAGATAATTTTGACTATGGAAGTGATAAGGTTTGTATTTTTAAAATTCTTGATTCCGCAATGTGTAGAGGTGTATGTATTACTTACAGTAATTAAGTGGACTATTTTTTCACAGGCAACTATACTTTTGTCATTTCTGGGTAAAAATATTGATTCGCTTTGCCAAACCAATCAATCCAATTAACCAAAACAACATTAAACAACAAAAAATATATTAAATATGGTTTATTTTTTAAATATCATCTAATACGATAGTTAAAAGTTAAATAAAACACGATTTAATTAAATAAGTTCTATCCAGAGCGAAATATGTATTAAAAATCTAGATAACTTAACCAACAGGTGAAAAAAATATTATATTATAATAATCTGTAATATAAACCATGAAACAACGAAAGGGATACTGCTATATCTCATTAAGTATCTTTTTCAAACAAACTAATTTTTTTATGTTATACAATTTGAGTATTGTTTAATACAAAATCCTTTGCTTGCCAACCAACTGATGCTGAAAATATGATTATTGTTATTTAAAAAAAAATAAGCAAATTTGGTCATGTAAATAGAAGAATTAATCAAATCTAAATTGATTTATGTTGGTATATACTACATCATGATTCAATGAAACAAGTCATCAAATGTATAAGTATTTAATCGTATCGTATCATAAACAAGGAAACACAGAAAATTTTCCATATTTCCTTGTACATGTTAATTACTTTACACTCTGCAATTTCCTTATTTCTAATCTAACATAGTCAACACGCTCATTAGGAGAAAATTTAGCGGTTTACATAATAACGTCAGCATCGGCTAGGAATAACATCTGCATTATGTAGCGCAGGTCATGTTTGCGTGCGTGTAACAGTTTGCAGACATTCAAATTTCTTAGAAAATAATGAAATAATCACGCCAGGTAATTACGTGAAAGTTGCAAGTTGCAGATTTAGACGATTGGGTCGTATGTAAATGGAGACTTTCTGTATTTAGTGTGACCGGATAAAGTGTATTTAAGTGTATGGAATCCGTATCGAGAACAATACTTTCTTTCATGTGAAGACAATTTTTATGTGACTAAAACACATGCTTGAAATGATACAATAACAAATTTTGGCGTCCAATAGTTCCTATGAATTCTTCTGGCATAACACTTTCTTGTCTATGTGAAGTGTAAATCTGCCACGATCAATAAAAGTGTTTTTTCAATGCTCGTGCATAGTTTATAAAAAAATATATTGCACAATCTTATGTTACATGTTAGATGATATGATTTTAGTTTTTTTTTTCACATATTACAATCGAATAATTACTTTTAATGTAAATAGTTGATAAATAACCAAACGGGCCACCTGGTGATAATCGGTGACCGCCGCACATTCCAACTTTGACTTCGAAAATATCACCGAAGAGTTGAATGCTCAGAAATAAGAAATATGTTCATCAGATTGAATTTTCGTCTATTCATCAATATAAAAATAATTACACGCCAAATCTAAACACTTAATAAAAAAAAATTGTTTTCAGATACAAATACATTTTCATAATATTGATATTCGAGAACATTTTTGCACTTGCAAATAGCAACGGAGTTATAGTACAAGAAAAATCACACAATTGTCCATTTACAAGATTAATTGAAGATATTTTCAAAATTAATAATAAAACATCTCACGCTGATATTTGGATAAAAGAAAGTGATCGAACTAGACTATTTTTAAATTCTGTAACCAATTACACTACAACTGAAAAAAATAATAGTAAATCAACACAAGAAGAACTAGTTAATGATATCATCGCTTCTATCAAGAGGATAAAAGAGAATGTTACTGCTGAAGAAAATTCTAATGAATCATCTCTTAATGAAGCTATTATTTTACATGTTCCGACAAGAATAGTACATGCCAATAGCAAGGAGGAAAATAATTCCAGCAAAGTTGTCAACCACATAAAAGATAGTATAGAAGAGGAAATCGATATTCAAAAACCAAAAAATGTTCCAACAAAAATTAAGATTACAAAAAGAAATGATAATATTAAACTAGATAGTTCGAAAAACGTCATAAGTGATATGAACAAAACTGAATACGTCGAAATACTGACAGTAGAACCTCATAACGTCACAGTAAATAATTCTTCGTCTTCAAACAAAATTTTAGATGTTTTAAAACAAATAATGCCATTGTTCAACAATTCAGTTAGAAAAGAATTGCATAGCATTACGATAATTGAAAAAAATCTGAATAAAAATCAATCATTTTCTGAGACAAAAAACATATCAACAGTGGTTGTCAAATATTGTGACAAGAGCAACGTTACCTTGTTTAACGATACTTCAAATTTTAACAGAGACGCTAATGACACCATGAAAGACGATTATTTTTATTTAGAAACAGATAATACTGACTATGCAGACGTGAGTTCTGAGAAAAAGATGGACAGTAATTGGACAAATGCAGGGTATAAGAATATATTAGAAGCGGCCGAGTATGGAATGCAGAAAATGCATGAGCTTTACACCGTTTTGGAGCCAAAGTTATACTCAATGGGTAAGTAACAAATATAATTTTAAATATCTTTCCTTGATTGGGACATTGATAGGGAATTTATAAACCCAACGCTGTCAGATCAGAATCAGCTAATAAAGTCATTCAATTCATTCGTAGTGTAATTTTAAACTGACTTAAAGTATAGATTATAAATGTTTCTAAAAATAACTTATATCTAATGAAAAAACAGAAACGAGGATAGAATAAGAACACAGTGAAATCATCCATTCGCCTCCACGTCAAGAGTTTGAATTTCAAACCAATAAATAATCAATATCCATTACTGTTATTATCACTGCATTGCGTACTGACAATCAGCGTCGCGGTTCGTATCACACCTACCACTGCGTCCCTTTGTACTGCTTGGTACACAGACATAAACTTATTACTTTTTATTTTATTTTATTGTATTTCTTTGTCATATTTCTGTTTTTATTTATATTCCATTTTTATACCGTTATATAAAAATGTTTGTTTGTGTGTTGTACAAGTTGTCCAATACATGAATTTTCTTTCTTTCTATCTTTCTTTCTTTCTTATAAATCTGTTACTATCACGTCTTAAAGTCTAGAATGAATTTCTAAGTTAAATCTCTATGTTAAAGCGTTTAACTTGCATCACCACTTACCATCAAGTAAGATCATAGTGAAGCATTAAAATACCAGTCACTGGCGTTTCAAATAATTCAATGACCAGTGCAACCTCAACTGACACGAGCAAAAAACCCCAACGATTCAGACCTGATTGGAAGGGTTTCCCAGGTTTGTGGCTGGACGACAAGAGCCCCGCGCGGTACGTCGCCGCCTTCAACGCGCCGTCCGAGGACGTGGCGAGGTACTCACGGTACGGGTACGCGACGCTGCAGGCAGCCGCTAAGCTGAAACAGCTGAATGGGTGAGTGGAACCCTGTTGTAATAGAAAATATAGCAGCTTCGGATCCGATCGGGATTCAGATGAGTTATTAATTTTTTTTTTCTTATTTCAATGGACATGTTAAGATGGTGTCGATTGTGAAAGTTGGATAAGTCGTTAAACCGTGTCAAAACTTCCAATACTCCAATTGTTGGTGATAAACATTTTTGTTCGGGTGTCTACATATTCAAGTCTTGAATACACCGGTAACTTACTATTGGATACTCCACGCTGGCTTTAAATACTTAGTAGGTTAAAAGAATCTTTGTTAATTACACCGATTCGATTCCGTCAACAAGTTTTTAATTATTTAAATCTTCCCATTTACCGACTTGAAGGAATTTTGGACTGCGCCTTACTTGTCGGATATAAACAGAGTTGCGAAAAATCGCGGATTACATTGCATACTGATTATTCCTGGAACATAGTCTGGCCGCTAAACTTGTTCAGGTCCCGTGCCTGCCAGTGTTACGGCCACGTTCGACATATTATATTAAAACACGACAACACACTTACTATTGAACAGAGTATAAAATTTTAACAACTTTAGTCAAATCATTATAATTATATTAAATAACTAGCAAATGCTTGCTCTTCGCTTCGGAAAAACTACCTTACGCTTAAAAATGGCATCTGCATTTTTCTGGGCTTTTGTCGTTCTGTAAATTAGAAAAACATATATTAATTTATAACTTTTTTATTTATGGTCGGATTGCAATGAAACAAACTTTTAGTTTTAAGTGACGCTTACTGCAATACATCAGTGAAAACCAGAACAAAATCGGTTAAGCCGTTTCTGAGATTAGCGGGAACAAACATTCTAACAGACAAAAATTCTAACAACCATTGTTTTGGGTTCTCTTGCGTTAATAAATGCCCGTAATAATATTTTTTCTCATATATCTTTCATGTACATAAATCGATCAGTTAGAATTTTATTATTACTATAGATATAGATATGAATGTTAGACTTTGTTAAATTTTATTCGGAAGGATTTTAAGAAAACAAATGCACAAGTAAGTGATATCACAAGTGATAAAAATTGTCATTAGAGACGCATAACAATAATTAGTATTGTTTTAAATTTATAAATATAAAATAAAACATTTATCTCATTCGTTTAATTGATTTAATTAAAAGTCATACATCTCAATAGAATTATGTCTATCCATCATCTAATTACAGCTCCGCTGACGTATCGTAAAAGTCCACCTTCGATTCATTGATCTGAATTTTATTTTTAATAACAATTTATTTCCTTGAATAATTTAATATCTATCAGAGTCCAAGACCTCTTTGCATGGTCTCTAGCATTCAATTATTAATTTTTTTGATGTGTCCGTATGCATGTACATGACATTAATTTTATAATCACGCCGGCCTTTATTGACGTCATAATAAATTATTTTCAATAAAATAAACCACTTTACGATTCGATTCGAACTTGGCGTCATTATACGAGAATTAAAGCGCAACGGGTTCGGTCACCCATCGCGTTGATCTTTAAGTAAATACCGTAAAGGTTCCCGTTTCATGCCAGTAGATAAGTTCAGAGATGTTATCTTAATAATAATTTTACGATTGGATATGACATACTAATTAAGTAAAGCAATCTTCGAGTTTTTCGTGAACAAAATTAGTACAAAATAAAACCTTGTTATACGTTCATTTCGTGGCCTAGTAATACTGATGCTCAGAGAAGAGGGTAATCTTGTTTAATATCGTTCAGCCTGGACAGTACAGTGCCATACCTATTAATATCGCGATTAAACAAATTACCTCCGTAATCTTACAATTACCTCCGTTTTTTACCTTAAAGGATGTTGGAATTCGTGACACTTGCAATTAAATTGACGACCAACAGAATATTATCGGTGACAAATCTCTCTTCTGATCTTCAGTAACACCATAATTTAATACGTCTGATATATAAACGAATTTTTCTTGAACTATTCACACACTCATTCACACTCTCGCCCCCGTAGTAGGATTCCATGTGTTGCAGGAGCATGGACGTCGACGAATATGACATCACAAACACCTATGACTGATACATATATTTACCTGTCACATAAATATCTACCCAGATCGAGTGTCGAACCTGAGAACCCTCGACAAGCAGGGTCATTACCATCAAGGCTATGGAGTCGACAATAATGAAACTGCATATGACAATTAGATAACTAATTTTCCGTGTGTTGGAAAAAGGGTTTTTATTAAGATTATCCTGTAATATATACTTAAAGCTTTATTTACCATGTTTTTTTCAAATCTTCTCCTCAGTAACTTGGAAACATTCGTAAAAAGGCAATTAACTCAAATAGGAATTTATTTTTTAAACATATTTCTAACTCTACGCATTTAAAAATGATAAAAAATATATATCTATCGAATATTACAAGCTCCTTGTACACTTCGTATGAAAAATCCAACAAACAACATCGATTCACCTTTATTCATAATTTTTCTTTCTACATCCATGTTCATTCACACGCGCCATTAATAGACCGGTTGCTAGATCCGCGACAGCACATCCTGGCCGTTAAGCCGTGGATGTGTTGTAACACTGCCATTTACAGACATTTGCATGCACCTCACCTTATTCTCTTGTCACCATCATTTTATAGGAAACAATAATTTTATCACTCAGAGATCTTTTTACGGATTATTATATAGAAATTTTCGTGTCGTAATATATCTCTGATAATATTATATAAATTAAATATACTCTATCAAAGTTTTGTTAAGAATTCTTTTAAGGACAATGAAAAACAAAGTTTAAATAATAAAAACTAATGGATAATGTCAAATAAAATATACTAAACTAGCAAGTTATTCATCGATGAATGTGTAAAAAATTATTAGAAAATTCCGTCAAATACATGTCAGGTCGAAAGATAATTATAAAAATATAAACTGGAATATTTCAAAGACAAAGATGTTTGGAACTTAAATGAGAATAAAAAAAAGTTGTTAACTGTTAAGTCGCCGCCTCCCACATTAGGATTATTAAGTCCATCCAGTCACTTGAGTCCATCAACGTAAGGATATCCTTGACGGCGACGGACAGTCTTTTCTTAGTAACTGTGGTTACAAAATATTATATTCTCCTTTAAGGTTACTTGCCGCTTCTTTTCTCGGAATCGCCCAAAGTAGGTACTTTCTAAAATAACGTCGTAGTTTCAAACACAAAAGTACACTTGTAAAATAAGTTTAAAAAGACCTATTTCAGTTGGAAAAATAAATCATCCATCCATTCACTTTTTATTTCATTATTTTTACGAAACTCTACTAAGCCTATTCCGAAATAGAAATTACGATCACTTAGTGTTTAATACATGTTTTTGTACAACTTATAAACACATTTATATACATGCACTTCCTAATGTTGTACAAATCAAAGTATAATCTAAATATTTTCAACCCGAACGAAAACGGGCCGGGCCAGTAGTAAAGTATAAAATGACCGTCTTACAAATATTTGTGTAACCAATACTATAACAATTAGTTATGGGTTAACAGACATTAGATAACACGACCGCAAAAACTTACATTATATATAGTTGTCGTAATATGTGAAAATGGACCGCAAATAATTAAATATTATGAAAGAAAATATATAAAGACTTATAGTTGATAGTATCAGGCGTTACTTTGCGGAAATTCATTGTTATTAAATTAGTGTTAATTTACTTTGCAACAATTTTAATTTACTTTGCAAAGTGCGGCGAACACTCGTAGAGTCTACTCACCCTGAGGATGCTCCGTTTTGGTTCGAAACACGTGTTGGTGACAGTATGTATGTTGGTATATACTTTGATTTATCATAAACGCATGTTTCCTTTGTTTACGAGAGGGAAGTTCTATGCATGTATAGAAGTATATATCATCATACATTGTGCTTGCGGATTGTTGCAAAGTAAATAAATACTAATTTAATATAAATAGTTGAATTGAAAACAGAGTTCCCAGTTAAATATGATTTTTTCACTAGAAGTGGTAAATGGGTATGTAGTCTATATATTCGCACGTATACTTTAGCTGAAAAAGATCTGTCAAACTCAAGTTCGAATCCAATTCTATTTGAAGTTGTCTTGGCTCTCTCTTTTCTTAAGAGTTGAGATAGAAATCTATATTTGGATGTGTCGTTACCTCATAAAGACCTAAAACTTTCTTATGACATAAGTAAAATCCCAGTGAATCAAAGACACAATATAAGAATTAATAATAATAATAATTTTGTAGATCTAGTTACAGCCAACTGATTAAGATGTACGGCCCTTCAAAGAACGTAAAAACGTATTCAGAAATACTTGGTCCACAATCAAATACTATATTTTTATTAAAGTTAGGGCGAGTATGTACTGTGATCACACGCTAATTTCCCACTCTTATATCAATAAGCATCACAAATACGTAACGTTACCGTCTGTATGTGCAAGACCTCTATGTGTAAATGGTTGTGCTAGCCTCTCGGTATTTATTAATTGTACATTAACGCCAATTGCAAGAGGAGGAATCTTGGTGGGTGCAATGGGTATTTAATTATATTAAAAGTTCTACTGGCACGCACCGAAAAGCGGAGAGTGGTTACGTTCGATGTGGTAAAGACATTTAGAAACGCGCTGGGCGCGCACCGCTCGCTGAAGAAATAGCGGAAAAACAAAGCCCCAGTTTACTGAAATATTATTTTGTAATAGACCGTGATATTTGGTTTGTGCCAATAAAACTTTGGTGTCAACACCTAAAATCGGTTACGGTTAAACCTACTTAGTTAACATAATGGGCTTCTACTCAACTATGCCGTTGTCGAGTTATGTTGTATTAACAAAATCACGGTCCAGAGAACATAAGAAATGGCCGTTATTTGAAAACTACGCCGCGATGTCAAGCTCAAATATTTCCAGTCTGATTCAACTGATGATTTTATACTCATATCATCACAAACATTAATTTTTAAACTGCGAATATTCATGATTTTTGTATTTCATTGAAATTCATTTAATCATTTAGGTATTCCGTAAATACACTTGTACATGTAATTTTTTGGTTCTACTACCTTTATTTTGCTTTAACTTTGCATAGAAGAACTGGTGCAAGAAACTCCTCAGCACATCTTTTAAATCAACATTATGACAATTACAAATTTTTAACCTGCACGTAATTTGCGGCACTGTTATTATCAGCCATCCTTGTTATTCATATATTGTTCTGTCTAATATCTTTTAACTTTAAGCTGTGCTCTAACACGTCGATTGGAAGTTCTGATAGGTGAATCACCTATCAACATTGGAACATTATTATAAAAACGAACACTGAGCCCCATAAAAAACGCTGAAACCATACCGACATTTGCCTCCAATTACAACTACTTTTTTATCGATTTTAATATAACATATTGTTATGGAAATTAATTTAAAGTTAGTTATTTCGATTGCATCATATTAATTTAAACATAAATTTTTGACATTTGGCTACGTGTTTATGTAGCGTTAAGCTTTCTTAAAATTTTTTTTATTAAGGTCACAAATTATTTATACATCAAATTCAACCGCGCAAAGGTATTTATAAAATATAATCATAATATGAAACTTAAGTAGTAATAATAAATATATTTTTTAATTTTAAATGCCAACAAGCAATCAGTCAATCATTAATGTTAATGTGTAAATAAATAATAATATATTGAATAGTTAAAATACATTAAAATATGTAACCAGTCAGAACTGTGTCAATTGTACTTGAACGTACTTCGTACTTCAGAAGTCCTTACCAAAAACAACGCTAGAAGATGTGGCGAAAACCTCTCGAACTGTATATTTATTTTGAACTCATGTCGTCACAGAAACAGGTACTCACTGTATATACATCGTATGTTACACACTATATTATAGAATGTCGTAATATGGTTTCTAAGACACAAAGCGACGCAAGGTGTAAAGAGACACACGTATTACCGTCAAATCACCCCGTCAACCTATCAAGTTTCTTCGCGCCACCGCGGTTTAACCGTGATTACAATCATGCAACTGAAACGCAACATCGGCGTACAAAATAGCATTTATACGCGTATTATATTCAGTAGAATTCAACATATGCCTAACATGCCTCAAGAGTTACGAAGCCTAATGATAGCAATCATGGCGGTCTATATCACCTATCCAATCACTGGCCGCACTGACGTTGTACGACTCAAATAGCAGCGACTCCAAATATGAATTGGATTGATTCATCACGTTTTATGTCGAAAATAATACGTCACTGTTTAGACCCCCTGGTCTAAACCCAAAGTGGTCGATAACTGGCGGACCCGTGAGGGTCGAAATCGGTTTCGGAGTCGACATAAACGAAAACTGGTTTTGCGAGTCGACAAGGTCTAAAAATCGATCGCTATTAATTAACATGTTCTTATTTGAATCTTTCAAGATACTGTTTATGTTGTGTTACGTGTTTTGTTTTTTTTAAGCTTTTGTAAGTTAGTGGATGGCGGTAGATTTTAAAAGTAATTTGGCTATGGGGGTCTGAGGTATGACTTCGTTTCGGAAAAGAGGTCTCTTGTCCAAAATAGTTTGGGAATCCCTGGTTTAGACAGTGTTATTTCAACATAGTCATAACACCATACGAAAGAATATTATAAAAGTAAAACCCGATCTCCATCCTACCCGGTTTGTCGGTCATCCCACGTCTAATTTTAAGACCCGTTTTCAGATTCAAATTATCTATTTGATAATAGTGAAACAATAAAAGCTACATTTATTCGATTACTAAGCAAGAACTAGATAAGTTTTCAAAGTTAAGTTCCTTAAGTAATTTTTCTGTGGATTAATATTATAATTGTTACGAAAAATTCGTCGAACTTAGTAAAATCGGACGTAGAAGAAGATGATCGCGCTATTATTATAATTAAAGAAAATGTATTGAGTTATTTATAATAGATTTACGTCAGCGTTCCGCTCATAACTTCGTTCTTGGTGTGTCGATAGTAAAAAGATCGTTTAACTGTGGAAGCAGTATGTTGCGCTGAACTATTATTTGTTCTGTGCCTGCGACGGTGTCATAACTAACGACGAATAATTAATATTCTAAAAGTTTTTAGAGCAAGGATGTACCGTCCCACTCTATACACGAGCTTCTCCTGACTTGAGGCTAGCAAATCAGGTCGTAAACACGTAGGCTCGAGAGAATAGACAGGCATTGTTGACACACCTATTGTTCCTTGCGTTGTATTTTTAAAGTCAATCCAAGAATTGGAATATAACCAAGGTTATTTCGATACTAACAACATCCAAGCGATTTCCTTTAATGACGATTGCCGGAGATACTAGGACCATAATGTTGCGTTTTCACTATAAAATAGTCAATGTCAAGCAATTAAAAAAGTAATATTTAATCAGTTGAAAAACTAATTCTAAAATAGCTGTCGGAATGAAATTTCATACAAAAAGTAATATATCATTAAATAAATATTAATAAAAACCATGTATGCACCTTCTCACCTGACAGTAGAAATTATATCACGGTCATTAAAATCACCAAAAATTTAAAACTAAATTGTTGTATTTTGTTCTTGAGGACGGAGTGTCGTTAGATAGGGTCAAGTTCGAATCAGATTCTGGTGGAATAGGGTTCCATATTGTAATTATAATCAGATATAGTATCCTCAGGTTCGTATAACTTTTCGTTTTTCATTTAAATTGATGTAAATTTACTCGTTTTTTTTTCAATGTTTTAGGTTCAATTTTCCAGACGGAACATTCCAGAACTCCATAATTTATTAAGCGATTAGGAAAATTCCTTTTTTGTTTCAGAGGATATACTTCCTGTATGGTCCTAATTAAATTTGAAGCAAAATGCCACCCTTGAGGGTGAAAAATATGAGATGAAACCAAGAAGTTCTACTTCAAATTAAAGTCGGATTTTTTTGTTAACATATTTACTGGTTATACGTCACATGATACACTTGGTTAGTTTTTTAATTTTGTATTTTAAACCTTCAGGGTCATTATTTATTAACACCCAACTTCTAAATACTTTTACTTACTATACGCGTCTATAGTTAAATCATCTAACACTAACTTTACAGAATATCAACTTACGTTGACTTGACGTATATCAACTGGATTGAATGTTCAATAAATAGCGCGTGATAATCAATCAGACTGATATGCGAGTTTATTTTTGTCATCGAATATGCGGTACTATAACAACAACAATTATATGGAAGCGAATCAGGTAAAAGCGACGAGTGGTCGAAGTGAAGCGATGCGATGCGTGTCTCGTCACGATTTCCCTGTTTAGTGTTAACGCACAAGGAATCACTAAATATATCATGATCTCACACTCACAATGTCAAATTGCGAAATTCACCTCACTGATAAGCAATGATACTTTTTCAGTTGATGTGAAAACGTCAATCTTCACACGTTTTTTGCCCTCCACAGTTACATATATATAAACATACATACATTAATATATATTAATGTATGTTTTGTTACGTCGTTTTATTTAAGTTCATTATAAAGTTCTCCAACACAATATGCAATTATGTTTATATATAAACGCAATATTGGGTACGCGACAATGCCCCTATAAAATGTCCAGTAATTAATTGATCTCTGTAAATAAACCCTAATGATTGTCAAGTGTAACTTCATCGAAATCAAGACCAGTCTTTCACCAACGACTGCTGGACTATTTATCCAATTTAATCGCGAGGCCTGTACGGACTTCGGCATTTTATGACTACAGTGCCTTACATCCTGTCCTGCGCTTCTTATGCTGACCTCTTCAAGTACGCCACACTATTGTATCCAAGCTGCAAATGGCGCAGGACAGGGTGCTTACACGTCTCTGGCTATCCACCACTGGTCTGGCGGTCTGGCAAAGCGCGTATGACGCCACGACTGTTACAGACATCCAAGTTGTCACCACTGTATGGCCGTCTACTCGTTTGTCGGCTATAAATGAAAAGAGTGTCCTCAATTTGCACAACCTAGCCATTAACGTGAGCCGACGCAGCACACATACCGATGTGATGTAATATGAGGCACTGTATACACACACTTCGCGCAGTTCACACAATGTCAAATTGCGAAAGTGACAATGAATTTACGTAGAATAGCACACCGCGGCCGAATGAGATTGGTCATTTTAGATCGTTTTCGAGTGAATTTTTTTAACATTTACATAGACATCAATATCAATTACAATATTTCCGTTCTGTTTTAATTTGGAAACAAGTAAATAATGATAATAGTTTCAATGTTAGCTTAAAATAACATATATACTGTTTATACTTGATTTCTCTTGGATGGTACCTTTATTTTTCAGGATATAAAGTATTCTATATGACATTGTGTAGTATAAATTAACAATGCACTTCGTTTCACCAAGAATAGACGAGCAGATTTAATATCTCAACTCCGTCTTTGCAGGGTATTGTAGACTAGATAATTAGATTAAAGAGTATTTTTTTATTATTTCGCTGCACTGACTTAAAATTGAGTATAAATTAATTATGCATTTTCCGCTCAGTTCCATACGTGTGCAATCGATGTAATCACTTCACAGGCTTGTCATATCTTGCTCACTTTCACCGGTGAAAGTGGAAGCGGCGGAAGGAAAACTGGATTGTGTACAAGCGCGCGTCGCTGGTGAAGCAGGAAACGAACTTATACTAACGGTTTCCTGAAAAGAAATTAATACCGACTACTATTTTCTCCATCTAACACACCACCAAACTACACCACGACATGCCATACAACGCCGCCAAAAGTATTAAAGACGGACGAGTTTAATTAGCACGAGAGGCAGAGCTCGAGAATCTTTCATTCAACTGTAATTTATCAAAGTTACGTGTCTGCTATAAATTAATTAGCACTTCCTCGTGTGAAGGAAAGCTGCTTACCTGAACGTTTGGTCATCAATGTTGTGAAATGTTTGTCAATTTACACGTGACCTTCAAGCAATATAGTAGGTAGCATTCATTGTGTGACTAAACTCACATGATTCCTAATTGTGTCTTCCTCGGAATGCTTGCGTTCATCCTTCCCTGTACATTAAATAAAATTTCAAATTCTTCAATTTGTTTCTCGACTAATATGTTAACTCATGAATTAACATGCCTTGATTTTTGTTTTATTGTAATACCATAACCAGTAAACTATCAGACGGATCACGGGCTGAGCAAGACGCGATGTACTGTACACCAAATAACTCTCTATTTCGGATGTGTAAGATGTCCGTGATTCTTGAAACACAAGAAATCTTAGTATAGTACTAATTTTTATTTCATTATTTTCAATGTATAATTTAAAACATTATGGCTAATATTATAACGCGTAAAATCGTTTTCCATCTCTACTGCAATATCCAGAAATATTTTCAGTTACATATGAAAACTTACACTTAATCGTAATGTTTTGACAGCAATTCTTCTGTCTGAACAAACAGCCAGAAAGTCAAGCGAGTGAGCCTATAAAGGTATTTAAAATGAACACAACGAACGAGGCTGAAACTTTTCGAGTGTTTAACCGTGTAACAATCCGCAGTGACCGCACTAATTCCACAATACTGCTACATCGAATCATTGTCGTATGACGAACAGCGGTGTAAATTAGCGCAGCGAACGAGGACATCGGCTAGTCCCACCATTAATAGGATAACATCACTCTACTTATTGTAAAGTAACCATTGTTAATTTTATATCTGTCTTTAAATACACACAAAAGAACTGTTATACAGAAAAAATAGAAAAATAAATAAACAAATAAAAATTGACCGTTCACACACTCATTCCCTGCATTAGGATTCCACGTATCGAGAGTCTCATGTCATGTATGTACTGCTGAGTTTGAAATATTACAAACAAGTAACACCAGAGAAGTACGAGTAACAATATGTAATAATGTACTTACCAGTCAGTACCAACTGGTATCATCCGAAGAACTCCTCAACCAACCAATACAATAAATCCACAGTAAAGTCGTATATTATGGTTCTAGTCGATTACTTGCACGGTGTAATTTTCTTGTCATGTTTTCGTAAATGGTAGCCACGAGCTATGTATATTCACCTTATAGATGGATAAATGCCTCGGATTACACACAAGTCCGTATTGGTACGGTGGAAGGAAAGCGCTTTAGAAAGCCCGATGGAGACATTACGACCGGTTTTACGCTAATGTCGTCAGTGGATGTTTAAAAAATACTTTAAAAAATACTCTCGTTGCTGCAGTTGATGTTACTACTATCAAACTACTTATATATAAAGAATAGATGAAAACCGTTCGGGATAGCAGGGCATCCTACGCACCGCAAGGGGTAGTCCCTATTCAACTGTTGTTGTCAATGGGAATATTCCAGATTTTAGATTACCTACAGTACACTCTGATGGCTAATTTGACTTTAGCACATTCACAAATTTGTTTTGTAATTTATGTTTCATGTGTGTATATGTGTTTATGTGTCATGTTTTCTGTCGTTTATTTTGGCCATAACATGCATGGCTTTAATCATAAACGCTAATGCACTCTCACCCCCACACACGAATTTTCAATACCCTTACATAGATATATACATCACAAGCATCGTTAATTATCTCAGTTATTTGAACAAAATTGCGCCTTAATATCTGTGGTCTAATAAATTTATAACAAAACAGTCTATAAAATATTTATTTATAAGAAGTTACTAAAATTTACCATGTCTAGTATATATGAAGTATAACATGTTAGACTTATTTTTACATAATGCCAATTTTTATCAAATATTGACGTTTGGTTTTACACACACCAACGATTCGACATTAATAAGTATATCAGAAAACTAGAATAACTCTTGCGGGAGCTGTTTTATGGCAAGAATTTCGATCAAGTTACATGTAGTAACAACACGCTGTATATCTTCCTTTCATTAATCCTTAAAGCGGCAACTTCTGCTACACTAATTATAAAGCGGTTGTTTCTTAAGCTTGGCTTTCAGAATGACTTTGGGATTTTTCTTAAAACAATTAAATCAAGTAATATATATGTACAATATCCGTATATTTGTTATAAGATTAATGATCGTCGTGTAATGATGGTAGCTCTTAAAAATGAATGTGGCGGATTACGCGCGAAGATTAAATGTATAGGGTCTGGGGAGATCAAGACATCTCGGAAATATTAATCGTGTGAAAGATATGTCTGAAAGTGATGTGACCGTTGAATTGTCGAATGGAACATTGCGAGACGCACAAGGTGTCAAGACCAAGTACAAACATTTACGTATCATCTAAATGTCTGATCTCGGACTCCGAAACAATGAAACTCTCGTTGTACATCAAACGCAGCGTAAACAGAGTAAGTAACCATTACGACATAATTAACAAAACCGATGTTAACTGGTTGTAACGGGCTCACATCCTTTAGTCCTGGCTGCCTTCTGAGTGCCACGTGCTAAACAACGGACGTGGTTGTTGGTGGTCGCTGGGCTACATAAATCAGATCAATAAAGATAGTACTTATTCGTGGTGGTAAGTTTCACCCAGCTAGCTTCCACCCTCCTACTAGAATCTACCATTAAATGGTTTTAATAATTTCGAATGCTGTGTCGGAGTGCCAGTAATTAACTCGCAACGCGTCCGTGATTTCTTAAGTGTTACATGTATGCGATCAGTCGATTATGAGAAATGGTATAACAAAAAATCAATACACTAACAAAATTTTCTTGCTTTTAATTTAATACAAGAGAATTGAACCATAGCATAGCTATTATCTAACATACTCTTATCAATCATGAGTTCACTCATTAATAACACGGCTCTTGAGCACCCAACGAGGCGTTGCAGTCGGCCGCTGCCGCAGTCACGGCACTGACTGCAGCTTGCACCAGGCTTTCGCTTTCAAGTACAAGGTCCGCTTTCGCTGAATACGTGTGCGCACTTTCGATTTTAATGCGAACTATTGTTCATGCTAGGGTCTATCTGTGTAATTGTGTAGATTTCTAGCCGCTCGGCAGATTCTACGATCGTGTTGAGAATAATAGAATGTTTACAAACACTCTCACTGATTTCTATGATATAGAGACAATGACTTTAATTATTAACATTCAATGCAATTCAATAGATTTAGCTGTTTTGACTCTGTTCGCATCCGTCGATCGTAGTGAAATGGAATGGAACTAAACGTGTTGGCCCAGCGACAAAAATAACGTACGTACGACAAATGCGTCGAAAAATATTTTTAGTTTCCGCAATAAATATTGTCTTATATAAATTTTTATTGGTATCTATCTAGTTTTGTATTGTTTTTTAAAAAATCACTTTAAAACTCAATAGTTTCAGAAGTAAGAGAGAAGGATAAAAGCAAATATTCGCAGATATAATCTCAAAACTGACCTTCAAATTTACACTAAGTTCATTTAACGCACGACATTTTTCCAAACTTCAACATTCTCGCCCAATAGAATCGGGCGTCACAGGCTCCAGTCAGATTAACAGACACGCGAGTAATCTTACAAAGGATCCATTTTTAGTCCATGCAATAAAACAATAAAATCATCTTATAAAACAAAATAAATATTAAGTAAGCAACAATTTATTTCACATTCCCCTCTGCTGCGTGACGCTGATATGAAATTCTCAATCTATGATGTCATATATGCATATCAACAAAATACTATTTTCACCAGATTAACGTGGTAGATTTTTTATCAAACCCACCACGTCACCACGTCACTCGTGCAGAAGTACCGTTAGGTTTTATTTATTTATACATGACGTCCACTTCAGTGATAGCTGTCGAAAATCTGTATAAATTTTTGTGGTTTATCCATTGTTTTGGCTTGGACTCGATTGGTTGTGAAATACAATTTTTATACCTTTACTGTCATATATTAATTCATAATTTTTGTGACAGTGAAGTTGAAGTTTCTCAGTTGTAAATCAGTAACGTACCAAAGCTAGTAATTAACTGTGCAAATCATCATTTTAGAATATTAAAATCAAGTGAGCCCTCGATAATCTCACATGCATTCATACAATACAGATAATGTAGTCTAAAGTCAAACTGAAATCGAGACAATGTGACTCTCTCTATTGTTGCAAAGAACAATAAGAGACGCTATGATTCTGTCGGCTGTACCTTGTGCAGATAACTCGCGCCGTACTGTTAATGTTGAATGAATACAATAGGCGAGATCCGTTAATGAGATTATTATCAGCTCGAGTGTCTTTCGAGATTGTGTTATGGCTAACCGCTATTAAAATAAAAATAAAAAATTAAATGACTAAACCCTTTTGTCTCTCTTAGCCGAAAAGTGACAACAATGATGTCCTGTTAGAAACGGTAGATGGAGTTCTTAGACAAGGAAAACGTGGTGTCTGTGGTTATAATTACATTATAACGGTGTCTGAATTGAGAATTTTATAATATATTTTATAATAATATATATACAAATATTCCATACTCATTATTCCAATGGCCAACAAGCAACTTTTGAATTCGTTTTTGTTTGGTCTGCATCTCATCGTTAAGAATTTGAATTCAAGGATATTTACCTAAAAAGTGGATTTGAAATTGTTAAAGCTGTATTTATGCATGTTCCAGTAAATAATTATCACGTGTTTCGCATTTCATAATTTTATTAACAGCCAGCTACTTCAACTATCGTGATAGACTGATTGTAACACAGTTAACAATCATGCCTACTGTACAAAGAGTTTGATTCCCAGCTGGGGCACACATTTTTGTGACTTCTTGGGTCTTAGTTATTTGTCTGCAGTCACGAAACTCGGTTGAACTATTATGACCAACACAAGTCGTAAAGCACTGAGCTCTGCAGGGCCGGATTATTTCCGAGGTTTTAACAGCATACATACGCCGATACCGCCCACAACACAGTGAATCCGACTACGAGTACCACAAGAAATACTCGTAGTGCAATCCAATTCACACAGCGTGGACGATCTCGATCACCGGCAAAAATTGATTCTGCAGTTTACGAGCGATATATATATTATGCATCGACTGCTTCGCACTTTCTTATTATTTTTGCTATGAGCGCTGGCTGCGGTTTCCACTCCCACGATTCTCCATTGTGTATGAAAACTGAACAATAAGTAAGCTGAAATCATTGCTTTTTGCTTGATTTATGCAGAAACAAGCGATTTCTATGCGTTTCTAATCATTGTTCCTAATATCGTGGTTGAAAGTTCCAATCCAACAGTTCATTGTTAGATGTATTTTTCAGCACTCATGTATATATGTAGTTTATTATATTATTAACTTCTTTTTTATATTTGACACATTTGATTTCAAATACTTATGTCTATATTGATGGGTCCAAGTAAATAATACAATCTACCACAGAATTCACAAAATTTCTACCCGATCCACGACCGCCTCTTGTGTAATTCTAACTTTTGAAATTTCTTATTGGTATAAATCTTTAAATACAGAATTTGTGGTCGACTGTATGCCCTATGGATTATTATATTATTAAAATTTTAAGTTCGTAGACTTTTTGAAAAGTTTCACCAAAGGCTACTAAGTATAATATCTTAATTAAAACCCAGTATTGTCTTGCTACTGGGTTCGGGTCACCTCTCACAATGAGAGCGGTTATGGTATAGTCTTAAATTGCTACGCTGGCTAACAGTGGATTGACATTCTTTACACACTTGAGAACATTTCGAAAATCTCTCAGGTATAGAGGTTTCCTCCCGATGTTTTCCTTCACCGAAGTACATAATTTAAAACATTAGAGGTGAGAACTCGGGTTTCCCGTATAGGACATCAACTTTAGAACGACTCAGCTACCACAGCTGGAATCTGAAAGAAGCTGAAATATCTATATTTGTCTAAAAATTATGCGGTCGATTTTATTTCCAGCTTAGGTAAATGAGATTATTTTCCCATGTTTTATTACATTGACAAAGCTACCATCAACAAGTAATTTATTCAAAATAAACCTCAAATGAGATGCAACGCAATAAATAATTGATTGTCAATTATTTATTCAATTAAGAACCATTGAAAAGTATATTTGAGAATAAATCCACTGTGACCTCGGTTGTTGACGTTTATGGACTTGATCATTCAATTTACTTTTACACAAACTAATTTAAAGTTAACGAACTCTGGATCTGTAGAAGTAAATTTTTGTGCATAGAATTCATAAAGTCTCAATGTACTTTTATTTTTGTCGTTGTCAAATTATTTTTACTTCTAAAATATGTCAAGCCATGTTATAATTGTTTTGTAAGCAACATAAGCGTAGTACATACATATAACCAGGTAATGGCTATGAGGTATCTGCTGAGCTCGTAACCGTTAAGCTAGGCCAGCTAAACGGCAGTGGAAAATATCCGTTCGGCCGAATCACTTTTAAATTACATTATTCAATCACATTATTAATATGAATAGTATGGTGTTAAACTAGAATAAAACGTGATCAATTGCATATACGCCAGGCCGTATGGATGTACACATACAAATAATCTTATTCTATAGTAGCAAACGCCCTCGCTGCGCTTCGGAAAAACTATCTTACGCTTAATAATAGCGTCTGCATTGTTCTGGGTTTTTTTCGTTCTGTGAATTACAAATACATATATTTATTAATTCGTAACTTTTTTTCTTCTGGACGGATTGAAATGTGACGCTTATTGCAATCCTTTAGTGAAAACTGTAGTGAAATCAGCTAAACTATTTCTGAGATTAGCGCGAATAAACGCACAGACAAACAGAAATATTCTGACAACTATTGTTTTGGGTTCTGTCGTGTTAATAAAGGACCCTAATAATATTTTTTCTCATATATCTTTAATGTACTGAAAGCGATCAGTAAGAGTTTTATTATATGTATAGATATATCTGTTGAGCCTCTCTGTCTGTACATTTCAGTTTTTTGTAAAATTTAATTATAAAAATATTTGTTTTATAACTGTCATCAATTTCACAATTTTAAAAATTTTTGTCTGACTGTCTGCATATCCCGATTTAACACACGAACGGCTTGACCGAATTAAAATTGATATGTAGTGTTAAAACGTGTTTGCTCGGATGATAGGCTATATAACATATGATGACTTATAAAATACGAAAATCATTATGAGGAAACTTCATCGCTAGGAAAACTGCATTAAAAGATTCGCAATAAATTGAAGACCTCTGTAAGTCGCCCATACGCTATGGTAGTACTAAATACTTGCCCATACCACTTGAATTGGAAGACCATGAAAATAGACATGAACATACCCCCATAAAACCAACTGAACAATCTGTCGTCAATAATCAGAACCGATATATTCCCACAGTTTGTCGCCATCGGAACAAAGGGGTCACAATTATAACGGCTCAGACGAAAAACAACAAAGACATTGTCTCTTATTATAGATCCAGTTCAATTTTCAATCATTACGCAACGTTGAGCCAATAGTCTTGTTTTCCATCACAATGGAAAGCTTTGGTGTATTGAAACGCTCATAAATGTCACATATTCTGTAGGTACAATTGTTTATGATACGATTAGTACTTACTTGTGGTAGTTGATACGCAACATCGTTATTCTAACACATCAATATGAAAGTACTTCTTGTGTACTCAGCGAACTGTATTTGATAATCAAATTGTTACTGTGATAAATACATCCAAATATGCTGTGGTTTTTATAGACAAAAAATAGAAGACTTTACCACGTTAAAATGCGTGGTAGCGTTCTTATACCGCTCAAAGGTGACCGACGAGGTTTTTTCTTTTAGAGCAGACCGAACGCTTATCTTATTGTCTCTTGTATAGTACTTTTCGAAGCACGGAAGTGTCCTGAGAATTGTTCCAAATGCTCCATAATGCATAACTCATTTGATCGCATCATTGGGCAATTATCATCGCTTCAGCTTTAACTATCCCTCTTATGTCAATACACCAACTATACGATAAGCAGTCGCATAAACACGTTCAACGTTATTTAGTATGAGACGTCAATTCACATCATTAAACGCTTACCTTAGGCACATCAAACGATTACCTCTATCTGCCTACTGAGCAATACTTCATCTCTCGCCGCCGTGTGAAGTGTTACCGCTTGAGACTTCCTACTATTGTCATGTCGACTACTAATGACAAATGATAGCGAAGAAAGAAAGCGATCAGTCAAAGCTGTAACGTAAGGAGCTAACGACCGCGCACACTTGTCACGCGTGATCGCGTTATGGTTCGAGTTACGTAACGCGGAAATAATGACTTGAGCTTTGCGTTCAGTGTTGCGGTACACTGAGCGCAGGTTGGAAGATATGCTACACATTAGTAGTGGCTCATTAGCAGAAATTAATGTTTCCATTAGTCTTGAAACGACGTAGGTACGTTATTCCTGTGCTCATTGTTGGATAAATGTAAAATTTCAGTCATCTACAACAATACCCTCCAACGAAAACAATGAAGATAAATTTGTTGTGACCTATGTAACGTGCACCAAAATTTACCTTATAATGATATTAAATTGTACCTATTAATGGGAAAAATATAGTCGATTTCAATTGAATTGAAGGGGCAAATCTAAGTATGTATTCATTTACAAAGCAATCAAAGTGATTTGCTTATATTAATCCATTATTTATGGTAAACGCCATCTCATTGTATCTTCCATTGAGCCCTTGTATATTAACTTCACACATCCTTTCTTATCCATATCACTTTTCACACAATTTATCCATATTTTGGATTGACACCACAATAAAACATCGAATAAATGAATGAAATAATGTTTATTCGAAGCTGGTTTTTACAAACATTACTTTTTACCTAAGAGCAATGTGCCACAAACCTAATGTCGGCGAACTCGCATGTCCCGCGACACTAACCACATCCGATGACGTCTCGTTATCGTAACAGTGGACTATGACGAGTGAATCGTAATATTATTATCATAATATCGTAACTGTCTCCGCTTTCACTGAACACACTGCTGGCGTTTTTCTTCTTTTACCTTTCTCTTAAAGTAAGTGAATAGACAGTTCTTTGAATGATATAGATTAAGAGACAGAGACAATCCATGACGTAATTTATATATTTATTAATGTATATAGTACAGTGGATATAAATAGAGCTTTTAAAAGTCTACCTTTGTAATCTATAACTTCGTTTTTCCGACCCTATCCTTATGAATATGATTATCCACAGGGTGAATCTTAATATTCTGTACACCTAAGTACAAATTTTCATATTTCTCTTAGTCCGCAAGAACTTATCATACTATATTTGACTATTATTAATATTCTGCATGAGGATAGTAAATAGGCTTTTAAAAGTTAGTGTGTTCAACATCTTAGACTTCATCACCCCTTAACATCAAGTGGAATAGTTGTCATTAATATATACTGATACCTATAATATACTAATGTACTGTATGTACACTATAGTAAATAAGTTTTATTGTGTTTATATATTACGGTATACAGAGTTAGTAACATATTGAATAACAAAACAGTTTTAAAACAGTAAATACATCTATTTCATGGTTTCATATGATGCTGTTACATACAATGTTTACGTCCGTTGCAATTAAAAAAAAAATGTTCTAACGCGGCACTGGTATAATAATAAATTGAAACACAATAAGGGCGGTGTATGACGGTCCTTCCATCCAAGAATCGAAAGGTAATTCTTTTAACGTGTTTCAGTTAAAGTGCTAGAGAGCTAGTTGACAGTTTACCTGCTGTCTGGTCAGCGGTGATGGTGCTGAAGCAAAAGTACATGGGCTGCGATGACAACCCACTGTCACTTATATAAAAATAGTTTAATTTTTAATGTGCAATAATATTCTACAAAAACGACCAGAATATTCTTTACCATATATCATCGTAACAGCTAATGACAAAGCTTCTTTAGCGTTTGCTTGTTTCATTATCCAGACTCCATTCTCCAGTCGCCATCAGCACGAGCAGGTTGGCGTGCCCTGCAGTGGAGTGTAGACAACCAACCATCCATCATATTAATCTATATACGTTTCATATTTTGTAAAGATAACTTCTTTGACTTTGCTTTATGATTATTAACGATCCGTGAACTTTATGTAACGGAAAATAAAATTAATTTAGTGTTCTAAAAGATGACAGACATTGAAATGATTGCTACGTACAAACTATTGTGTGAAAGCAACAACGACTTTTGTGGAGTGTTATGTTAGATAAAATATCATCAGCGCGTATTGTCGTTTGAACCATTTCAATTACCGAACAGCGGTAAAAGTCATTAACAGAAATGCAGACCTTTCGGAACCGTCTCACGATGACATACGGGGATTT
Organism: Megathymus violae; assembly: GCA_003671415.1. NCBI lineage: Eukaryota > Metazoa > Arthropoda > Insecta > Lepidoptera > Hesperiidae > Megathymus > Megathymus violae. The sequence goes on along the minus strand of PDGT01000009.1, from coordinate 7,211,684 downwards.
GAAGCAGTGCAAAATGACCAGCTTGTTGTAATGTTTTCTTAAATAGTATTTAAACAAACTCATTTGTAATACTTTCTGTAATATTGCGTTGCTGTTTCCATTGAAAGTCGAAACATAAACAATTAAAACCTCATTTATCTTCGGTCAGCGTCTTGCTTGCCTTGGTAGCTATGAGTACTTTTAAATTATACTTAAATTTTATATAATTGAATCCATTACAGACTTGGTTTAAGAATGTAGAAAAAGTAACAAAGTTATATGTATACAATAAGCCATTCAGCCCAGACTGGACACTTCAGCCCATATTTTATTATAGTATCCACTTTAATTTTAGTTAACGAACTAACAAAAAGGTATGTAATCGACGTGGATTTAAACGGCCACTGGCACTTGCATGACAACCCATATAATATATCTGTATATCAATGAAATAGCATTGAAATCCTAATAGATTACTTGATTACTGAAGCATTGCTGTAACTGAGATGCATCCGCATACAAAAGACATTTAAATTGTCACTGGTCCCACCACCGAACGTACCGAAACACAAAGCTGCTTAGAAGTACCCTCCTTTATACAGAAAAGTGCTTAATCAATTTTGACACTATCCGTCATCTGTCACCCGACCACGCCCACGGCTACTTAACTCCATCGATTAATTGTAATTGATACAGTTCGGCTTCAGACGCCTCGTCCCAGTTACACAGAAATAAAATCCAAATCACATATTATAATTATTTTTTAATATCATTGGAAAGCTCTAGAGAGCCCACCAGCTCGAGCGACACTCGCCGATAGCGATGGTTATATATACGTACACTCAATTATCAACTTTCAGCTTTCCGTGGCTCTCGCTACACGGTGCCGCGACGCCGCGCGCTGTGCTGTCGCAGCACTTTACCGCTAAACCGTTGAAATGGCAAATAAGTTTTGAGACAGAATTAAAAAGAGCAGAAATTCAACTCTCACCTTTTAATAATCAAAATATAACTATTATTATTGATAGATTAATACAAGATCACAAAATCTTTATGGCTGAAACGCATCACGACAACCCTATTAGGTCGTTGTTGGCTTCAAATTCCTTTTAAGACAAATGGAGCAAATGCCATTATCCACCACGTTGACGTTGACACTCCACTAAGAACATAAACTCTCAGGTGTCTGTGAGGTTTTCCGTCACGGAAACGAGTGGTAATTATTTTAAATAGTTTCGAAACATCATAGACAATACAATTCAAACCCAGATCTCTTGACCGACAAACCTTAGCCCGGACCAGAATGTTGTAGTGAAAACAGATCGTTACCGAACCACCGCTGGTACTGGCCGTCGATCATTTCTTACTGTTACCTTAATCGAAGACTCTGTACCAATGCAGATAATACAACTAAATACTTCTATCATCATGTAAAAAACCCATAATTGACCCGCTTAGAATATTAGGAGCAAATGGCAAGTTGGCAATGGCAGACATTACACACCTTTAAGAACGCTATGAAGAAGTCTCAAGTAAGAAAATTTTCTTGCGATGTTTTTGAGGTGCGTACAGTATGTAAACCGTGTGGTGGTAGTGTAATGTTTAAACCACTCGATTATGACTGCTTATGACTAAAAACTTACATAATGATAATTTTGACTTATGAATGCAATTAAAATTCCCTAAGAAGAAAGCATCCATTATTATTTTTTATTCCGATGGTCTATATTAGGGGAATTTTATCACGATATAAGATTGTGAGAGTAATCAATAATTTTTCAAATTTCGTCAGAGTAATGTACTATACAAAATAAAATATTGCGGTGCGGTATCTAAGTATTTTTACAATATGTTCACCTTCAATACTTTTCTCTGAACTGAGATCTTTAAACGCATCCGGTGACCAACTGTATCCAAAAGTTCGTTAGGTTTCTTCAAATCGCTAATATTGTCTTCCGTACATGGAGTATATTAGTGAAATAAAATACAAAAATATAGAGTATTCTCAACATTGGTACATAAATAAGCACTTAAAATTTTCTACAACCAAATAAAGTTAGTTTACTCATAAACTTAAAATTACATCTGTTGTCGGTGTGTATCCATTAGGTACCTACTTATGATCGACAAATTCAAGCAAATAAACAAGTTTATAATTACCTATTCGTCGGGCTGTAGAGAAGACACGGCCCTGGATAAATTTAGACATCGTAGAGGTTTCAAAAACCTGTCTATACTCGTCCAATTCGTTTGTTGTACCCATACCTCAAAGAGAAAGTCAATCTCTAAAATAAACCAAACATTCATTTGTATACAAATATAGAGATATAAGTTTTACGTAACTCCAGAATAAATATTGCTAAAACTTTCTTCTTTCTCATGAAATAAGTATTCATCACAACTCATAATCGTCACTTTGCCGGCTCGCCTCTCTCTAATAATAAAATGGTATCATTCATCACGCCGACCAATTTCACGCGCCTTTAAAAAAATTGTGTGTAAGTCGAAAGTATTCTAATTTCTTCAAGATATTTTCCTAAAACGAAGAAGATTATAAATAAAATGTTACACGTAAATAACTTCTAACGAAGAAATTCGTGCAAAATTAAAAACGACCGGTATATATTAGTTTTCCACCAAAGTTTAAACCCCTAAAGTAGTATATATACGAGTATATTCAATTTCAATTCAGTTAAAAAATTACAGCCCTCCGTCCAGAATCCCTGAGGCCAATCTTACATTACTGACTAAAACAGTGCGTTCACACATTTGTGTTACGTTACCTTCACTTAATATCTTTGGTGTTACGGGTATTAGCACCAATTAAGGAAAGCCTACGTCTAGCAGCGGATATAGGAACTGGAAATCGACAGAAAGTTTGAATAGTGGTATTTTGTTTGGTGTGATTATCTTCAATAAAATATAGCACAATTTTTGTACCACCATAGTATGACGATATTTAATATTTAAGTATTATTGTTATCAATAAAAAGCGTTTACTTTAGTTTCGAAATTCGGGTCAAAACAAGTTGAATGTCATAAACTTTCTAAACAGAAAATCTAATCTGAATCCTGTAGCCCTCCTTACAACTTGCCATCACATGACCTGTTCTGGTCGATTGGTGATTCAACAATAAACAATTACTAAAGTTGATAAAAACACATTCTAAATACATCATTAAGCATGGCAATAACTCCTGGACGTAACACATTTACCGAAGAGCTATGATCGACGTAAAAGATAAATCCATCAAATGACGTAACGCGGAACGATGTAAAGAGTGTAAAAACGCCCCGGTGACGAGGAGAACGTAATAAAAATAAATCAGTTCACAGATAATTAAGTTCGCAGTACGAGTAGTTGTTTCAGACACAATGAAGATTACTTATGAGACCGGCACATCGTTCTGTTGGAATGTAAAGTTACACTACCCGTAGGTACATTATACAGTAAATTAACATACATACGGACAACGACGGATTGTTGTGAACTTAATTCTTGCCCTTGTTCACCCTCCAACACTCACCAACTACATAGTATCGAAACAAGCATAATATTTTATTAAATTTCATAATTATTAATTATAATATCGTATATATATATATATATATATATTTATTTATTTAACCTATTTATGTATATATATACCTATTTATATATATATATATATATACGAAAATAATTATAGTATATGTATATCTTTATATTGAAACTTTATTGACCGCTCTTCGTGCTTGTCTAATTAGCTCAATTATTAGCTGGTAGAGAATTTTTAGAAATTAAACCTGCCATTTTTACCAAGATATACTTTATTTTAGTCATAACGGTTAAATAAATAAATAGTTAACATTCTGATAAGGTAATTTCTTAAAAGTAATAAAACCACGGAAGTGTAGATATTAGGTTTGTATTTTCCTATTTACCAATACATCCATTTTGGCGTTTAGGTAATGCGTCTGCCGATATAAATCTGTATTCGTTTAGGACGCAAATATTAAAAATAAGCGAGGATTTAAAACCAAACAACACATCTTTTCTCAATGAAATAGCCAAAAATCACACACTATTTAAAATAAAATGAAGATCTTATGGTTAGATAGCAAAACTCATGAATTTAATTAAGCATTGACTAATTTGCATTAAACATTAACCACGAATTTCGGGCTTAGAAACTTTCAAAACTTAGATCGACTACAAATCTTGCTATTAATATGCAATAGAGAATGAATATAGCATATATTTTATATAAAATAGTTTATACAGAAACAGTAAGTACAACACGTGTAGTATCGCATGTCGTTGGCGTCGCGTGAGTACTAGTAGCGAGCCACGCTTCCTGTAACAACATTCGAATGAAAGTTACAGTTTAGATTCACATGCAATGAGTTCAGTACATTCATTTTAACGATGAGTACAAGTAGTTACAAATGCATACACTTAACACTATTATTTGTAAGGTGGGTGACTCATATATTTCAAAGGTTAATAATTAATAATTTAATGATTGATCATTATAATTTTATTTATTCTAGATTATGTAAAACATGTAATTAATAAATTATTATTGTTATATCATTAAGGCAAGTGATGATGTTTTAAAAAGTCGTATATCTCGAAACTCATTAGGCGACAAGGAATTTGGATTTTATAGGGCAGTTTAACATGTATTAAAAAATATATAACTTAAGTTGAACGCAAAGGTTGAAATCACATATGAAACTAAATAAAATTACCACATAAACAAACAATTAAGTAGGTATTCGTAATGGCGTCACCGTGATCGTAACAATTTCACCATTACATGATTTATTATGAGAATATCGCAATGGCCACGAAAACGCAACAGCTATCGGCAGGCAGTCGCGATCTAGTTATATGGGGAATTACCTCGATTACGGTGTAAACACAAATCGATCCTTGATCAGTACCTAAATGGATAAACATATCTAGTTGCGTCAACATGCAGGAATCCTTGTCAATTTTTCCATTCTAAAAGAAGAGTGGATTAAGTATTAGAATATAGGCTATTTTCAATTTTGACAAATACATAACTACTTCCATAAATATGCCAGCTCCTCATTGCTGGCTCGTTGATCGGTTCTGCCTCCGGAATTCCTCGGACCTCTTCAGGTCATTAGTCGACCAGGTAAAAGGAGTACGTTGCTCATTTCATGGAGATATAGTTACGTTTTAGAGAAACTCACGTTTGAATTGTTATATCTTATCACAGTAATGCTTTTTTAATCATTTGCATAAGCGTAACAATACGTATCAGCAAATTTGCATGTTTAATATGTGCATTGATATTTAAATACGTGAAAGTTAAAAATATAACGTTTATATAATCCTTAATCTGCATTTTTACAAAATTCTAAGCCTTCTACAGTCATGGTGTCATAGCGTATTAATCTCATCGTATGGTTACTCGTAGGTCTCCAAATGTCTGTATGCTTTCCACACACGTTAATGGAACATTTTCTTTGACATTTTTTTAATCAAACACTGTAACGTAACATGCCCTTGAACTGATCTTCAGTCGTATTTTCCAAGTTTGCAAATTCCTGCAATTGCACCACTATAAGCGGATTACCTTTTTACAGACGCGATAGACGTGAAATTTTATAAAAAATATCTTTTTCTATTTGTTTGTTCTTGACTATTTTCGAGAAGGTTGCAGTGCTCGGTTGGAATGGTCACAGCTCGTTAGGCTGATTGAACTGCTGCTTTTCGAAATCAGTGGCAAGACGAACTAGCTTTGTAAGACTGGATAATAGCTTAGTTGAAATTAACTTACTTATTCTGATACACTCTTTATAAATAACAATAAAGGATAAATAAAAGGTATATATAATGAATACACGATTTAATCTAGTTTGATTAAACCGTTTGACGGCTATAGTTCATATGTAGATGAGCACCACTGTCTGTTAATTTCTCCACTATTATACACATTTAAAAATTTGTCAATCCGTCTGTTTTGTTCCTCTTTGTTTTTTGCACTACCAGTGTACAGTTAAGTATATTTTATATTGAATCGGCGCGTGCAGTGTTGTACCGCATTGAACGATTGAGGATCTTTGGTTTTACTGGACAAAATATACATGTATAAAGTACAAGTGATACTTACAGTAAACCTTAAGCACCTAAGGGATTAATTTGGAAGGAGGGCAAACCCCCGCTCTCAAATCAATATAGTTGTGAAGTTCATGTGCACACCTGGGTACACAACCGAGTTTCCTGGCTAGATTGAAGTGTCAGAGTAGACGCAAAGACTCATAGACACAGCGTTGCATCGCCCCGCCGGACACGTTTAATAGACTTGTTAAGAACATTTAAACTAAAAATCACAGGAGTACATCTGATAACACACGTGAATCGACGCGCCTTTTATTTTATTTTTTAAATTCAAAACTATTTATATATTAGCAGAATAGATCACCGATATAATACTGATGAAACTTTAAAATAAATTGTATATTTCCATGAAATTTATAAAAGGAGTCGTTATCACTGGGAACCTTCCTTGCATTTTCATTTCGATTCAGATTGATTAGAAATGGGTTTAATGTGATAGTATTCTAATCCGTCGTTTACTCGGAGAAATAGTTAGCAATTGTAACAAACATTAAAGCTTACAACTGAATTTCAACTGAAGTATCGTTGTACTAATACAACAGTGAGAAACTAGTAATAATTGAAAAAAGTAAATAGTTTGTTTCCATTGGCGGGATAATCTATGAAAGTACTGGACCAATTCAAAAAAATTCTGTCCGAGTAATATAAGCTATTAAATATTATTTTGTTAAAAAATATATATCAAACAATAATATTAATGGTTAAACCACTAAAGACGCCCAATATCGGTTTTTATTTGAATTTTGAAGAGAAAAATTATGAGTAAAATACCTTAAACTCCTTTTTTTACAAGGGCCCAAAGGAAAAGCTAATTTTAAATTATGCCACCACTGCATATGCATAATCACACTGCGATTTCCAATATATATATATACGGCTGCAATGGAGTAACATAGAATGAAATATTGGCTATGAGTTAAATTTAAAAAAGTGTATCCAGCAGTTGTGGTACAAATACTAGCCAAAAAACGCAGACAATAATAGAAAACCTCAAAAATGTTGATTGTACCCGGTTGTCGTGAAATTATTTCAATACTATTTCTATTAATTTTATTTATTGGTACAGACGATTGGCAAATAATCTCTTCCGGTCCAATGAAGGACACGGAATTAACGCAATCAAATTTTTGTGTTCTTTTCTTTAGGACTGTCGAAAAAGCACCATATTAATAGAAGAGAACTCTTTTTACGCCACTTTTGTCTAAAATGGTGCTTATAAACTTACAACACACTTAATTACATAGTATCAACCTTTATCATTCTGCCAGCCCAGCACTGACAGCTGTTATTTGGGAACAAGTCTGTATACCCAAGTCGGAAATCATAAAAAATTGTAAATACACTTTTATAAGAGTATCGAACGCGTTGAATCTTTTGTAGGTAAGATAACGGATTCCGCTTAAAATCGTGTTTCGGATAATCATTAATCAATTTAACGTTACATCGAAACAATAAGCATTCCCATAAACATGATTTAAAAAAATCACAGCGTAATTCGACCTGTGTATTTTACACAACCATCTCGCATCCATTTTAAGAATTTTCCACCTTGGATGGCGTTGCATTGGAAAGTACCGGGATCTTGCCCAGGTCTATAGACGAGGGAGACTATTTACCATCGCATATCTTCGGTTTCGCCTACCCTGCAGGCTGTAATGTGATTAATTTTTTGTTACAGAAGGAACCCAACTAGCGTTTCTTCTCTTGAAGTATTGATTATAATAACACCCATGTTTTTATAAAGTCTACTAGTTATTAAACATCGTAGAGAACTAACACGCGTGATATTAAAAATTCTAACATCAAATACGATACAATTTATTGCACTCTCCTTTTGAGTGATATCAGTCACCTATATCATCACAACCCGAAGCATTCCAACTGTAGAGCTCGGGCTTCCTTTCCAAATGCGACGGGGTTAAGGCTATAGTATTTCAGTCTGGTCAAGTACCGGTTAGCAGAATTAAAACACTTATAATATCACAGAAAAATGTCGGGCGTGCAGTCTCTAAGCAAATCCTTACTATGTTTACCTTTACGGAAACGAGTGATAAATAATTTATATTATGTGTAGTCAAGAAATTTGTGCGCAGGATTCAAAACCCAACCGACCAATCGAGTTTTATCAACATTCAAGCAACTAGGGTGACAACAAGGAATTTATAAATGCAAATACTAGAAACAAAATGTGCATGAATTTTTTTACGCATGCATTTTAAATTAATCAGCTCCGTTGATTCAAAGCTAGCTCGGCAGTCCCCCGGCCTACGACAACAATATTTGTCAACACTCTTACGAAACCCCGTCAGGTAGAAGTGGAAGTATATGAACGAACGTGACTCTCCCCTCGGCACAGTTCCGCGCGGCCGCGATGGCGGTCCGACGCGCACTGGCATCGCGCGCCAAATTCAAATACTTCTAGTCATTTCTTTTTGTACAAGACTGAACCGTATGACCGAGAACACATGACCGTTCTGACTGACGTGCTTGTGGCAGTGACTTGACATGACTTTTGGATTGACTGACTGTAGTGACTGGACTTGACAATGACTCCCGGCCGGCGCACAGAGGTCAGTATACGGTATACGGTATATACTAAAATATTCACATTAAAAGACAAAACCAAGATTAAACGCATTTTTACAAAAATATTTGTACAAATCTGCGATTCGTTTAAAAGTACGTTTAATCTAAAACAAATACGTTTAAATCTAATAACGTAAAAAATTGCTAAAAAAAATAATTCTACGCAACATCCGTATTAGGTATGTATGTATGTAGGTATGTATGTTTGTATACTTAGTTCTTTTAAACTACGCATTAGATTTCGTTGCAACTTATATTATCATTAAATTCATTAAACTATCTTTTGTGGTACATTAATTAACAAAGAGACTGTTCGTCTTACTTCCAGCAAAGCACATACATAATTGTTTTTTTTTTGTATAACATGATACAAGTAAGTTACTCTCCTTACTTAATAATAACGTAACTGTATATGAGTAGCTACCACATAGCGCAAGTAATTAGGGTCGTCGAGCAAAATTAATCGTTTCGTGGTGCGTTTTTTTATATGAATACTGAGAACATTCTATACAATTTGTACACGGCGCTACAAAAAAATTATCATCACCAACCAGAACTCCGCTAACCACAAAAAGCTTAATTATCACCCTGTATCGAACGCGATTGTAGGAGAAAATCGGTTGGGGTTGGCAAAAAACGGTTCAGCGACCTCGAAATTGCTTTTGCCTGAAAATATTACACGGTACAGAAGTTTAACGATCGCTTAAATTGAATTATTTTGTAATATTCGTTTCAGTTTGTGTTTTTGTACTGATCAAAAACTATAGCAAGATTTTTAACTGGAATAAGGCGGTCGACAAGTCAAATTAGATTTTTTAATATTCTGATAAGTCGTTTTAAACTTGACGTGAAATAGCCGTTACACAGGTTGAATAGATTTATTGTTCAGACTCAAAATGAGTCTTAAATGGATCAATATTAAAACGACAATTCCATTAAATTCCAATAGGTATATTGGATTTCTATTACTATAAACTATGCTGCTATTAATCGTAATTCATGATCGTAAAATTAAATTCTCCAAACAATCGTAAAAATTAATGATTTCGTTTATGATAATTTATATAAAAATGACTTGTGGGCATTAAGTCGAATTTTAAGATTTAATTAAATATTGTTAATTCTGTTGCGGAAGATAACAGGTGTTTCATAGGTCGCAAATTGTTCGCTAGCTTTCATCACTAACAAATACTTTCCATCACAATACTGAGTAGTATACATATACACAATCCTCAGAGAGAACCAGAATGACAATTGTGAACAACCTTCGAATTCCATTAAGGTTCTATTTGGAATTTAGTATATACGTCCGTGAGCCGTAGTCGCCATACCTAGGTAGACTCATGTATGCATAGCGTATTTTTAACAATAAAAAACCACTTAAAATAAACTTTTGATACACAGTTGAGTCAGAAAAACGGTTACCGAATTAAAAAAAGTAGTTCATGATTTGTTGTCATTCGTTGCCATACGAATTTTCGCACGGGTCGGTTCTAGCGACTCAGTCGTGAAGCGAGTTATTTCAACTAAACTTGTATTTCGTTATGGGGAGAGAGACTAAGGAAATGCCAATTTTCATTGACATCGCTTTCGGAAGTCGATCGTGGATGGCCGTTGGCTGCATACAAGTTTATTCCTTCTACATTAATAAAAGAAATTCAAAGACATTATTCATACAGGCTTCGCTTGTTTGTACCTAAGATTTTTATAAGCACATCAAAATACTCCAGCTTCCGATAGCATTGTTCGCGAAAGATCCGGTCACCGCGGCGGTATGCCACGATCATAATATCGAAGCGTCATCGTGTATAACTTCGTTGTATCCGAGTGAAAGTTGTTTTCACTTTCCCCAAAGGTCAACAGTAGCACTAAAATTATCGCACACATGCTAACGCACAACACATTACTCGTTCGATTACCCTTTATCGTTTGTTTGATTTTGCAACACGCTAATAGTATTAGTATTTTAATACTTCAGTATTTATAATTTTATAACAGGCTAGTGTTCACTTCGTTAATCCTTCCAGATTTTATAGAAAATTTGTATATATTATAAAGGTCATTCTCAAAAATTAATTTTATTTTAAAAGGGACTTCATAAAAAAGTACATCGTTTAATTTCGCAATACAATACGACATAAATTAATAACAACCAAACTGTGATTCGACGAGCTCTTTTCTACATCACCCTGAACAAGTAAAATTATTTTGAGCCAATATTGTTTATTGGCGATTTTTTAATGTCCGATTAATTTTGAAATTTAATGATGGAGGCACAATGTTATAGAGTGGTTGTCGCTAGCGCTACCGGTTATTATTCATAACGGCAATAATCATAACATTCCGCAACAGCCAGTATGTGTGAAAGCGTATGACCGTACTGTTATGTAACTCGGTTTTCCTATTTATAAAATAGGTTGTAATATATTTATAAATAACTAACGAACGCCCGCAACTTCGTTTGTGTAGACATCTCAATAGTTTCAAGATTTGTTTTAACATACTCAACCACCGCAAAATGTAATTCATCTGTAATATTAAATATTAATATTTTTTTTTTCGACAACATTCCACAATTTATGTGGACTAATACAATACTCAAGCATAATAATTAATAATTTATATTGCAAACAAATGACAACTGATTAAAAAGCAAAATTATAAAACCTGTTAATATTTAAACAAATAAAAATGTATTAAGTGAAAGATTTACATAACCTATAAATTATAAAAAACCGTAGTACTTGGCACGGACACATACGCACGCGTGGAAAGATACAGATGATTGTGGCTGTAGAAGACACAAAAATAACGTTAATTTTTATAATGACCATATAAGGTCTTCTGATAACATATGTAGCTTATCATTCGTTCATCATGTGTTCTTACTATATACTAATTTTCATCAAGATTGATCAAAACGTTTTTGACGACATACAGACAGACAGAAAACAATTTATAAAATGGAAGGATTTGGGTCAGTCAGTCATAAAATTAATATATATCACAAATATGTCAATAAAATTAAAAAAAAAACAGTCAAAGCCTACAGATTTAATCGATAAAATGAGCGACAAAAGGTAGGTACTCCAAACTTGATCTAGTACGATGCTGTGGTTGCCCCACTCAAACACCTCCTACAAGATTTAATAAATGCTATTTAACCATAACCACTACATCTGTTTATTATGACCTAGTAATCACGGAAACCACGGAAGTCCAAAAGTAAAGTAAAAAATATCATTATTTTTCAGATTTCAACCTAAAACATTTTTAAAAACACCAACCGCTCGATGTAGCGTAAACATGACCAGTATGTCTTGTCTAAACAACTTTAAAGATCTGTGGTGTCGTTCTATGACTCACTAACATCAAATTAACTATTTTAAAAAAATTGTCCGTATTTCCTCAGCTTCACCGATCGTAATGAAAATTGGTATGTAGTGAGAACACGGTGTTGCGCAGATGATAGGCTATATAAAATATCTGTAAACCTAATGATGTCTGATCACCGCAAAAAAATATAAAATCTTGAATAATCATGCATATATAATGAATTAAACCTGAACTAAATCGGAGGGGGACCATAGTATAGTGTAATATAATTGTAAGACATTCAACCGTTAAATGGGTCTGGATAATATCTTACCTCATGTGTCGCTGTCATCACATGTCCTGGAATCACAGGTCGCATGTAATTTATCGTAAATTGAGTTAAGAAGTCATGATGTCTGAAAACAAAACTGAATATATGAAGACTTACTCAGTTATAGTTTCTACATGTCCGAAACTAGTCCGACAACCCAGGGTCAGCTGCTCGGCTAATTTTATTTTGTACAGATACCGCGGAAGCCTAATGTGCAATTTTTTGGATTTTACAGACACGAAATATTACGAATCACTTTCACTTCGTCTGTTTTGAATAAATTTTATTCAAATGAGATTACATGACGACGTTCGCTAAATTCTTAGGTTTTCTAGATTGTGATTACATCGCCGAACAATACTGAACCGTCGTGGTTGTTGTGGTATACGATACAGTTGCAAAAACGTGAAAGTACCGATTTGAATGTCAACAGATTTATATACTGCTCGTACTCAAAGTACAGCCGTGAAACAAAGACATTTTTAAGACTTAGGCAGGGATTACGATACATCTACTAACTCGTGTGTTATGTGAAGCTAGTGTGTGTGTGTTGAAACATAACTAGCACTAAAACACATAATTGGCATTACGAGCGCCAAACATGGTTACCCAACAATTTCTCAATTCGTTTTTTTTGCAGCGCTGAAGAAGAAGATGAGCTGGAGAGTCGCACAGACGAAGCAGGTTTTCCCGCTGCGACGGCCCTGCGACAATCGCCACTGTTAGATGAGTGCCCTCTGAAGGGACCGCCAAAATGCCCACCGGCTTCCAAACGGTATGTGAATAATATTCATCATATCGTGATCGTAGGCTGGGCTGCTCTTAAAACTTACTATACGAGAAGTTTTCAAGTGTCCAAACCAGAAATGTAGGATATAGGGTGTCTTTAACGCAAAAAATAAATGGCCAAGTACTAATTTAGTGTGCTCAACCACACTGGACGCGTTAGCAGCTACCATGAATTGATATCGTATAAAAACTTATGAAGAAGTAATACCAACAATTGTAATTTATATTTAATGTAAGATATGATATATATTTTTAGATCGATAATTGGTTGAAAAAACATTATGATCAAAATATCATGAAGTGTAAAAGAACTTAGAATAAATTAAGAAAACGGTTCTCATATTTACTGAAATTTTTTTGTTGCAGTTATCGGACCCATGACGGCACTTGCAATAATCTAAACCGGCTCAGATGGGGATCCACTATGACCCCCGTTCAGCGGTTCCTTCCGCCAGTTTACTCCGACGGTCTGCAAGCTCCTCGGAGATCCGTCTTCGGTACTCTACTCCCATCCGCCAGAGAAATTAGCTCTCTTATCCATGAAGACCATAATGTTGAAAACCCAGGAATCACACATCTTCTGATGCAGTGGGGCCAATTCATTGACCACGACGTGACATCGTCATCCCAATCGCGAGGTTTCAACGGATCTGTACCGAGATGTTGCAAAGATGGTGGCAGAGATTTCATACCTAAAGAATTTTTGGTAAATGTGATTTTTTAATTATTTAACTTCCTTGCTGATCCTTTTATTACATTAATAACATAAACTATGTACAAAATCCAATATAAGTTGAAGTAATCTGTAACAAATAACAAAATGTCCTTTATTTATGTATACAGCATCCGGAATGTATGCCGATAGCTGTACCTCAGTCTGATCCTTTCTACGGCCCTCGAGGTGTCAAGTGTCTGGACTTCATCAGGTCATCTCCAGGTCCTCGTGACGACTGTGCTCTAGGTTGGCGGGAGCAGATGAATCAAGTTTCTGCATATATCGACGGTTCTCCACTGTACGCCAGCTCGGCAAGGCAATCGGATAGGCTAAGGCTGTTCAGAAATGGTAAGCTCACCTCTCGACTCCAGCACTCTTCAACATGTCTTATTCTGGGACTAAGAGAATATAACTTCTGTTACGACTGTAATACTAGTAAATGGTGACTACGAAATATTAACTTGTAAAATAATTGCGTATCCAAAATTATACTAAAACCACCAGGTATGCTCCAATATGGAAGGGTTCAACAGCGCCGTCCACTCCTACCAAGGGAACATCGTGACGAGCTTTGCCGAGGAGGTGCCGTTTCCACCGACTGCTTCAAATCTGGAGATGCAAGAGTTAACGAACACCCTGGCCTGGTAGCAGCTCATATTGTGTGGTTACGGCAGCACAACAGGTAAATGAGACATGTCGATCTCAAGAACAAGTAAATTGTTGAAAGTTTGAAGACTTTGGGTCGTCTAAAGTATGGTCATATACTACTTTTTTCCAGGATGGCACAAGAACTTGCTCACCTGAATCCACATTGGAGTGACGAGAAGATCTACCAGGAAACGCGGAAGATTGTCGGTGCCATGCTGCAACACATCACCTACAGGGAATTTTTACCCATAGTACTGGGTGAGGTTATAGCTAATGACTACGAGTTCCATTCGTTTGGTTATAATTTGAAACATTTATTTTTTCTCTTTATTTGCATTTGAAAACACAAGGGATCCATTTTCTAAGCTTTTACATATTTTTTTTCATTTGAATCTGACAATAATATACTCCACAATCTTATTTGATCCAGGTTCAGAGGTAATGCGGCTCTTCGAGTTGGAACCTCTTAAAAAAGGATACTACAAAGACTACAACCCCAAAATCAACCCTAGTCCTGCCAGCTCCTTCGGATCCGCTGCCTTTCGCTTCGGCCACAGCCTCGTCCAAGCATCTATGGTCCGGTACGATAGGTTCCACAGGCCATTGAATAACAGTAAGTTATATGTTGAATTTCTTAGGTTTTTAGGTTTAACAATAAATACGGAAACAAACCATGGTTTATTCTTTTCAATCAGGTCCTAATTCTGCTTTATCAATATTATGTTTAAACTTTGATACCAGCATCATGTCAATTTATAAATTATTCAAAATCCACCATACAACACGCAGAACATAGTAATAATATTTACATAATACCATAATAATAATACATAATAATATTTTTTACCCTTTTGCCCTAGATGTTTCCCTTCACGACGAACTAACTAATCCTTCAAACATCTGGAGCATGGGTGCCGTAGACCGTCTCCTATTGGGTATGCTGAACCAGCCATCTCAGAAACGAGACGAGTTCATCACCGAGGAGCTCACGAACCACCTCTTCCAAACACCGCATTTCGACTTTGGCATGGATCTTGCAGCCATTAACATCCAGAGGGGTAGGGACCACGGCGTTCCACCGTACACAATGTGGCGAGAGCCTTGCGGATTGAGTCCTATTGTAGACTTCGATGATTTAATGCGAGTCATGCCAATGCGTGTTGTGAGAAAGCTAAAAGTTTTATACAGGTAATATGTTAAAATTTTGCCAAATCGAATTGCATCTAGTTCACTTAACTTTAAAGCATGTTTGTAACCACTAAACTCATGACCCCAGGCACATCGACGACATAGACTTGTTCACGGGAGGTATGGCCGAGCGACCCGTGGTTGGCGGCTTGGTTGGCCCGACATTCGCGTGCATCATCGCGCAACAATTCTCCAATCTGCGGAAAGGAGATCGGTTCTGGTAAAATACCTTCAATATTCAAAGGCTATAACAATGAGATTACAATATGCTTACTATCGCTTGTCACATTCTGTAGCCCATAAAACCACTGAAAAGAAGTGGCTTATGAATACAGACAAGTTTTCCTCCTTGTGAAGGAAACCCCTCAATGACCAGATTTATGTAATTTGAACTCAGTCAGCAGAATGACCATACGACGCGAAACGATTCAGTCTTAACTAGAAACCCTTTACCGGAAATTTTACATTGTTGTTAAATGATATTGCCATTAAGCAACCAATAGTGAAGTCAATCAGTACAGTTTTATTTTTTATTATACTATTGTTATATTGTACAATCTTACATAAAAAAAACGTAAAATATGTCATATTTTTCTTTATTTTTCAGGTACGAGAATGGCGGTTTTGAATCGTCCTTCACACCGGCACAACTGCAACAAATACGTCGCATATCATTAGCACAAGTGTTATGCCGAACGCTAGATACCATCGATAGCGTCCAACCATTCGTCTTCCTATCCCCTAACAATCCCGAGAACGAGAGGATTTCCTGTCTTAACGGACTACTTAACGACTTTGACTTATCTCCTTGGATCGAATTACATACAGACATGAACAACATTAGAAAATCAGACACGGGTGAGACTGAATTCACCGATCGACCAAAACCTACCACGACTGTTAAGTCTGACACCAAAAATCCTCCAAAAGACGAGACGACGACACACAAACTCGGAGAAAAGAAACCACATAATGACCCTAACTCGACAAAAGCTATGAACCTTGAGAAATATAACGATACTGACATTACTTTTACTGACAAAACTGACAATAAGACTAACTCGACTAAAGTTAACATAACCAAACCTAACGCGATTGAACCGATCGATGACAAACTTGACTTTAAAAACAAAAGCAGACGTTACGACATTGAAATTAACAGACGATACAGCAGACCGGCTCAGTACAACGACTACGATGACGACGTACAAAGTGTTCAATCCGTTGTCATTAACAACTCACAAAACAAGCGGCCGTATAACAGACCCTACATAACAGTGACTGAAAACATAGACAAATATACTTACCTTATTAACTACGTACCGAGACCCACACAGTCTTGGCGACAGACCACCAGACGAAACTCCGACAGAGACGTTGTAAAGGTAACTTACCAAAACTATGACGACACATACAGACGACCGAGTAGACCTTACTACAACAGACACGAGTATGACAATGATGACATTGACTCTCGAAACAGTAGACCAACTTCATTGACCGACTTCGAATCTAGATCTAACGACGAAACGACATCCATTACTAAGACTCAGGACACTACTAAAAGCAACACAATAACTTCAACCACAGAAAATTTGTACAAACTTGTGACTTTCGGATACGTAGGCACGTATAAGGGCGATTTGACCAATGACAAATTAAAATCTGACTCGTTGACTAAAACTGACCCAAAACATGAGACCGTTAGCAAAGACTTTAATACTTTTGATACTAAACAACCAGACGACACTGGCAAAGATGACAAGGGTGACATGATCAATAATGGAAAACTTTCTACTTTCATTTTATATGACACCGCGACGAAGCCGTATAATACGAGACGAAGACATGACGAGCAAATAAACTTAAACACTAACAGATACTACTATTTAGGCAATGTTTTACATAAATACTCAGACAACGACTCCCATCAGACTAAATCAGACTCGACACAAAACGGCAAAACGAAGACAACAGAAGCATTGGGAGAAATTTCAACTAAACCAAGCGTCACAGATGAAAATTTACAAGAGCGATCGGTATCGGTCAAAATGGAATCCTTCGATGATATAGAATCGAAATCAGCCGACCCAGATAAAACAAAACCCAAAGTTAAAAAGCCATCTGGTCCTGCCAAGACACCGTCTGTGGCGTTTCAAGTTATCCCCAGTGAAAACAGGTAAGTTATTCACAAACAACACGCTGTTAAAGCCACGAGAAAAAAATTAATACAATGTTAAACACATTGTATTAATTTATTAGTAGCTCTCAGCTTGCTTTAATATTTACAAAAAGAATAACAGGTGCTGGTAAAAATCTTATGCAGTAAATGAACAAATGTTCGTTATTATCACATCAGTTTCCTAACTTCGGTAGTCTCCCCAAGACATAATATAAGGGCACGTTAAGTAAACAGTTGGCTACATGAGTGATGCTGATGTATGTGAGTTATTTTAATATGCAGAAATTTTTTCTTTGTTCAAAGTTTGTTAGGCTCTTGAAGTAAACTTGTTATTTAAAAGACATTTCGTATATAAATTAAATATAGAGTTAATTGGCCCCGTTATGATGCATTCATGTTTTATGCAAATGCAAAATGTCTGTTTAAATAAAGCGAGATAAAATAAAAATTCAAGGACCTCGAGATATAACATTGCGGTAGGTACTGTACAAATACCATCTCAACAACCCTATACACAAATACACTCGCCAGTCTAACGACAATTTAACAGGCACTAAATTTATCAAAACTCCATTACGTCGCTCTCAGAGGTCACTCACGGGGATTACTGAAAATCTAAAAATCTAGTGAGTTACCGATACCGCGTGCTGCGTATATTTTGATCTTTAAATGTTATCAAAGCTTATGTCAGTACAGCCTGCAGTTAATTCTAATGGAAATATTGAACCCATACGCCTTAAATCAAACTCTTCCTTTTCAGTCCGTCGCAATGGGCGATCTACGAAGAGAAGGACGATCTACCGGAGGGCCTGCCACAAACGATGCCGATAATCAACGTCGATCCTTACGCTTTGAGGGAAATCCCGAGACCCATGGACCTCACCTCCATAAAACGACGGCCGTTTAGATTTAATAGTTAAAATTAAGACTTAATAAGACAAGCTTCAACGACGTTGCTCATAGAAATGTATAAAATAAAATAGAAATGTAGAAAATACATGATTTCTCCATTTTAAATTAACTTGAAATATTAATGAAGATAACTTAATAGAAACCGTAAACATCTAAGACTGATTGATGATAACATAAATGGATACGCCTCCCAGCAGCGGCGTAGTAGCTGTGACAACCGACTTGACTCTGACTATAGGTGTACTTTTCCGATAAATGATAAAGGACGGCGAAGACTACAAGAGTAATGCAAAGTATGACAAACTTACGAACTTAACCAGTATTTCTTTATTTAGTTCGGTGAAGGTATTTCAATATGCATAACTGACGGATCGACAATTACCTAAAATGATGACTCCTGACTTTTGACATGACAACACTATTGCCGGTCACTCACATTCGCGCGAATACGCGAACCTACAAGTGTAGGATGACCTTCGCCAATGATTATGCGAAGTTTTTGATGTATTCGTGGTTTTCCAAGCTGTGTCGGTTTTTGTCGCATATCAAAGTGCGCGAACTTCGAACATTCGCATAGTCTCCCACGCATTCGTGCGACCAGTTGCGCACACGATTGCATAGGTGATAGATGTCTTCATTTTTCGTAGTTTGCAGCGTCTACTATAATTACTATAAACTTAACTACTAATACGTACTATAGTAGTAGTTCCAGCTACTCGTTATATTGGAAATGGATGAATTGTAGGGGGGTGCGCAAATAGATTTGCATACTCATATGCGAACCCATTTGCTTATCAGTCCCTCACATACGTGCAAACATTCGCACAAATTTCAAACCTTTGCGCGCATGTTAGTGACCGGGGTAATATGAGCTTACTTTGGGTCGCACATATACATTACGTGACATTATATATGTGACTTGACTGGACCGGATTCGATGTATCTAACAAGAACGACTCAAACTTACTGACACAATGACCTGACGAATGAAATCGATACCTTACCGACTGACTTAATTTGTCACTACGACGACAGACAATCACCACCCAGTGTACGTCACGTTGACAAAGATTCATGACGACATCAAAATAAATCACTAACTTGACTGCATAGTGACTAACGACAAAAATCACCGCGACTCTCGACCGAGTGAAGTTAAACTGAGCGTGACGAAGACGGTTTTAATAATATATAAACTACACCATTGTATTTATTTATTAACAAAGCAATACTGAAGCTTATATAACGAGTTAAGCTTATGCTTGGATCTCCCCTCAGAGTATTTTTTTTCGTATAATTTTATTTATTTCTAGTAATAATATCGTTTACAGTAAATGAAGAGACTAACATGACTTTGACTAATGACTGACGTTAATTTCAGTGCGAAGAGTTAATTAAATTAGATATCACTAATAGAGTGGGGTCAATAATTGTACTAATAAAAATGATGGCAGCAAAATTTGTTTCAGTTATAATTTTTTTGATATTTAGTTATGGTCACAGTATAGTATATTGGACACATTAAATAAACTATTAATGGTACATTCAACGCGTATGTATTCATAATGCTACTTATAAATAAATGAAGCATACCACCGAACATAACATAAAAAATATTTGTAGAATCATTTTGCCCTTCAACAATGAGAACAAGTTTTAATATTTCAATTATATATATTTAAGTACAGCAAGCTATTAAAACAACGTTGATAAGCACTAATAATATAATTGTAATAATGTTGATATATGACTTGTAGTCAATAATACAAACTGATTACCCAAAAGGGATACTTTGAATACAATATCTATGAATGTAAGAATTATTAATGATAAATTATATTTAAAGTTTGAATAAAATATATATTTCATATAACTACTATTATTTACCTATAAATTAAATATGTATGATTACATGTTAACATTAAATACTTAAAAACTATTAATAATTTTAATTTAAATGATTTGTTTCCTTTCATTTAACAGAAACCTTTATACTTCGAGATTTATTATTCTTTGGTTCAACCACAATGTTTGATGATATTCATAGTTTAATTTGCACCTTCAGAAATGTTAATAATGTTTATATAAGAGAAAACTTCACTTACTAAGCCTCGTCAAATCCATTTGTCACACCATATTAGAAAATACATCATTTTAAAAATTGCCATGTCATAATTGGCCATATGTAGTTGATAACATCAGCATTCATATAACAAAGTAAACATGTATTCTTACAGAACCATAAGTAACACAAATCATCAAATACATAAAATTAAAAAGTAGTCATTTCTAACTATAATATACATAATATTAATTAGTTGTTAAATAATATATCACATCACATTGATAACATAAGTGTGTAATGATAAACAAACATTTAAAAGCAATACAGCATTGACATAGTAAACAGCACATACAAATTCAGATTTTCTGTTCATAAAATATTAGAGATTTCTTAATATAAAAAAATTATTAGATCTTTGTTACATATAGTAACATTTCCAATTATGTATGGTATTTTGTCACAAGTAAGTTGTCCATATGTGCATTTTGAAGCATCACTTGCCAATAGATTCCATCAATACTTCATATTATTTTACTAAAAACAACATTAATAATAAAAATAATAACCATACTAATAAAGTAACAATTTATATGTCGGCAATATTATGTGAAGATTGACATAATTATTGAACTGATGTGTATAGTATAGATTTGTATGGTAACTGTTTTATATGGATTTTCATAAGCATTATGTTATTTAATCCCTTTCAGGATAATATTGATGTAATTCCTTAGATAACTCTTGTGCCAGTGGCATTGAACTGGCACATAGCACTCTTCGTGATAGAATATCAAAAGCTCCTCCAGATGGATCGATGCAAACTCCACCAGCTTCACGGACAATAATATCCCCAGCTGCTATATCCCATGCATGAATACCAAATTCAAAGTTAGCATCTGCACCTCCCAGAGCAACCATTGCCATATTCAATGCTGCAGACCCCAGCGCTCTTACGCCGTGACCTTTAGATATAGTCATCTTGAAATTGTCTAAGACACACTGCACCTTTTCAGGGTCACGACTCGTTCCTGCCTCATAACATATAAGTGCGTTGCGTAGCTCTGTTACCTGAGACACATGAATCTGGCGACCATTTAAAAAGGCACCCTGTCCTTTTTTGGCAGTAAAAAGCTGATTCAACATTGGATTGTAAATGATGCCTGCGACTGATTCTTTATTTATCGTGAGTCCCACTGAAATGCAATTATGGGGGAATCCATGAATGAAATTCATCGTGCCATCTACTGGATCTATTATCCAGGTAGGATCGTCGGTCAAGACGCATTTGGCTCCTCCGGCGACGGATTCCTCACCGATAAACTTGTGGTCAGGAAACCTTTTCGAGAGACCATCTATTAGGGTGCGTTCCACCTTTTGATCTACTTCTGTTACAAAATCTATGTCGCAGCTCTTCATTTCGAACGATTTAATACCATCGATATGATCAGTTATAAGGTTTCCCGATGATTTAATAAGCTCTAGTGCGACTTCGAAGTATTCGTTAATTGCGTCGGACATAATGAACAGTGGGTATTTCACTGTATCGCTAAATATACTTCCTATCGTTGAGTGCAACAATAGCAAAATATGTGCAATAATTTAAATAAAATTAATAACACACCGACCAAGCAATAATCACCCACTTCATTCGGCAAATGCCGAAAGTTTGTTTGACAATGACAAGGTTACTACGATTTAAACCATAGATATATTTTTTTCTCTTAATATGACGTTGTCGTATGGCGGCTCAGCCAAAAACAAATAAAGGACGGAAACGGTTGAGGAAACAGAATATGATCAGGAAAATAAGGCATAAAACGAAAATGATTATTAATTTTTTTGTTATAACTAGTTCAGAAATACTTTATAAGAATAAGTAGGTAATTTGACTTTTAAAAATAATGTAGTAATAACAATCCTTATTAATTAATTAAATTTTTATATTATACAACAGAATAAAAAAAAGTCAAATCTTAATAACGTT
>PDGT01000009.1:7157910-7188759 GCA_003671415.1 Megathymus violae | reverse complement strand
ATATATATATATATATATATATATATATATTCGTATTGAGGGAATATAGGGCATGATCATGTAAAGGACAAACGAATAAAATACCATTTTAAACGATTTGGATATTAGTCTTGCAAAAGCAACTATTGACAATGCCCAATCTTGAAATGTGTTCATTTGCACATACATATCCCAAACGCATATGTATAAGAACGGAAGTGACGTTTCTTAAATCAATTTGTAAAACCGAGGTTTACATGGTATAATCAGTTGTATTCATTAATAATACTTTCCTTTCCATTTACAGCCATCTCGCAGTGCTTATAAATCGTATCTCTAATAAATATTATACTTTAGCAAGGGAAACCGTCTTGAGAATAACTTTTATAAGCCATAAATACTAAATGTCATACTTCATTATTTCAACTGGATTGACCATAATGAAGCTTGTAGACTAGTTGAAACCAATATGCATGTTTATAGGTAAATGTTTAAAAACTAATTTATTATTGATTTATTTCTTTATTCCTAAAAAATACACGCCACACAAACAAGCGGACAGGCCGCATGGTAGAAAATGAGCACCAAGTCTGTAACAATAAAAGCATCGCGTTGCCGGCCAAGACCGATGCGGAGGTCACTCTGTCCATCATTGCAACTGAAATACGTATAAACATTTCACGGAGATTTATAGGGGAGTCGTAGCTCTAGCCAGGTACGTCGAAAACCCTATCATCACGTACGAGTACCATTCTGATTAAATTGGCTTCCAACTGAAGGAAACGTTCGCCTAAACTTCGTCCGTCGACAAGTTTGGCTGGAATTCAAGAATGGAAGACGTTAGACCCCAAATTAAAACAACTCATTGCTCTTGTCAAATATTGCAACCAAAACTCCATAATCAAATATATTGCATAAATTCTTGGATTGTTTTTTAAAAGGATCACGCTTCATTAATATATTTACCAAGTTCACGTTGAATTTCCGTATGATTTTAAATAATTTATTGGTTGAATGAATTGGTCCTGGACACTGGAGTATGATATTCTGCGTGTTTATATAAATGTTGCTTTAAACATTAAGAAATCGATTAAAGACCACAAAAGGATATCTTCAATGAAACGCAGGGTACATTAAATAATACAAATGATATTAAAAATCATGAAAAATTGTTTAATTGGCTACCAACTGATAACTTGTTACAACCTAAGGCCAATTTTACAATTATCAATATTGTTAATAATTAAATATAATATTTATGTAAAATATGTTTATGCTTCAATGGTTTACTTACATTTAAATTTTATATTATTATTATTCAGAAAAAGAAAACTATATAATAAAAAGGAGGTCATTACAATAATTAAGACTCGGTTACAATAGTCGTATAAAATGTTCGCGAGATACAAAGATACTTCATCAAACGGCGCAGGCGCCCTCCGAGACGCGACGTACCTACCTAAGGCCACCATTCATTACTAAGTCGTATCTAAGTCTACAACAAAGCAAGCCGCGTTCCATGCGTATACACCGCGACGCCGCGTTCGCGTGTTAACATTGACACGAGGAGGGCTGCCGACGCTTGTTTACATCCTGCCGACGGCGCTCGCGGTGCGGTCGGGTGGAGACCGAGATACAGAGTTTTATTTTTAGTTGTACAACCTATGCGGGACGTGTCCGCGTTCGAAGTTCGCTCGTCGCAGATTCGCGCGACACTGCAACGTGTCACAAAACTATTCTCAAAAAATATTCTCACTCGTATTCTCCTCACTACATTTTAAATAAGTACACGCGTTACATTTAAACGGAGCTCGACATCGGCATGCGACACGTCGCTCACACCGAAAGCTAGCCCTTACTTACTTCTAGGATTATAAAATTTTATGGCAACTAAGCGCTCAGTGGACCACACTGACGTTATTTACACGATGTATGCACGGTGGGGCTTCGCGCGGCACGTTCGGGATTTCGGTATAAAAGGAAAAACGAACGTGCCACACGAAGCATAGTCGATCAAAATCCGGGACGATATATTGAAACCGGCTCATTCTACGGGGATTAAAAAGTTCATATTGTCGCAACACCAGTCTTAATTCGTCAGTCGCGTTAAATGCAAAAGAAAAATCGAATTTCTATCATTATTTTTGCAACAGATTATAATACTACTTTTAATGTTTCCGTTTCTTTTCTGTCAACTTCACAACAATATCACCCAATGAGTAATATTTCGTACGCCACCCACCCGCCCGACCGTGTCTGGGCAGGGTCGGGACTGGACTGCTTAGGAATGTGTCGTCGTTTAATACTGGTTGGGGAAATGCTTCCGATTGTTACCGATTCGTGTCGTTCTACCATTAAAGTTATCATTAGTTATCGATAAATTAAAAGAATTAACGAGCGTAACAAATATTTCATGCGGCAATCGATTTTCATCAACAACGGAATTTCAACAAAAACAACAGATTAAATTATAATGCGTCCCGTCCGGCCGTCCGACCGTGACGTCACCTGACGAAACCCGCTTGTAATGAAATACGATAAATACGATTATTGAGCACCCAGCTTGTTAAACGCATCAACAAATTTAACTCGTGCGCCGCGGCGCACCGCCCCGCGCAACTGGACGTACGTTACGGAGCCGCACGCTTCACCTTCCACTCGTCACCCCTCGCTTGACGCTCGATTTAAATTACAGTCTAAATATGCATGCGGAACTATCTATTCGTAAAAAATTCAAACATCACCGGAGCGCAGACGGACACGGCTCGCCGCGCTCGCCACGGCCGTCGGCGACACAGCTGTCCGTGTTTCCGGACAAATCTGACAAGTAACGTCGCATCGGCTCCCGCGAGACCTTCGAACACGTTCGTAAAGGTATTGAAGAAATAACATCAAAATAAACACGACGATTCCCCACACATATTTAAGGCCGCGGTTTTCACTGACTCAACCCTCGGCGAGCTCGGACGACATCGTGTTTTTTAGTGAAAAACAATTGTACCGTAAACGACATACAGAAATGAGACGTCAATTTATAACATCCAATAACACGTCGCTCGGGTGTTTGAAACAGCGATTTGTATCCGTAACACGATCAATATTAGTCAGTGATAAAAAATAGACTATAACAATACGAGCGGCGTCCGTAAATAAAATACAAGAGGGAAAACAAATTTTGAACAAGAAAAGAATTAAATATAAAAGAACGTAAATATATACATATACAAATCGCTCATCCAATTACAATTTACAAATCATTCGAGAGCAAACTCGGTACACCGCCACGACACCGGCCGCCGCTAGCGGCGAGCGCGACCGCAGCGCCCGTGAGGACAGACACGTCGTTCGGCCGTCACGTACTCAAAGAATGAGTGACATCGCAATGAATCACTGCACGCCGACGTCATCCGAGTGCAGCCGGAAATACACGAAGCGGATCACATTCAAACACACAGAACGATTTTCTGTCGCGTCGATGGGCCCGAGGCCACACGTTTAAGTCCTCACGGATGTCACTGCAATTTCCCATTTTTTACTTAAAACATTCAGAAGATACAATTATTACAAAAAATTTCGCCCGGTGGCTTCTGACGACTCGCGACTGCTAACGATATCAAAACAATCGTAAACGAGGCTTGTGAAGAGGTACATCTGACATCTGTCGTACCGAACGAAGAGCGCTCGGAGCAAGACGACCGGCGTCGTCGCTTGGACGTAACGTCTCAGTCGCGCGTCCCAAACGCCACCGACACGCATGTCGGGCGTGCGCGGGGCGGTGCGCCGGCGGCGGGGCCGGGGGCGGTCGCGCGGCGATCACTCCACGCTGTTGGTCGTGTCGTTGACGTCGTCGAACGACTCGTCGCCGGAGCCGGCGCCGGGTGCCAGCGACGACCTCTTCATCCGGGACGACGACGAAGCGCCCGAGAGCCCTATGGGGCCGCCCTGCCGCCTGTCGACACAATTAATGCTGTTAACGCGTATACACTACAAACTGTCGATCCCGCTGCACATTGCGATCGTGTAAAATTATATAAAAAGTGTTTGCTACATTTTTCTTTCATACATATACATTTTATATCGCTTACTAATAAGCGTTGACCTATGTATTCGGTACGCGAAGTGCTCGAGTTCTTTTAAACTAGTTTAATTGATGATAATTATGTGATATGAAATATATATAAAAAAATTCGTTGAGATTAATTCCTTTAATTTGATAATTTGCAACACTATTTCCAACACTGTTGTTCTTCTGGACACCTCAAATATAATTAAGTGTGTCACGATTACAAACGACAATATCGAAAGTAAAAGATATAATTACTTCAAGTAACACACGAGCTAAACAACGGATAAAATTGTTATTCCAGAGTCACGTTCGACTTTATCAAATTTAAATAATAAGTTGTTACTTAAACTATCCAATTAATATTAGTCACAAACACGAACATGTTAGCGTCTCAAATGAAATGATCCCGGTCAATGTGAAAATGACGGACGAGACAGGTTCGAATGACACATATGTGTGTGTGATTATGTACGAGTGAGACATCCAGTGGTACATTTCAACGAGTGTGGCCAAACTGAGCACAAACTAACAAAAAGTTGTTGCGCGTCCGAGTCCTACCCGGGGCGTCAACATAGAATATATTATACAAATAAATATAAACCAATGTCCGTACATCTGACAATCGTTTCTACACCTTTTTAGACTATAGATTATGTACTGATGCAGTTTTCAACTACGATTATAGAGTCGTAACATGAAATGTATAAAATATTCACAATTTATGGAAAACAGTAAAGGCGTACAAACTCTTATTTTGTTCTTAGTCAAAGTCAAGTCAAAGATTGTTTCTTCCTTGTACTCAATAAATAATAAACAATTTACATTGTGTAAATGTTTCGACTCGACATTTTTTTATGTTAATAGCCGACAACGTCAGCAAGACCAAAGGCATCACCGATGCGTCGTCGGACAGGAAATGAGAAGGTAAGAAAGAAAGTACTCGATTACGTTCCCATCCCCGCCCCGTCACATGTCAATATACCACTGGAGATGTTATCAATGCGACACTCAGAAGCACCCTAAGAGACATTTGACGACGTTAAAATATTACAACACAGTTTCTGGCAATTCAACGCGCGCATTCTTGTTATTTCTGTTAATAAAATTAAACGAAGAAGTTCACGGTCCATGTAGCCACACACTGATGCGAATTATTAATCGTCCGACCATGCAACCGGTCACCGGCGTACTGAACGCTCACACTGCCGAGAGCTAGCGACCTTCGACCGGTGACAAACAAATCTCGTGTTGAATAATTTCACTAAGTACATACGACGTCACTTCAGGACAATTTTGAAACCTTTAAAGCAGTCTTCCGGACGTCAGATCCTGCGGAAAATATTTGTAAACTGTTCATCTCGTAAGCTGCAAGTACAACATTTGAAATAGATGCCGATATTATAATACGCAATGGACGTAGGCTGCCAATATACCAGTGCTTAAAGAGAATATTCGTCGATCGCTAGCTCCCTAATATTTGTCTCTCGCTCACTCTCTCTTATGCTAATATTTATATCTCTCTCTCTCTTCCTGTGAGTTATGCTAGTGGTAGTAAAGTAACAAAGACTGTCGCGACGGTTACGTTGTATTAAAATGATACGCCGACATTTCACGGTCCAACCACACCGCGACACTCACACACGAGCATGTACGAATGATTTAAAACATTTCATTTGACTTCGGATCGAATACGTGTGACGTGACGTCAGATCAGATCAGATCAGTTTGTTTACACATTTCCCAAGAACTGGTCTACAATCTAGTCCCACAATTTTAGCCATATATATAATATAAGCACAACAATTTGTCGTTAAGCTACGCCGTCGACAGTTAAACCATGGAGCAGTGTAACATCGGTGGTAGTACCGTGTAGTGACGCGTTAACGGCCTTTACAACCTCACCCCCCCACTCTCGCCCGTCTCCCCTCCACCACCCCGTTACCTCTGGCACGCCGCCGCCGCCCTACTCACAGTCCTCAGACGCGGACGGCCTAAGGAACCACACACGTTTTTAAACCGACACATTGAGGACACCAACTGGTCGTACACGTACGTGGACGACGATTGTGTTAATTACAAAGAAAGATATTAGTTTACAGTACACAATAAAGGAAAATGTAAAATATTAGCTGGCGTGATGTACACTGAGGTCACTGACCCCTACATCAAGAAACCACAAGACGGAGTAATCTCCGATCCTCAAATACAAGGAGTGACCCATGTTTTGGAGCGCTCTCGTTGTGCTATATATCAAAGCAGGTCATATGTTTCTTATATTTGATGTATCTGTTTGTCTTTCATTGTTACATCCAAAATTAGTCTGAAAGTTCTGGATTGAAAGTTCTTTTTATAGAATTCAGTATACCTATATATAAACAATTTATTTTTTTCTTTTTTATTATATGCATCATAACGTTTATCAACTGTAAGAGATCGTTATGATAGGACAAAATATGTTTGTATACCTCTAAAATTTATATCGATTTAAACTATTATACATAACAATAGTCCCTCGCATATTCCCTCTCTAGTTTTGTATAGAAAATATTATTATACTTGCAAATATCCGTTTGTGTAACGCGTAATACCTGAGCTTGTTGCGCAGGTTGGTGCAGTCCCTGGCGAGCGTCTCGTGCGCCTCCAGCAGGTCCTCCAGCTCGCGCTGCGCCTTGCGCTTGCCCACCTTCTCGCGCTGCACCTCCTCCTCCGCCTCGTCCAGCTGGCGCTTCAGGGCCTTTACGCGCCCGTTCATCTGCAATCGACACCAGTCGTATAACACCACTGCACCGGTATTCCTATAAACTGACTGAAATATTCTCAACGACAACGGAAACATACATATGAATGTTATGAAAACGTCAAGTCACACTCGGGAAAGCGTTTAGCCACACGCTCATTAAATCTAAATGAGCCCCGTATGAATATTCAGTATTTGAGCATAGCAGTGTTAAGTGCTAAACTTCTAACATTACTTCAGTAAGAGACGGCAACACATACATAACATAAATTCAATATTAACTGTAATTTTTTGGTGATAAAGTTTTACTTATTGTATTATACTTTACATTTATTCGTATCAAGGAACGTTATTTCGTGCGCAAACGTGGGTCCGTGTCAACCTGTGTCTCTTGCAGGTGTACACGAACACGTGTACATGCATTACGTGCATTCGTGCATGTGTGCGGGGGTACACACCTTCTCGATCTGCTCCTTGTACTGGTCGGCGTGACGACGCTCCTCGTCCAGCTGCAGCGCGAGCTCCTTCATCTTCTTGTCGAGCTTGCGGCCGGCCTTCTGCTGCGCGAGCCGCTCGCGCGACTCCGCCTCCAGCTGCTCCTCCAGGTTCGACACCTTCAGCTCGAGGGATGTGATCACGCCCTGTGACGTCGAAATACATACACGTTAACGACGTTGCGATCGACCTACCGAACAGATAAAAAGGTCGCACTTGTGGACAACTAGAAAAAATAATTCGATTCGTTAATTGTAAATGGGGTAACATTATAATTTAAACGGTCTAAAAATTATTAATAATTCGGTGCAGAATTAACGACATGAACCTAAATACGGATAAGTGCAAAGTGATAAATTTCACAAAAAAGTAAACCTTAACGCCTAAACTATATCACATTAATACTGATAAATTAGAGCTAATGGATAGTGTTCGAGATCTGGGTGTAACTATAGAGAGTAAATTACGCTTTAATCTTCACATAGATACAATCTGTAAACGTGGCTACAAAACATTAGACTTTATTTTACGTAACTGCAAAGAATTTAAGAAACCCTCCACCAAAATTGCCATTTACAATGCGCTAGTACGTAGCAGTCTGGAATACTGCAGTGTTGGTTGGAATCCGCACTACGAAGTGTATAAAAAACGTTTACAAAGCGTGCAGAAAAGATTCCTGTACCATCGTACATATAATTGCAAATTGTTAAAAACGTTAACTGGTTACGAAGACCGTTTGAGGTGTTTTCAAATATCAAACCTCTGCTCTCGACGAAATGTACTGGACGACATGTTCTTATATGAACTTATAAACGAGAACATCGATGCTCCCCATTTAACTATCTAAGATTGACATTAGCATACCAAGGAAACGTTCACGATCCTCTAGACATAAACCGTTCCGTGACAAAACGCGACGTACACATTTGGGAACTTACTCACCAATAAACAAGATTGTTAAAAGTTATAATGCATATAACGACTTTGTCCCCGACGCCCCCGTTGATAATAGAATTGCCCTCAGGATGGCAAAACACCATAAATTTCAAATTGATATTTTTTCTAACACCAAGAATATTTTTAAAAGTTACCTGTTAGAACTTAAGTAATTTAATTTATACTCTCTCCTTTAATTATTTTTTTCTTTTTTTATTGCACGTACAAAATGTCTTAAGATGTTATAATTTTGTAAAATCTAATATTAACTCAAATTCAATTAGTTGATTAATTATTTATTTACAATTATGTTGATAAATTTAATTTATTTTAATAAATTATTTATAAAAAAAATGTATTTAAAACCTACATATAATACCTACTCTATTTCTAGTAGAGTCCATTATAGATAATATTTTGATTTTATTAGTTTGTTGCTGAGATTTTCATAGCATGTAGTTTGTACCTATAAGTAAATCGACACCTATGTATGTATAATAAAACTTACATGATTATTGTTTAAACTGTAATAGTGATCTTTTTGTTGGTGCAACATTTAAATAAATAAAAAAATAAAATAAATAATGGAACCTTCCTATCCTGTCTTTTAGAGAAACAATAAACGCATGATTTCGAAAACTAGAGATTCAGTTCACTACATTAGGGATATCGTCACATTACCTTGGTCTTGGCGCGACCGGCCGTCTCCAGGTCGGCGAGTTTGGCCTTGAGCTCCTTGTTCTGCCGCTCGAGCACCAGCTTGCCGCTCTCCAGCTTGGCCGCGCCCGCCTTCTCCGTGCCCAGCTCCATGGTCAGCTGTTCCACCTGGTTCTGCAATCATTATACACAAACGTAACATGTCCTTATTTGTAATATGTACATACTTTATTTTATAACTGTGATACAACTAGTGCATAATTATGATTATAAGTAGATTACAATGCAAAATGTTTTATATTATTTCATTATTTTTGATATATATTTATATTTCAATATGTATCTACATTAAAAACCTTACGATCTTTCAAAATAACTCATGGTCCTTTCTCATAAAAACAATTTTAGTAAAATTTTGTGCTCGTTACTGACAAACAACTACGTGAACATCTGTTGGTGCCCACACAGCTACTCACCGTCACCTGTGAATATCCAATGTGGCACAAACATTTCTTTAAGAGTGATCAAAACGAAAAATTAACTTCTGAATAAGTGAATTAAATTCATTATTATATAGAGTGAAGTACATCTGTAAATGTTGCACCTGAGATTTCCTAAGTCTATCGTTGAGTATCTCGTTGTTGGACTGCTCCTCGTCGAGGTCCTCCTCCAGGGCCGATATCCTGGCCTCGAGCCGTTTCTTCTCGTCCACTAGCAGGGTCACCTGCAAGTGCAACGCCATGTGTTCTGTTTTCAATGGCTGTTCGTTAGGCGCTCTGAGTTCCGTAGCCTCAGCTACGTAACACAGTATACAAAATTGTTTTTGTTTTTGCTAATTACTAGTTCAAGCGTATTTTAAAACCCAATCTGAAGAAATTAAGATTTATTAATAAGAAATTTATGATAAAAAAAAAAAGATTACTGAGCGTACGTACTTACATCTAGGCCATATTTAGAAAAAGTGGTTAAAATTGTCCTAAACTGCAAGATTCAATAAATCTTTATTTTCAATTTCATACAAAATCACACAACACACACACACACACGCGCGCGCGCGCGCGGTCCGCGGTTACCTTAGCGGCGGCGGCGGTCAGCTCGTCGTCGCGGTCGTCGCGCTCGGCCTCGGCGTGCCGGCGCGCGCGCTCGGCGGCCGCTAGCTCCTCGGCGTGCTGCAGCGCCTCCGCCTCCAGCGCCTTCACGCGGCGCTCCGCCTCGCGCGCTGCTCCCGCCGCCTCTTCGCGTCCGGCGCGCGCCTCCTCCGCCTCGCGCACCGCCTCCTTCAATTGCACGGTCAGCTTCTTGGCCTGTTTTACGGCGTCCTCCTTAACCTGACAAAATATACATCACGATATACATCATAACATTTAAACCAATATAATTATATTTTTTTTTTTCTGTTTCTTAATAATTATAAATAATTAATAATTATAAAACTTAGGTCTTCACATATATATTTTTTTCATATTTTTTATTCATGGCTGAGACTGCTTACTTATTACCAAGATCTCGCCATTCATGACATTCTCGTATAATCCAGGTTTGTGAGCGATCAATGATCTAGTCAGCTTGCCATTTAAAGATGTATTAATGATTATTGACTAATACAGAAAACCTGATATACCTCAAACATTAGCAAACTTGAAAGTACCAACACACCTCCTGCCTCTGTCTCCTGTCCAGGAGTTCCAAACATCTAAGGCCGTCTGACTGTATCAGACATATTCGAAAATGCACAAACAAATGTTGCCAGCACCTGCCGGCTAGTCCCGTATCTCGGTGTACCGCAGTAGTTACCTTGTTGGCGAGGTGGAGCGCCTGCTCGGCGTCCTTCAGGTCGGCCTCTAGTTTCTTGCGATGCGCGACCACGGCGGCTCGCTGCTTTCGCTCCTCCTCCAGCTCCGCCTCCAGGTCGCGAAGCTGCTTCACGATGCCGCGCCGCTTCTCTTCGCCCTGCTCCTCTTTAGCCTACCCCGACCGATACGATCGAATTATTTGATATTACTTTACATTGTTATTCCCAGATTTCATTGTCATATTATTAAACGCCGATATTTATAGAGACAAACTACAACCAAATGATCCCATGACTTAGTAATGGTAATTAAATAATGTGTAATATTTTATACTTTCAAGAAGACTAAAAACGCATTTAAATTATTGACACATTTCTATAAAAGCAGCTTAAAATAAACAATAGTTAATTAATATTAGCGTACGTATCATAGCGAAAACGTCGACGAAAACCCATGAAACAAAATAGAAAATAGAATAGTTAATTATTTAAAAATATAATATGTACAATTATTACGAAAACCTTTTAATAAACCCTTGAATAACTCCCGGCCCGCAACACTAACAGTACGCACGCACCTGCAGGTCGCGCTCGAACTGCGCGCGCATCGCCTGCATGTTGACCTCGAGCCGCAGCTTGGCGTCCTCGGTGAGCTGCAGGTCGTCCTCGATCTCCTCGTTCTGCGCGCGCAGCTCCGCCAGCTGCGACTCGAGCGCGCGCTTCGCCTTCTCCAGCTCGTGCACGTTCTTGTCGGCCGTGCCCTGCGTGTTCGCCAGCTCGTCCAACTCCGACTGCAGCAGCCGTTTCGACCGCTCCAACTCCTCGATCTATAAAATAAAATTAATTCACGGGCACCGATGTAAAATGTTCTATACCAATTTCCTGTTAATTATGTGACGCTTCGATGCTGCGTCACCATTTGCGATCTCTAAACTTTTGTCTACTTTTTGAATCCTGTACCGCTACTACGAATGAATACAATCAACCGCCAAATGTCGATATTCAAGCAGGCACAAAAATATACTGTATATGTAGTATCCAGTGTATTCATATTTTAAAGATCAACAGTTTCGATTACAAACCGCACAGGTCCACGTGGATTGATGAAGTTAACGGCTTCCCTAGTAATCATCCAGATTTGATTGGAAAACGACTGCATGACAACCTTATGAAATTTTGCTACTAGTTATCCAGTGCGGTTATGCATTCAAATTCGCATGCAAATCAACTCGACGGTCTTCGATACCTAAGGTAGCGTGTGCAAGAAATGTAAAAGTTCAATTACCTTCTCGGCGGCGTCGTCGAGCTCCCTGGTGAGGCTGAGCACCCTGGTCTCCTTGTCGCGCGCGTCCCGCTCTGCCGCGTCGCGCTCTGCCGCGTAGCGCTCCGCCACCGCGCGCTCCTCCGAAACCACCTGCACACACACACACACACACAGTAATGATCACCGATACCGAGCAAGTACAAGTACTTCAGTTCACCTGCAATAAAATATTATAATATCCAGTTGTACTGTAAACGGTGTCACACGACGCTCTCCTTCCTCAGCATCAGAACGCTTACAGCCTAGCCTTCAAGGTGGCCAATGGCGTGTTGATAAATAGTTAGCTTGGTTTTGCAAACTATAGAGTGACCAAGTTAGCGGTGTTTGCTATATATTGCTTAACTGAATCCACAGCTGCGACTAAGTATTTAATAGACATATCTTTTCGAAAATTCACAGTGCAGTCTTATAAAAACTTTACAACTGGAATGGTATGTTCAATTGAAATGAGTAAGAATGTCGTCTATCTCAACGGACCTTGTCGAAGCTCTTCTGTTTCTTCTCCAGCTCGAGCACCTTAGCGCGCTGCGCTTCCAGCTCGATGTTGGTATCTTCAAGTTCCGCTTGGATTTTCTTTTTACCTGAAAATTTATTCATTGTAATTCTGATGAAATTATTAAATGTTTCTTTTTTTTCAATATTTTGATCAATTTGGAAATGTGTACATTCTGGGTGACATCATAAGCTTATTCCGCAATTTTAAAGTACAAGGCACACACGATCATTAAAACCGGTGATCGTGCAAAGAAGTGTGTTTACCGCAGCACATAAGATGACATTATTTAGTAGACTCACTCTTGTCCAGCTTGTCGTTGGCCTGCCGCAGCTCGTCCAGCTGGCGGTGCAGCGCCTCCACGTCCTTGCTGAGCTTCTTGCGCTGCTCCTCGAGCGCGGCGGCCGCCTCTGCCTCCTCCTCCGCCTTCTTCTTGGCGTCCGCCACTTGCACCGTCAGCGCCGTCACCTGCTCGTCACATGGAAACGTCTCGTTAAACAATCACCATGTTATATCAAGTTATAAAATAAAAACCCGTGTATGGCCCACCCTTTTGCTCAGAGTGATAATTGGAAATGCCTAGACCATGCACAACACCTGGTGCAGTGTTGCAGACTTTGGCCTGAACAAGCGGAAAATAAACGCGTTTGTTAAACAATCGTCCACTTCTAGTAAGACGACCGTTCTATTGGAAGACGATCGCTGTATAGCTATGCCTCAGCACTGAGAAAGCACATCACTACACAGTAAGTCGGCCACACCAATCTGCTCGAAACACATAGTTGTATAACGCCTGAAATGATAATTTTGGACGTCTCAGTCCAATAAACCGTACAAAGCTATTCGCCTCCAACTTATGGATTGACAAATCATAAACAACATTGGTTGGCTCATTATTGCTGTACTAGTTCGTGACGCTGGTCCTCCGGCGCACCTGTTTTTCCAGGTTCTTTTTGGCCTCCTCCTCCTCTTCTAGTTGGTCGCGCGCCTGCTCGAGCTGCTGCTCCACGTTGCGCAGCCGCGTCTGCAGCGAGAGCTTCTGCTTCGTCTCCTCCTCCAGCAGAGCCTGCAAAACAACAACATGAAACATATGTCTAATAGACCCGACTGCATGGCATCCGCTAGTATGCGAGCTAGCATTGTTTGGTACTGAACGATGGTAGAAGTTTTACAAGTAATTTGCGTAGACACCGTCTTCAAATTGCGTTTTCTAACAGGAGTTAACCGTAGTCGTAGTGCAACGCGTAAAAAATTATTTGAGTCGAATCTTATCCACTGAGGATTCATTATCACTTTAGATCATTTTAATGGATTCATTAAGATAAAATCTTGAATTTCTGTACAAAATGACTGCATTCTACAGTACTGTTACTGGTACTGTAGTACTGTAGTACTGTACTGCAGCTGGTAAATCGAGTAAGCTGCGTTATCAACAGACCTGCGCCTCCGTGTGCTGCGCGGTAGCGGTCGCGGCCTGCTTGGTGGCGGCAGACGCCTTCAGCTCGGCCTGCTCCAGCTGCTGCAGCGCCTGCTCCGCTTCGCTCTGCAGCCGGACCACCTTCTCCGCCAGCTCCGATCTGAGACCACAACGCAGTTATTTGAACGCTATTTATCGGGTTTGGTATGGAAGCAGTCAACAAGACACGAGGCTGGAGACAGTAGGAGTCGTCTATCGGTGAAATGTATTATTATTATTGATGTGAAAGATACAATGGACCAGTGCCTGGTATTGGGCTAAATTGCTAGTTGCCTCAAATATATAGGTAATCTAGATATTCGTTAAAAGCCGAAAGATGTGCCCACAAAGGCCTTCAATACAAACACAACTATTTGTAAGGTAGTAGTCTCACCACAAGTGAACAGTACACAAATCCTATGACCTGTAGAGACACAAGTTTCTCACGTACTTCTAATCGACCAATATATATGATAGTATCAGGCGTTACTTTGCGGAAATTCATCGTTCTTAAATTAGTATTAATTTACTTTGCAACAATCCGCAGGCACAATGTACAATGGTATATACTTCTAAACAAAGTTAAAACCTCCCTCCCTCCCACACGGGAGATAATTAAATTAATACTAATAAAAATAAAAATCAAGTAAATTAATACTAATTTAATAATCGACCAATACTCTAGTAACTGCAACGCATATATCGCCGCATCCAACACTGGAATACAATTTCTTTCGACGCCGCAAAGACTCGTCCTCGTCACGTACCTGGCTCGTTCCACCTCCTGAAGCTTAGCGGCCAGCTCCTGCAGCTGCGTCTCGGCCTGCTTGCGGCGCCGCTCGCCCTCGGCGCGCGCCGCGCTCGCGCTCTTCAGCTCCGTCGCCAGGTCCGCGTTCTCCGCCTCGAGACTCGCCTTCGCCTTCTCCAGCACTGTCGAACGTACACAAACATATAGAGAACGACTGGAATGAGCCTGCTCACACCTACCGCGTACCTGTATCGACACTCGTCACTAAGCGGGGTGGTGGGACACAAAGAAACGGCCAAATTTTTACGATCGTGTTTTGGATACTACCTTATTCATTTATAATTGTAAAGTAGCTCAAGAAGGGCAATTTCGTAACTTGAAGGACTAATGAATATCAATCTCTATCGCAGCTATCCCATGAGAGCGACCGTCACTAACGTCTGCAGTGCACTGTGAAGTCCTGCTTGGCTTCGGGCGAGTGGGGACTGCGGCACATGGTCTGCCAGTAGTCGCGCGCAGAGTTGAACGCGCTGCCCTCCTCCAGTTGGAGACTGACATTCTCCACTTCGAAGTTATCGTCTTTCGACAGACCGAACTTCACGTTCTTCTGCCTCCGTTCCTTCACGCTAGCCATTATACGCAACTAAATATACAATATACAAATAAAACTACATTCGAAATTTTCATGTAAATAATTCACGCAAAAAAATTAGTTCAGTCTGTTCGTTGTCAACATTGTCGCGACACCGGACGTCACGTTTCGGTATGTCGGATTTTCAAATTTGGAATGTAACACATGAAGGTTTAATCTTCGCAGATCCGATTTAGGAAATATTGTAGAAAAAGAAAATTGCTAATTTTATCTGATTATCAAGCAGACGGGATAGGTATTTGAAAGTTGAGATCGTAAAAAGTGTTATAACGCGTTATTATTATAAATATTATAAAAAAGATGGTCCAATGTTTCTTACAATTCGACGTAGGATATGAAAGTTGAAAATATCTATTAAGGCGATTGCGTTTAGTGCGAATTAGGTTCACAGATACGGTAATTTTGACTATGTTATGGTAAGTGCTGGCTGTATCTGATCATTTGGGAACACCACAGGAGCGTGTAGTAACGAAGCATTCCTACATGCGGCGTGCCAGACCGTGAATAGCTGCGGTGAAAGAAACCCCTCAGAACGTTATATTTTATTTTTCGTTTATTTATTTACGTCTACCAGTAGCTACAACACTTGTACGTACTAGTCAGACTTACAGTTTATTCTAATGACTAAGTGTTAAACTTTTAAAGACAAACACAGCATGCACTGATCCATTTATAGAAATTTAATTTGTGTCCGGTTTTTATTCGTGGTGGCCTGACCTTACACTTTTTTGAAATTATTGCAGACATATTATCCTTCACCTTTACATACAACACTGTTGGTGGTGTGCAGTACATATTATATCATAAACCTCCTAGCTGTGATTTCACACGTTGCTTGGACATACCTATAATAATCACGTATCAACTTTAGACTTTCACGCGGCGGTGCAATATAACACAACCAAATGTTGTTTTTTTTTTTCAGATTATGCGTATACCTATTCTGCTTGTACACAGCGAAACCAGTGCGTGCACTTGTACTGACCGGCCTTGGCCTTCTTGATCTGCTCGTGCTGCTCGTGCAGCGCCTGCAGCTCCTGCGAGTGCTTGTGCCGCTGCTCGGCGAGCGAGCCCTCGTGCGCCGCCGCCTCCTCCTCCAGGCTGCGCTTCAACACCGCCACCTCCTGCTCGCGCTTCGAACGCAGCTCCTGTTGCGCTGAAACAAGCACAAACACACAAAAATATATAACAAAACAATACAATCAGAGGCAAGTCGATAAGCTTTCACAGAAGTAGTCTTAAATCTTAGGAATTTTGTCAAGAGCATGACAAATTCTAGAATTTGGTGAGTGTGTTTATATTCAAACTTTTTAAAATATAAATTTTGTATTAAAATAATTCAATAACTGTCTCCGATGTATAAACTATCTTACCGGCTGTAGTATCGAGAGAATCGAGCAGCTCGCTCTTCAGCGCTTCCAGCTCTTCGTTGAGGTCCCTCCTCAGCTTCTCGGCCTTGGTCCTAGCGGCACGCTCGACCTCCAGATCTTCGTGCGCCTCCACCAGCGCCGCCTCGGCCTCGCGTGCCGCCTTCTGAGCGGCAGCTCGCAGGGCGCTCTCCTCATCCACGCGGCTGATCGCCGCAGCCAGTTCCTCCTCACGCTTAGCTATTAAATAGCACAATTATCACAGCAGAACAAGAGAGCAGTGCCGAAAACTCGACCTGATACGCTATCGCCAGAACGACAGCCAAAAACGTAAAACAACCCTATATATGTTATATAGGCATGCTAGCAGGTATCTCAGGAAATTGAGTTGACTCATCTAAAAACCAGTTACCCAAGTCTCCCTGAAGATCGACAAATTTGGAACATTTGGCAGGTCTGTGTAAAAACCAAAATGCTTATTTCAATTAAACACTATAATAGTATAAATGGCATATAATTAAAGTGACTCACTTAATACAATTTGCAGCTCCTCTAGCTGAGCTTTCCTCTCCGACAGCTGTTCCTTAACATCCTGCAATTCCGTCTCCACCTTCCTCTTCGCTCTCTCGACCTCTTGGCGAAGTTGATGGTCCTGTGACACAAATAAAATAACAGCTGTGTATTACGAATGGCAAATATACATATACCAAGAGAGGTATCGAACACAAGAAACAAACACCTCACTAGTGTACAGAAAAAAGAACTTTGCACGCATTGCACTGTGGCAACCAGACACGGCTCTGTTCAAAGTTGTACCCCGTACTTCTGTAAGCCATGTTGGAGGCGCCACAATGTCGTCATTTAGCATTTAATGGTTAACAGGACCAAAGCCCAAATACTTCAAAGCACTACTGCAGAACCACATAAGTCGAATGTATTACAATTAGAAGCCATCTAGGCTTAGAGAACATACCTTAAGCAGCTTCTCCTCGAGCTCCGCGATGGCGGACTCCTGCTTGGCCTTGAGCTTGCCGAGGTGCTTCGCCTTTTCCTCCTCCTCTGCCAGCGCCTGGGATAGGTCGTTGGCTCTCTCTTCCAGAATCTGTGACATATTAAAAAGGACTTCTGGTTATTTATATATCTTACTACAATTATTAAATTGTAACAACAATACTTCTACTTCTTCTATAATACTACATAATAGAATAACACCAACGACAAACGTTAAAAAAATTATATATTCGTATTGTATATCAATTGATACTCCTCCTGTCTAGATTTGGTCATGGTTGTGATATCTGCCATAACAGTACCTTCTTTTCCTTAACCAGTTTCTGATTCGTGTCCTCACTGAGGGCCAAGTCCTCCTCCAGTTTTTTGATTTTGGAGTCGCACTGCACACGCTCCAGCTGCAGCTTCTGTCGAGCCGCTTCCTCCTCTTCCAGTTGTTCCTCCAGGTCCTGAAATAAAATGGTTTAAATTAAAAGGTCTATTCACAAAATATATATGGTGTTGAAACACGTAAAATCGATTATTTTTTTGGTTCAGACACCATTTCAGAACCTTATCACGATGAAAAACTGACGAGAGAAACTCCTCAATATATATACAACGTGACTATTAGTAGATACTAAAACCGAGACACGTGTCGAATATTTCGGTTTAAATAATCTACATAAAAATTGCCAAAGGTGTATCTTTAAAACTCACCAAGTTACAAGCTTGTTGAGTTCATCCTCTGTCCTCCCTATTACATGATCACCGCGCGCAGCGCGCCCGCGCTGCACAGCTGATTGATAACTATAGCGCGATTTAACATGGTCACTTAGCGTTGCACTGTGCAACTTGCACATGCACGACATAACAACACACGTATTTGTTCACACAGACACTACCCATCGCACTTTTTATCGTCACTCAAACGTAACTTAATAACTGTTCAAAATGACCCCCATTTTTCCTAATGCACAAACGAGCGCGCTTGCGTAAATTTCTTTTTAACCTCCTCAATACGTACCGATCATTTTTAATTGTGTCAAAGGCACTTTCTATTTTATTTTTTAAATCTATTTCATTATGCGGCTCTGTTTGATAGACTATGTCTTTGACATGTCCCCATAGGTAAAAGTCGAGCGGTGTAAGGTCTGGGGATCGTGCTGGCCACTGCACTGGCCCGCCGCGACCGATCCAAAGCTCGCCGTATTCCCGATTCAGAAATTCTCTGACTTGAGTAGAAAAATGTGCGGGTGCTCCATCATGCTGGTAATAGAGACCGCCCCGATAAGTTTCAAGCGGTAGGTCTTCTAAAATGTCGGGTAAAACATTCCTCAGGAATTGTAAATATGTTTGTGAATTTAACCTTGGCAAATAAATAGGACCTATTACAGTTTGGTTCACTATTCCCGCCCATACGTTTACCGAGAACGTATGCTGAAAAGAATCGGAGCGTACCAGATGTGGGTTTT
The DNA here is from genome assembly GCA_003671415.1 of Megathymus violae. Classification (NCBI taxonomy): domain Eukaryota; kingdom Metazoa; phylum Arthropoda; class Insecta; order Lepidoptera; family Hesperiidae; genus Megathymus; species Megathymus violae. The sequence goes on along the minus strand of PDGT01000009.1, from coordinate 7,169,592 downwards.
CATGACTCCAGTGGTGACTGTTGTGGATGTTAAAAAATCCGCGACGTGTGAATGTACACTCGTCGGTCCAAAAAATATTGGCGTTTTGCGTATTAAGAAGCCACCGGCAAAACTCAACTCGTTGTGTGTGATCATTTTCACTAAGCTCTTGAGCGCGTCGGAAATGGTAAGGGTACTGTCCGTCATCATGTAACGTCTGCCAAGCATAAGCTTTACTGACGTCAAATTCTCTGGCTACGTAGTCCAAAATCCTTTCTTGGACTGCCGTTGGTATGCGACTCACACCACGATTAACTGCGGTCGGAGGCCGGAACTCCCCGTTGTCCCTTAGGCGTTGAGTGGCGGAAAGCATGGTGTTCCATGACACTCTTACACCAAATTGTTCTTCGTACCGTCGCACTGCCATAGTAACATTATCACCGCACACTGCTAACGTTCGCACGATTTCTGTGTACTGGACATTATTGTAGCGAAAACTCATTGTTATAATTTTTAAGTCACGATAATTTAATGACGGAATCGCACACGCACACACCGATCGCTAGCTTTCGGGTGACTGCGGGCGGCGAAATACATCGTCAAAGACGGCGGTTTCTAGTCAAAGCGTAACGCCGACGCCGCGACACACGCCGCTAACTTAGAGGAGACCAAATAGTAATATTTTTAAAATATATTTCGGACAAAATATAACATGGTGTAAAAAATATTGCATTCGATTCAGTTACTGAATCTGAACAAACTACTTTCAGGTTTAGTGTCTACTCAAAATCACGTTGTATATATATGTAAATTTTTAATGAGAATCAACCAGGCGGTACGAAATAATAAAATTACAGCAGTTCTATTTTCACGATTATGTGTATAACTTTTTCTCTAGTAATAATATTAGAGCGTTACCTGTATGTTGAGTTGCAGGCGCTTCTTCTCGTGCTGGAGCGCTGCAGCGCGCTCTTCCTCCTCCTCGATGCGTCCTTCCAGGTCGTGCAGCAGCTCTTCCAGCTCCTGCTTGCGGGCGGCGGCGCGGGCACGAGATTCTTCCGCTTCCGCGCATAGCTCCAACTCCGCCTGGGGGTTAGCAATTAAAAATGAATAAGTAACAGGAACAGTAGTTACCTACAGGCTCATATAACCAGCTTTGTGACCCAGACGACGGTTGTGAGCTGCAGCACTCTCCCCAATAAGATCAGCATCAATTCAGAGGTTCACCAGGGTAGTTATTAAACAATATCAGCATCACAAGTTCTCATCCCAACCAAAGGTTAAAGACACATATACAGATATCTATCAGCCTTTACAGTTCCTCGTAAGTTCAGTCTATGGCATATGCTAGAAAAGACTTTCGACTTGTACTTAAATATTACGACAATAACCGGAGTGGCAACTGCCTTATGAAACGTAGAAACGCTGGAGAAACTTATTTACTGGTCCTCGATACAGCGTTCCACATTGCTTAATTGCAACGATCAAACGAGATAAGTAGACCCAAGCTGCGAAGCTCTCTGATGTTATGATGCAGCACCAGTCGCTCTCCATTGTGCGGCTCCTGCCACTAAAGCATGTCGAGCTCACCTGCAACTGCTCGGCGAGCTGCGTCTTCTCTGCGCTGGCCTGCTGGTATTTGGCCTCGTACTCCTGGCACCGCTTCATCTGCGCGTCGAGACGGTCGCGGATCTGCCGCAATTCATCCTCCTTCTGCGTGAGCTTCTCCTCCTGCTTAGTCACTTCGAGCAGCGGTTTCACCTGAAACATCGAGTGTTACTTGTTTGTACATTTCACTATAGAGTGAAATTTGATTAACCTAAGATTGAAACTTGTATTAGATGCATTATAAAAAGAAAAAGTGATACTTCATTACAATTAACCATAATAAAATATAGAGCATACCTATGCATAGACCAACCTATTGAAAGTAAGGCAATTAAACATCGACACATCTTGTCGTATTCCAAGTATTGCATGGCAAACAATGAGATGCCACATAAATGGCAGGTGTGAGACATATTTCTTACTCATGATTATAATCTATTACTTAACACTGGCGTGTTATTTACATAATAATTTCTGTATTGTGAAGGGCTAAGTTATTATCAAAACATTGGAATACACTCAGCTTGTATAAACGCGAAGCATATTATTATTCCACTGTGTGAGAAATGTTAACATGCAAGACAGTAACAATACAAATATCTCACCTTAATGTACAACCGCCACCATTGCCAATTTCTCAGCTTGAGATACGCAGCACAGTTTCTCTGAATGATCCTTATCGCGTTCAGCTGCTGCAGTCTCTTCTGATAGTTCCTTCTCGCCAGGTACCCTCGGCAGAATGCCTGAAAGTTCACGATCAGATCCGTGATCTTGTAATCTCGTTCCTCCTCTAGGTGAGCCAGTACGCCGGCCCTAAAGAAGATCTTAGACTGCCCAACGCGGTACAAGTTGTGATCGAGTTCTAACGCTTCTATCATCTGCTCGCATGCTTTCTTCCCGTCCATGAAACCCTTCGGTATGATGTTCGGTGTGAGAAGCTCGTATCGCTGTCTGAACTCCTGGAACGGTATTCTGTTCGGGAAGCCCTGTCTGCAAATTCTAATGCCCTCTAAAACACCATTACAACGTAGCTGGTCTAGCACGAGGGGCGCTTCGATTTTACCAGCCTTCTTTTCGTGATTGGGTATGATACACCGTACAAAGTTAGGATTCGTGTTCCTGAGTGTCAACATTAGCTTCGTCAGCTGTTCCTTGTACAGCTGTGAGACGGTTCGGAACATCCCTTTTCTCGTTCTAGCACCGAATTGCGTGTCGGTCATGGCTTGCTGCGCCATCCCAACGATTTCAGCGTCCTTCCATATGTGGCACACGAACGGATCCTGCGACGACTGAAGGAGTGATACGACGTTCTCGTTAAGAGGGTCCATGTTCTTCATCAGCCACTGTGCCGCAGAGTAATCTACTTTGCCCGCGTAGTGCACGATGGCAAAGTCCGCGACACCCCTGAAATCCGTCTTCATGAACTTAGGATGCACCGAGTGAGCCGATACTAGTTTCTCTACGAAGGTTTTGTCAGTTGCTTTCGGGAACCAGCACTCCTCGTCCAGCAACGCCATTATACCCATCGGCTTGTCGATAAGGTCGATAGTCGGTTGCAAGTCTAATCCGAAATCAATGAATTTCCATTCGATCCCTTCTCTCTGATACTCCTCTTGTTCCAAAACGAACATAGTGTGATTGAAAAGTTGTTGTAGCTTCTCGTTTGTGTAGTTGATGCAGAGCTGCTCAAAGGAGTTCAGATCGAAAATCTCAAAACCAGCCATATCGAGAATGCCAATGAACGAGGCACCCTGCCGCTTGGTCCTGTCTAAGGACCTGTTGATTCTGTTCACTAGCCATCTGAACAATCGCTCGTAGCAAGCTTTACCTATGGCTTCCACCGAGAACTCCACTTGCTCCTTGGTCTGCGCTTTGGTAACGAAATCGCGACCCACTTTTATTCTAGGTTTTAAGAAGGCTTTTGTCATTTCCGTGACAGAGAGACCTGAAAATACACATCAACCAATAAGCATTGCCGAAAATACAGTATTTAAAACATAATTTTCGAATTATATTTACCTAGTAGATGAGCAATTTTTTGCGCAACTGTATTGTCTGGCAACGTGGCCTGATCCGAATTCCTCTCTTGCTTGAATTGCATCGATCCAAATAGTAGCACTGCGGATACTATACGGAATATGGAATTGAAGTCTTCTATGTTCATGCCCATAATATTCATCGATTTGATTGTGGCCTGGAACTCTGCGTTGTCATCGATTCCGGGCACCGGCAGTGCGGCATTCGACAAGAATGGGTAACTCTTGGGGTCCTCTAGAATGTACTCGGCCTTCTGCTGCGGCGTCGCGCCGGCCAGCAGCTGGTAGAAGATGTGGAATGTCCGCTCGTCCTTCGCTTGTCGTATCGCTCTGGATTTCTCAAGTAGGTATGTTTCGATGTTCGCCCCGGCTATGTAGCCGGATGCGTCGAAGTTTATTCTGATGAATTTACCCTGAAATTGAACGATATGAGTTAGATAATTGACTATTCTCTAATTAGCATCTCATTGTTAAATTTAAGTTATACTCACAAATCTAGAGGAGTTGTCGTTCTTTACAGTCTTTGCGTTACCGAACGCTTCCAAAATCGGGTTCGCTTGCAGCAGCTGCTGCTCTAACTCTCCCTGCAACACAGATCTCGTTTACCCTCGCTTCTTACATGAGAAGACCACCAAGCTAAGCCACATACATCCTCGTGAATTAAGCCGCGGACACACCTTTACCACCATGGATTAATTTTAGTAAGCATTATATGTATTAAAGCTTTAGTTACCTCGAACGTAGGTCCATTACTCTATGAAAGGTGGCAGCGTGTAATGAATATGAAATGATTATGAGTTAGAGAAACAATTAGAATAAGTGTTACAGATTGGCGAAGGCAATATTATTCGTTACAAATAACACACATCAACCAAAATGACTGCATGGTATAACTAAATTACAAATATTATTATATTTTAAGACATAATTGGGGAACTATGATTATAGTAAAATTAAAAAAAAAACATTTTTTAACAAGAGATTCCACAAAAGGTAAATCGCTGTATATTGGTGAAAATTTTGATATGTGAAATAAATTTATTGAATAGTTAAGTAATTTCACATAGAAGATGTTGCATTAGCCGTGGGTCGGAAAAAACTCATCTGTATGACTTATACAGCGTTAATTTTAACACACCAAACTGCTCCGAGACTTAATTTCTTTAGCCAACGGTAAGAAATAAGCGTTTTCTTGTAATAATATCATAAATATCAAATAATTCCAAACTAAACAACGCGTCGTACTATCGGAATGCCATTTGCATTCATAGGCAAAGTCAGACGCTGTTATTTAACAAGGAGATAACATTGACAGTTTGAATGTGAAGTTAATTTAAATACAACATATCACCTCCAAATGTTTTATAAGGTACTTTGGCACAAAATATAGGAGACACCAAGAAATTTAATCAATAAAATAAAATAATCATTATATTTTTAATTTTTTTATATTCGATTTAAACTCTTCCTTTGTTTGCCATCATTCCATTCAAATATAGGCTTGAAATATCGTAATAAAGACAGATAAAAATATTAACACAAATGCACATGCCCAGCGCATCAAATAAAAACGTCTCTGATGACGGACACTGAAAGCGTTATGAATTGCGACCTGACGAAAGTGCGGAGTCGACGGATTAGTATGAGCGCACAACGACGACGGGTTAGTTCTTACTTGTTGTGGACTTACTATGATCAACTGCGGCGAGGGTCCCTGGCGGCGGTGAGGGCGGGCCGGAGGAAGAGAGGGAAGAAAAAATATATATATATTACACGAGTGTCACAACAGAGGGCGGTGGGGCCGTGGTGGCTGTCGTGGCACTATATCTCACGAGCTATATCAATAATCAATAAATCTTTATGTAAATTATAAGTTCTATTCTAGACCTCTACACGACAAAATTTCATCTGCTGTACACGGCAGTACCAGAAAGTACCAGTCAATATCTCACGAGCTACATCAATAATTAATAATTACCTAAAGTAAATTAAAAGTTCTATTCTAGACCTCTACACGACAAAACTTTATCTCCTGTACACGGTAGTGGCAGAAACTACCAGTCAATTCGTAAGCAGTAATTTAGTTATATATGTAGTAAATAATTATGCGGCATTCTAGTTTAAATTCATCCGTCGGTAACCGCACAAATGAGCGATTAAATTTATATTTCAAAGATACAGTACCACGAAAACAAATTAAAATTGCCACAGACTAGCGGAGAATAGATATTGATTACAATAAAACAGACACAGTCCACCGTCTAGCGTGCGGGTGAATTTACATTTGTTAATAATATAAACCGTCTACGCCTTCAATACACAACAAATATACACACATATACACTAGCAGACGGTTCACTGAAACTGTGTGTGTGTGTGTGTCTCAATATTATATTAAATGATCCACAATCGTTGATATAACAATTATTATTCTTTCAGCAGTGACGTGAAATATTCTAAATCCCCGCTCGAAATAATATTTCATTTATGTATAGAAAATATTTACATCCGTCGTACACTTTTATTGTAGTGTACATGAGGATACAAAATACGGTATCATACCGAACGGGGACCATTCATGTTCAGTAGACTGTGCGGCTCTGGACAGCGTAGTACGGTTAGTTGAAATATGGAAATATTTGGAAAACTTTAAAGCGTATCATTTTCATAAATAATAGAAAGATTTAATATTTTATAAGTTAAAATTATATAAGCTTTATATTTTTATTGTATAATATTTTATATTTCATATTTTATAAGTTTTTATTTATATCAATCTAATTACTAGCCAAATATTACTGGCCTTTATTTACAATTCGATACACACAAACTGCAATATAAATTTCTATTACCTATACTACTCTATAAATCTGTCGTATCTCTCTGTCTTTACATTCCAGTATTTTGTAAATTTTCTTGACAAATAATTATTTTATGAGTCACTGTCAATTTGATCATTTTGTAATTTTTTGTCTATCTATCTCCATGTATGTATGTCTATATTATCTAGATTCTACCTACTTCGTATGATACTTCGGTATACAATTTTAATACCGCTGAAATACAATTCTCCCAAAAAAACAATATACATTTCATAGCTCAGCGAATAACATACTGCGTACTCCGTACGTGTGTATAAGTGTGCGTGCAAAACACGAGCCGTGCGTGACTCGCGCAACGCACTCCCCTGCGTATTGCCATTAAACATACGACATAGTTGAAGATCATTATTATAGTGAAAAAAATATACTCATTAAATAACCGGCACAATTAATACGAGTTGAAAATAGAAACAGAAAATTTAATAGGTAATTAATGCATTGTTTTTGGTTGAAATTAATGTAAGTAGCGTAACCATAATGAAATAGCACATTGTATTACTACATGACATTTTTCATAACTACCGCGAATTCATAAATGTAACTAATATTTAAACAGATTCCAAACAGTCTAACAGTCAAACGGATTAAGTTTACCAACATGATGAAAAATTGTATGATAATTAAATTACATATAAATTCAATGGATATGGATATAAAACTGTCGACATTTAATGTCGACGACGGCAGAAAGCGATCTAGTCGTATCTTGAAAAATACAACTTTACACCGGAGCCATGAAACAATTTAAAAAGATTCACAACTTGTAAACTAGAAGATTTAGAAGGACCGTTCTTTTTTAAATTTAACTTTAAACTAAAACCTTTTATTTGCAATCGATCGAATCATTCTAATATTAGTGTAATGGGTTTTATTCACTACCAGATACAGCAATTGATTTTTCAATCATAAACACCGAATATGCTATCTTAAAAGATAATTTATGTGCTATCACCGATTTGTTCAAATTCACCGGCAGTAATTTTGTTTTATCTGACTAAAGATATAAACCGATGACCACTAGATAGTTGTAAGTAACATTTTTTTATCGTGCTATTTGCCATTTGCTGCAATTTGTATTACAGTAAATGGTGGGTAAAAATAAAATGCATTTTATTACTGCATGCTTGAAAATATATTTATTCAAATAAACAGAAACGTTAAAGCGAGTTTCACGCCTTTAAACAAAGATATTACATAAATTTTGAAAGGCGATTTTGGTAATATTTCATGGCGACATGCAAACCCCAAGCACGGGTTTGGCCGTACGTCTAATTAAAACTATAGTTAGATGCGGTGTGAACTGTGTAAGTAATTGCAAGTAATGAAAATCAGTCGAGGTATTTGTAATATTCTGAAAGCGCATGCAGCAATTTTGCTGTATCAATATCAAACTAGCGGATTTTGCATTGATTTACATAATTTTTTGTGTTAATTTCGAAATATTCATAGAAAACGTAACTACGTGCCTAAAATAAAAATCAGCCTAGAAGAATTAAACCCGGACTATTCGGTTTTTTTATTTTTTTCTGATTCAAATGATGTATAGACTCATATGTGCATTTTTTCGTTATAAGACAAGATCGCTTTCCGGCGTAGATATATTGTCGCGGCGAAGACCAAACTGTCTAGCGTTATTGTTCACTCAGTGAAAAACCTTACCCTCACGCGATAGTCGAACCAGAAGCCGGGCACGCGCTTTACAGAAGAACTAATCGTTTATACATTTTTTATTACACAAATTTATTGTGAATGTATTCAATTAAACAAGACTAAAATAATTAAGTTTAGTATTAAGTAAAGTGCCTAATTATGAATATACTTAGATTGTGCACTTAGTTCCTTCGTCTCTTTTAAGGTATTTTCTTTAATGCAACACTTTACTTCTCTATATCCCTTGTGTAATAACCTTGTGTAAGAAGGTGAATAACAATAAAAATATTGACAATATTTTCTGTAATTAAAATTAGAAACAATTCAACAGTTTTTCAAAACACCTGATAGCGATATTCAGAAAGCCGCGTTCTTAGGCTAGCTTAATAGTAGTAGGTATTTTCTGTATATTTTTTTGTATATTATAAAACCGTTATCTACATCATACAACATTACAAAACAACCTGATCGTTCGGACACTGCCAAAAATCGAACCCATCAATCATCATACGTCAAAAACTACGTTATCAAGTTACAGTGAGAAAAAATTTTCTTACCGCTCCGCTCCCCTTGGGCTTGGAGGCCGCGACGTACGCGAGATACTGTATAACCTTCTTCGTGTTCTCCGTCTTCCCCGCGCCGGATTCTCCCGTGCACAGGATTGACTGGTCCTCGCGGTCTGTAGATAACAACGGGTGCATCGTATAATATTTTGACACTGTACACAAAAAATACCAAAACAATTGTGTTCTTCGTTTTGTCAGTGTTCGAAGCGTCTACGCTATAGACGGATTGGAAGGGTAGAGAAGGACGGAAATAAGGAATGAATGTTCTATACAAACATTGTTTGTTCTTCAAAAATGAGTACTGAAACCCATAAGCATGGTTCCACCTACTTGATAATAGACGTCGCCTACTTCCTCCCCTCAGAAGAAACTACATACAAATGGAAATGTGCAGACAGTTGCAACGACCACACAGTATTATGGCCACACTTCGCTGTAATTTTTGTATTTGTTGAGGTACCTAATTTTGTACCGAAATAAACGTTTCTTCTTCTCCTTATACTCCATAACCACAAACAAGGTCAAAGCATGACGAGGATCATCTGTTTTGTTTATTAATATATTGTTTTCTGTGAGTTCCGGCTCCGTCATCAAACCGCCCGTGTTATCCCATCAAAACTGCACACGTTCGTCAAGTTTCATATTCCATCAACTCTCAGTAGTAGACGGAACTCGGTGCGTGTACACCGAGCCACTATCTATAGGTCGTCGTGGAGTTTAAATCACAACCACCACAGTCGAACACATCAGCTGGTGGGTGCTTACTCGACGAGCGCTTGATGCGATAGTTATTAACAAATACCCATATATGGCTCGGTTTGGCGTCTGTCGATGAATAGCGTATTGGCGCGCTTGCATGGCTAACAACCACGCGAATTACGTGTTGGAATCAATAGTGCGACGATATAGAAAATTTTGTTCCCACTTTAGACCACCTAACCTCAGATACAGAGTATATATTATATTATAATATAAGACAATTCGCCCACCTACAATTCGAATATCAATAAATGAAACACCTTATAAAATGGCGCCTAGTATTCATACGCCCATAATTGGAGAAACCGCGACTTTTGCTTTTGCTACGGAGAAGAACGTTGGCAGAACACAAATTCTTGTCCCGGTCGGGAACTGCACCGAAACGGTTCAGAAGACAAAGCCAATACTCAGAAAGACATAGGACCTTGTTTCCTGGTTGCTACTATACCTAACATATTAGCAAAATGTTTTATTCAGTTTCGCTAGTACGTCTATGTAGCTCTAGCCGGTGTAATGGACACCCGGAAACGCATTTCCATTAGCGTCCGCCAGCCAGCGGGGTGCTGTCGCCACTGTTTACTAGAGGAGGTGCGGCGCGGCGGCGTGGGCGGTGCTGTCTCTACGGTGATAATGATAACGTTCAGGCTCTTCATATGTATTTTATTTTATATTCTTCACAGATAAATAAATATTTGTACTAGAATTCCCTGTGTTGCGGGTCGCATGGAAGTGTACACAAACACCGATGACCAGGGAACGAACATAAATATCTACCCACCCACCCCCGTTACGAACCCACCTCCGTTGGGCAGGTAGGGTCTTCACTAACTAGACAACAACAGGATCTTCAATATTAGCAGTATATAATAATATTCAAAAGGCATTAAATCCAGCATCCCCGTCCATATATGTATCCGCCAACCTCGGACCGCAAGTATAACGAAGGCTCAACGTGGGTGTCACATCGAAGGCAAGATGCACGAGTGATACGATACGCTCATTATAGCAATTACATTAATATACCCTTCTTGTTAAATTTTATATGCACAGTATATTCTTATTATTTAATAATAGTCATAAACGTGTAAATTGTAATATTATAAATTTTTATAATATTACAATTTAGACTTTTATGACTTGTCTACTAGCAATTTACACCTAAATCTGTTCAGGTTCAAAGACGTAACCACTAAAATACCTCTGCACAAGCATTCAGTTAAACATTTATTGCAAACTGTGTTACTCTTATTATACACGTTACGTATCCTAGTGCTTTAGAGGAGCGGCAATAGACTAAACGTCATTATTTGAAATTTAAATTAATTAAAATGTTTGTGATTAACCGCCAATGTTAATTAATTCATAGTTCATCAAAGACCGTTCCGCTTGTGGATGTCGAGATGAATTAATATGTTTGCGACGCGAGTTTAACAAACATCTGTGTTCATTATCTGTTTACTTGTTGATAGTGTAAAAGTACATAAAGTGTACAGTGTAAAAATGTAAAGTGCACTTAGATATATAACAATTCATATAAATAACAAAATACATTTAGATTTAGAACATTAAAAAATAGTAATAACTTTACGAACCAACAATACGTACCGAACAATAGGCATTACAAAGGAAGTCCTTGCGCAAAAGAAATAGTTGCTCGTACAAAATCTTCCATATTAGCTAAATAGTTAATTGCTACGCATCCACCATCGAGCTGGCGGCGAGCACGTATCGTATCCACCGCGCATACATTACCGCGCCATGTTTTATTGAACGGCTCTCGTTACTTCATGTTTATTAATCCGACAGCTTACAGTCATGTGTGCCATCGGAACGAAGCCGGCGCCTAGACCCGCCCATCAATTCAGCGGTATAGATGAAGCGCCCGGTGGTCCAACGATTTCGCCGAATCCTATTAGCATTCACACTTGATTGAACGCAAAACTTCTCGGCTGTCGTCGAGATGTGTGAGATTTTTAAAGTTTCTCGATATACCCGACGCCGGATTGAGACGAGGAAGACGGCAGTATTTTTTGAAACTGACTGATAACGAAAAAATACCAATTTCAATATAAAATTCTTTAACGGGATATTCATGAAAATGGGTAACTCTCTAGAAATTATTACTCTTTTATCGCTCTATTTCTCTTCTCTTTAATCTTTGTACGCAGAAGTAATAAGCTGTTTAATGACCCCCCCCACTCC
>PDGT01000009.1:7100942-7157904 GCA_003671415.1 Megathymus violae | reverse complement strand
CCACCCCGCCCACGTTATTTCAAATTAAGTGATTAAATGTGGTAAAGTATGTACTGTTACCAAAATGTTACTGCATACATTTGCAATAAAACACACACAATTTTGCTGGTCACGACCGCCCCCTACAAACACTGTCTCCCCACCCTGGGCCCATTAGTCAGACGCCGTGCAAGTTCACCGCCGTCCATTTGTCTAATTGTCTACTAATGGCGGGCGCCAGCCCCACCTGAGTCCCGCGCCGCACTACGGTCCTGGACAATCTGTACATAGGTCTAGGTGTACGACATTTTATGTATCGACCAACTTTGTATTAAACTTGTAAAAGCTTCGACTGCGCCTTACATCGTAAGCCTGCGTAACTGTCCGTAATGGTTATTTCAGACGTCATGTGTCACAATTTTTGACTTACAAAAATTTATGTATGCATCATGTTTGGCCTGCACTAGGGTGCTCGTTACAAATCACAATAATGTACGTATTTCGCTCAACTACAATCAGATAACTCAAGTCAGTAGAGTCACTGTGGCAACATGGTGAAACGTCAACTCTATTCCTCTTCGTGGAATTTGGACGGAACGACAACAAACAAATTAGTGCGGAAACATTCGAATAGGATCTGTTTGAAGGATGATCGACTCACCAGTGGCATTAGGAGGGATTAATTTTTAATTGTACTACAGAGCAGAAATAAAATTAATGTAAAATACGGTTCGACATGCAATGCAAGGACTAGAAAGAGACCGGGTTAAAGGTTGCACCTTCGACGTTATAATTACAATTACCTTGTAGCATTGAGCGGTAGGCTGTATCGGTGATGGCGAATACGTGCGGAGGCACCTCATGTCTCTTGATGCCCTTGTACCTCTCCATGATCTTCTCCGTGTAGATCGGCAGCTTCTTGTACGGGTTGACCACCACGCAGAAGAGTCCCGAGTATGTCTGAAAAAGAAATAAACGACGTATAAATAAACACCGCAAGCGCATAGAAAGAAGGATATCTTAACCTTTGGAAGGTTAATTCTAGTAAATTTTTACGCATATTTTTCTTAACGTCAATGGTTACGAACAAGTTGACGTCATGTGAGGGTAAGTCAATGATCACTATCAATGGCCACGACACTGATGCATTGTCGACCAGAAAGTAAGCAGTGAACCGATAAAAATACCCGCTGGATATTAGACCTAACATCCTCAGCGCCACAGACAAGTTGGCTGCCTTAAAATTCTACGAGGACAGATTATAAACTTTATTCATATTAAAAAAACATCAATTGGACATAAGAAAAAGCACAACGTATTAAAAATTGAATTTATTTTAATGCAAAGTCAACATGATGATGCATACCACAGATCAGATAAGAGATCCATTTTCGGAGAAGATTTGTAGGTAGATTATGATATACATATTTAATGCAACCGAACAAACTACTACGTACATAAGTATAAACTTTTTGTATACTGTTTTTCGAAACCATGAATATTATACAGCATACCTATAATAATATTACATCGATAGCTCATTTATTGTAAAAATTTTGTGTCTTTTCCAACAGCTTAAACGATCGGAAAACATTGAAGACATAATTATAATTTCGAACAATAATGATATTTTGACTTCATATCCTAAAAAGGATTCATTCGCTTGGTGTATCTCAATACCGTTTTTATTATCACCTAAATCCCAACTAAGCTCGGTCATCGTGGTTGATGATTTTAACTTCACCGACTTTAACTTATGGAATTACCTTTTTCAAACGTCACTTCCATCGTCATATTTGTGCCAACTGTTGTAATATCTGACTAATAAGCTCCTCTAAATTAGTCAGCAGAGGTGGCGTGGTCGACGAACTCTCATAAACGGCCGATGGACGAATCCCAGGACATCGGGTTCAATGAAATTGGACACGCTCATTATTTCACAGCTCCTCATCAAGACGGCGGCGGTGGTAATGTATCGATTGTTCCAACTGATAAAAATTACCCATACGGGCTCAAGGCTTATAAAACACACATGAACGGTACTAAAGATAACTATGGAACTTTAAAATGTTCTACAAAAGCAATATTGACTGTTCATTTCTGTCTCCTAACCTTATAATAATCATTAATTAATATGCCAATAAGCTTTAAAGTAAATATCGCAAACAACCAATTAAATGGAGGTAATATAATATGTCTGCTAATTGGCACCGACGCATAAATGACACATTTTAATTACAATCATTATATTTTGATACATAGAATAGAACGTAATAGGGATAATTAGAATTTCATTAAAACTAAAACCCTTGACCCAGATAAAATTAAGTTTAATAATACAGATACAAAACTATGTATTACTAGGCATGTAATTCGATGGCTAGACATACCGTAGTAGATTTTTCTACTGCCTTTTAATGTCAGGAAATTGTTACTAATCGGAGTCTTTTGTAAAAAAAACCAGTAAGTTATAGGAAAAGCCTAATATATGGTGAGACACTAATTGGACACGATATTGTCTTGCAATAAGTAAATATAAAACTAGCGATTATAATAAGATACATTTAGTTGATAATTGAATGTAATATAACCAATTTTAATTAATATTCGCCGTAGAATCGAGATCTAGTACAAGGTGTGGTGTTTTCCTGCCATGCGGATATGGCAGTTTTATTCTATATGGCGTGCATATAAAGAACTTTAGAAGTATATATGGCTACACCGTAGTAGATCACACATTCTAGCGAGAGATTCATTTAGTGTCGGAATTAATATATACTCGTATAAACATTATGGAATTCGAATCTCTGATGAAAATAACAAAGGAGTATTGGTGCTTGCTTGTAGCTGTGAACCTCTTCATAATAAGGATATTTTTCAGTTCTACGCAAATATAAACATGATAGAAAAACATTGAATCAAATCGATCATTAGCAAGATTAGAACGAATCAAGCAATTTTAACCCGTTATCGGTCGGCGTTTTCAAAGTTATGGCGCACGTTATCTCCCCTTATCGCTGCAGATAACAGGGCCAGTAGTTGTACAGAATCAATTTGCGACCTGACCTGCCATTCAGAGGGCATGCGGAATGTAAACAGATGAAGTCACCCCGCTCTAGCACTCCTACACTTAGCTGCTCAGTATTGTTTCGAACACTTCCACGTCTCGAATGAGACATTGAATGTGTTTTTTTCTTAATTTGCATGTGATTCGATATCGGAGGATTCTAATAAAAAATTCCAAGTTCAACCGTTCGTCAAATCGACAAGCTCTAATTGCCGATTTATATGGTCACAACCTTATACAATTAAAGCCATTTTGTAATAAATAACGAATACTACGATGCTGACTAATCAACGTGGAATTTTTATTGGAAATTAAAATTTAGCAACAGGCCCGTCATCATAATCACATGAGTCATGTCGGAAGCCTTGACCTGGGTCGCGGACTGGGTCGAATGACATATTAATTAGCAGAAGTTTTCCTCGATCGCAACAAACAGGATTAACGTATACGACATGTTTATTATTTATGTATTTACATGGAACCAGGTTGGTGCGTACGCAACGACGTCAGCGAAACTCGGATAGAATATTAGACGGCTAGCGTTGAGAGACACTTCGACGTTAGCGACACAGTTTCCACGAAGCGCACTCCTTATTTGGTTGCACGTCCTTACAGGGAATCACAGCTGGGTTATACACGAATCAGTCACAGGCACGAATAAGTTTGTGATGATACTCGCATATGATAAACTAAAATTAACTATGATTTTGTATGCAAAGTATAAATACAATAATAAATTTATTTCGATTCGACCTATAAGCGGCAGTCTGTTGGACACAGGTCGCTCCTTAGTAAGGCTTTTTCGCTTGAAGTATACCCAATTTAATTTGACGTTACAACATTATAAATATATCTAATCGCACCTTTTTAGTTTTCTCCTCTCGTGTACCAAAAGGTTACCAAAATAAGATAATTCGAATAAGGTCCGACAGAGAAAAACAGTCGAAACAGTTGATGAATAATTTCAAACTCGCTAAAGGAACCTAACCAACCGCGAGTCCTCCTTTCGTTATTTCCAATTATAACAGAAACGTAAAGGTCGCGACACAGTGTTTGAGCGCTAATCTTGCAGCGTTGCCATTTTACTGCCGACGTAAGCAAACCAAAACACCGATCAAAAATCTTTCATTATCTTTTTTATAACTATTACAATCTCAATCGTGCTCTCTCTAATCAGTAGTGTCAAAGAATTTTCATTCACGTAATTTATTGTTTTTTATGTGCAGTGCTCAAAATACTCCTAAAGGGAATTGGGGAACTAAGTACAGGTCGAAAGATAGCTTTAATTTTTTATATTGTATCGTATCTTTGCAATGAAGAGTAAGTTTAGAAATATATTTTGGATATAATTGATAAATGTAAAGACTGTAATGTAAGCCGTGTCAGGGACCTGTCAGATGGCCTAAAGTATTCAACACCCTAACTGGTCTTTCAACCAATGCGCTAGGGCAAGACGGTACTTCAGGACTTTCTTGAGTGGCATGAAATTTTACTAATGGTGAGAGACTCATACTCTGTCTTGGTATACTAAAATCTTGTCAACGTTGCGTAACTATAGTTAACCGATTCGACTGAGCAATAGCCTTCTCAGCTTCTTCAGCTTAAGGGTATAGCCTGCCAAGATTTTTGCTGGTAGAGCTGACGTATTATTGAGAAAACCATAAAGACTACAAAGTCTGGTGAATTTCCACACCATGTATCCGTACTATGAAAGCAAACAACTAATTGTAATATACAAATCACGGATTCGAACTAAAACCTGCGCTATGGAAGAACATTTAAGAACGATAGATAAATCCCTTCTTAAGGAATATATACTTAACAACCTTAACAAAGGCCGGACTAGAGGATGTCACATCGTGTCCTCAGTGGTGGTACTCATCATCAATCCAACATGCGTGTTCCAAGCGTGTCATAAGGTTGTATTTCAAACGGTGCGCCGTTGTGTAATCAGCTGGGTGGACAGGGCGCGCTCACAAAGGAGAGCGTCACGTCGTGACGATGACTCAGGAGATGAGAATTCGACATTCGCCGAACGGCACGGAATTTACGGCCGTTTGTTCGCTAATACCGTAAGTAAAGTTTTGCGTAACTAATATTTTTTTTTATCAGGTATATTCGAAGATATTTCAGTCAGCATTACTGCCAATGTGTGTTTAATTATTAACTAACGAATTTTTGATGCCGTAGTTCTGGATATTACTTTTCGCATACACATAAACTCACAATAAACGCACTCCCTCTTTATAATATTAGTATAGATTATATAAAAAATGTAACAGAAATGTAGATTATGAGTTTATTGATAAATAAATATAGAGCATTTCTGTTATATATTGCCCATATCTGCGGAATAACCAACTGTCACGTACGAGTTACAGACTACCGAATTGATTTGTATCATACATACATAAATATTGTTGGTTACTTATACTTAACTCCCCCTTCCGTATACATCTTTTTAACAATTTTTCAGATACAAAATCTAACAGCTTAGCATATCATTCAAGCTTCCTTATTTGACTTTGGAACACGTACTACGACTATTAATTTCTAGTTAATTAATGCGATGTAAAATAATGTAAACATTTTACAAAAGCAGTGCGCTTATTGCGTTCGACAATTATAGTCTCCTAATATAGGCGGAGCACATTGCGGCTGCACAAATTGGAACTCCCCCTATTGATTATAGTAAGTAATTATACGGTTATAAACACTTTTTATACAATCCGCGATGACAAGCAATCCTTACATGGCGACAATTTAGTTCAAACTGACAGCTTTATTGACAGGCCACAACGTTCGCGGTATCGCAGCGGCCTTAGCCGAGAAACGGTAACGTTGCGAAGTACAATATGGTCACATTTTGGCACTAGCGGACCAGTTTATAAAGGGGTCAGTCGCGAGTAATATTTTATCTTAATTTATTTAATTGTATCTGTCATCGACCTTTACGGAAAGTGGAGCGCGATTTTGAAATTTCCATCGTCATATGGGCAAGTCGTATGATACAATATAATATTAAAGTCATACAATATTTTATTAATTTTACATTCGTTCCTTATACGGTTTATATGTACATTAGTTAGTGAAATAAAATGTTTTGTTAAATGTAAACTCGCGAAGAGAAGAAATTATTTTTTCCTTTCGTCTACCGCTCTATTTGAATTCGTATCAATAAATATGTAAATAGATCCAAGTTGCATTTCATTTAAAACCACCTTTAGCAGTGTATATTTTCAGAGCAGTCACTTTGATGCATAGTTCGTTCAGATATTTTCACTACAATTACGCATATTGAAAGTAATAGTTCCTAAAAAAACAAAAATAGCCCGTAAAGAAGATTACCGCAAGCTCTTCGCATTTTGTGAAATCATACCTATTCAAGAAAAAATCGAATTAACCTTATTAACTCAACATTATTTCACTGATAATTTACCAAAATCCCATAAACCGTATTCAGCGGCACGTAGATTTGACGGCCAGGAACTCCAACTGCTTTCATATAACAACCTCTACGGCAAAAGACATTTGAATTATATGATTCCTTATCTAATCAACCAGTTACCTAAGTGTATTAGACAAAAAATGACACACAAAAACATAAAATACAAACTAAAACAATATTATCTACAATTAACAATACAGAAATACACATAATACATAATAATAAAAATAAAAAAAAATTACATACAAAAAAATCATGATGTATACATATATAAACTAATAAGCGACAAAGCTAACACCGGTTTATTTTATTTTGCTTTAAGGGTGAATATTTAATTTCGTGCATATTATGATGTTTTTGAAAAAAGATAAATAATGAAACGTTATTATGTTCTTTATACGATTTTTAAGAAGTGAATAATAATAGTAAAAAAAATCTTAGAAAGGGACAGCAATCAGACTTACGGTTATGGAATTACAGAGCTTTTTTTTTTTACTAAACGGTAATGAGATTTATTAATTATGGGGATTAGATACAATTTATGGTAATGAGAAAAAGGTAAAAATGGGAATTAGAACTAAAATAGTGAATCAGCCTTTTATTTATTATAATTACTTTAAATTTACATAGAAACTGTAGTTTTAATTAATAACACAATTATGATCCAAAATCTTAATAGTTACAATAAATAAAAATGGAATAAAAAGGAAAAGAAATTAGTTTTTCTGAAATAAATTAAATCAATAATGGGATTACTTAAATTGCTCATTAATCCTTTATTATTTAATAGACTTATTAAAAATTATATGTATAGTTACTAGCTGATCCGGTAAACGTTGTTTTGCCATATAAATTATAAATTACATATATCGCTACTTGGTAGTCGCTATAAGTATACTAAAAACAATATCTTAACGCAATAGAGTGCACAATATTTTTTTGTTATCCCATCTTTAGCTAACACAAACAAATTGGATGGTTTGCCCACTCGAGAGCATGCCACGTACAATTGTCAGTGTGAAAAACATGGTGTGATATGAATTAACGATAAATTTATTTAAAAAATATCTGTGCCCGCGACATCGTCCGCATGGAATTTAACAAAAAAGTTATATGGTAGAAATAAAAGTACTCCTTATTACATCAGCTACCTGCCAGTGAAAGTCCCGTCAAAATCGGTACAGCCGTTTCCGAGATTAGCCGGAACAAACAGACAGACAGACTGACAAAAATAGTAAAAAATGTTATTTTGGTATATGTATCGTATATCCATTCATATGCAAGTTGTAAAAATATTATTTAAATATTACAAACAAACATTCCAATTTTATTTATTAGAATAGATATAGATAACACTCAAATAGTAAAATGATAATTGTAAATGTCACTATTACGATTGATGCACAAACAATAATAATAATGGCCGAAAACTGTAGGTAGTGAGAAAAGAGATCTCATACCTACTCCGTGATGTTTACTGGGTCCTCAGAAGTGACACCGGTAGACGCCTGGCGGAGATAACTGATCAAGTGATAATTAATCAGTACCTGGGTTGAAAATTATTAATTACTGATATCGCTAGTAAAAAATAAGGGTTTATGGTAGAAAGGTGAAAATGTAGGGTTAAATGTATTGTTAATGCCACCACCTAAAAACATGAAAATAAAAATTTTTATCCAAAAAAATAAAAGAAAAAAAATTGGGGTAGACCACCCTTATCACTTAAGAGTATAAAAAATAGATAACAACCTATTCTCAGACCTACTGGATATACATATAAAATTTCCTCAAAATCGGTTAAGCCGTTTCGAAGGAAAAGTATAACTAGTAATGAATAAATATTCTATTTATTATTATAGCTGACAAACTAACAGACAAGCCATCTAATATCACTCACCGTCGTTCATGAACATAAGCAACATTAAAGGCATCGCTTAGAATTAAAAGAAAAGCAATATAGTCATGATTCTCAAGCTTCCAGCTGAATCACGATTGGCACGTAACAGGGGTGCCGGCTTCTGTCGCCTCTTACGACACCTTCGTCTGCTAGCATGGAATTAGGGTCAATACTCTAATACCGATGGAAATTGTAATACTAAATAATAATATAAATAATTACCATTCATTTCTTCTAATTACCATTCGAGTAAAAGAGAATGGTAAATAATGGTAATTAGTAGATTGGTAATGAGATTTTCTACTATTTTTAATATATTAACGGTATTCCGTACGTATACAGACTTGTAAAAATTATAGAAATAAAAAAGCACTCATCCATATTAATCCCATATTTATTATTGATAAAACATTGAACATACATATTTTATATAAAATGAATGGTTTGTAGAAATATTTTGAACAACGTTAGAATTTCATAGGATAATTTTAATTTCTGTAGCCATAAACTCTTTTTCAGGCGTGTGTTTGGCTCGGTGGCAAAGGGGTGACTGTCGCCGAATGTATTATGTTAGGCACGATACACAGCTACGCGAAAATATTAAAATATCAGAGCGAAAGTATCGTTAGATGGTAATTATAGGGAACTGTAAGGACATTTTTCAAAGTGGTAAGATACCACTTTAGTATGTTCTTCTATTCATAAAAAATGTACTATGAATAGACTGCCTATTGTATTATATTAAAAAGTGATAAAACATCTGTTCTTCATGCACAGTTTCTAACAAGGTGTAACAATAAAGTAAAATCTGGGAAATGGGACATTGCTGGTAATTAGAATTTTATTTTTTGTTTTAACATTTAATGTTGTTTTAATTAAAAATTTTCTTTTTTAACGATTGCACCTAGTAAAGACTCAAGTAAACTATACGAAAATAATATTAGGTTTTAATTCTATCAATATTTTATATATTATTTATCGTCTGACGCGTAATATGCATGAAATGAAATATTCACCCGGGTACTCATAATTTTTGTGCTTTTTACCGATATTTCGACCCAATGATATGGATCATAGTTTCGCCGTTGTCCAGCAGTCTTTATTAATCTTACTAAGAAATTAATTTTTTGTTCTGTATAATATGTTTTATTGAGATTAACTATTTTGCTATTATTATGTACACTCATAGCAATCTATTTAATTGTGTAATTAACATTGTATTCAAATTCTTAATATTATTCATTTTACCACAACTCGGTATTATAGATATAGTCTCGGCGTAAAATACTTCCGGAAAATTGTCAATATAGGGGAGAGGTGGCATGAAAGGGACATTTTTGTTGTTAAAGTTCGAGTGAATGATAGAGATAATATTTGGAATACGTTAGTGTCAAATGGGAAGCCTCCATTATCATACTATTGAAATAAAATGCAATACTTGTCATTTCTTAATTGATAGTGATTTATTTTCATATATTAAAAAAATGTATGTTTTGTTCCTTTCATAAATTTGCTGTTTTGAAAGGGACACCATAATTTATGAAGGGGACATTAAGTAATATTAAAGAAAAATCACTTTAAATATTGCTACCCATGTTCTAAAAATATAAAATACGTATACAATAACTTTATAAGTAGGTATATATGTTTAAAAATCAAATTTAAAACTAAGTGCAATATTTTGTTTGTATTAAATGTAAGTCAAACAGAAATCAACATTATTATACTGTTTTCTTGACATAACGAACTTGAAAAAAATCTTTTCTTAAAAACACAATCAATTGTCTTCTTATCATTAACAATAAATGTAACTTTTATGTTAATTAAATAAATTTTATTATTTTTTATTTATTTTAATTTTTTTACATGAAATAATATGTGAATTATATTATGTAAAAAAATAGAATAAATAAAAATAATAAAATTAATTCAATTAATATATATATATAAGTAATTATAAGTAATATATATATGTCGGAGATGGTCATTAGTATAGACGTGAAACGAAACACAGCACGATATCCGAGTGATGGCAGCACCGCCGCGATGACGTCGATACTCGGCTATAACATCGTGCTACAACAGAGCCTAGCTAGTGGAGTGACGCCGGATGGAGCCACAGTTTACATTCTGCGGTCGAAGAGATCGGTTCCTCCGCACTGGGAACTGTTACTTGTTTCGTTTGCCCGGTGTGAAGTGTTTGTTAACAAGTAATTAAAAGTGTTAAACCATTATACGCCCACGCTATGTTCAACAATGCTGCTAAAACTTGCCGATATATATATATATATATATAAGGGACATTAAACTATCTTGGCAGTCGATTTCACTGATACGCTGTTCTCTAACACTTCATTCACTGCCTCTTCAATTTTGTTTGCATCGACACGCGTTTTCTTTTTAGGTGGCATTTTCAACCTGCAAAAATGATAAACTCATTTGATAGTTAGCCAGAAATAGCAATCATGAAAGAGACAGTTATGAAAGGGATGCCCCATTCATAACCATTTGTTGTCCCTTTCATAAATATGATTTTGATATCGAAAACATAACTACAAAATGTACAATGTTAAAATAAAGTTTACTGACCTTTTGTTATCGTATATGTAAGACTCCAGCCTATTATAAATAGTGGTTAAGAACCAAATAATTAATCACAGCACATAAGAAAGCGTTTCGCAATTATGACAGAAAAATTACTTTTTAATGCCCAAAAAAAAACATTCGCACGGCTCCATCATTTTTGAGAAGACAAGAGTGTAATGTTAGAAGCGAACGAATGTGAATCAGAGTTGCCATACGACAAAAATAATGTTGACAAGAAATTGTTTTTATTTTGACAATTATTTAAATTGTCCCTTTCAATATGTGTCCCTTTCATACCACTTCTCCCATATATTTAAAAATAAAGATGTGGTCCAAAACACTGCCTTATGACATTTCATTTTAATTCCTTTGTAAAATGTCACCACTTTCTGGCTGTATAAATATACATTTTTTTATCTGTGTGAATGTGAGTAAGAATTTACATTCCAAATTTTTACAATTATTTCATACCCTTAGGCATGGATTTTTCATAAAATATGTCTTACTTCTCACCTATAATATGTAAGAAAATCCTATGCAAAATTTCATAGTTGTAGATCGTAGAGTAGGTTTAGGTTGGACGTTATGATCAGTCAGTTTTTTAAGATAATTATTAACTAGACGAAAAATATGGATGTGTATTTTGTTGTCTCTAAGAAATAATATTTAACCAATTACGTACATAAAACATGTAAGAGAATCCGCTTGCTGACAGTAGGCGGGACGCCATTGGTCGCAATGCATAGAAACGCGCCATTCATGTCACGACTCGCTGTTGAAACATTAAGCCACTCACCGCTCCACTTTGTCACTGAAATTTTACTATTTAAAAAGTATCTAAACGTCCAAGAAAAAAATTATGAGTTGTGCTATATTTATAGCTAAACCAAAGTAAGGTAAAATTGATTTATTACAGTTTTGATAAGTTTTATCACATTTTGAGTGATACTCGAGTCGGATAGAAACTTTTTGGTGTTTCTGTACAATATGTTCCGAAATCATAAACTTAATATGAAGTGTATTTGGACATAAGGTGTATAGTAGTATGGGGTATATTTACCGACAACAGGCAACTACATTTTTGTGGACTTCTTCCAAATGCAACATGTGAATTATTAGGGACTTTATAAGTAGTTTAACATAAAATACCATATTTACAAAAATGATATCATTACTTTTTTGGGTTCGATATGGAAGCTAATGAAAGGTTCAGTAGCGCGACCTTATGAACCTTTTAGTATGGGCCACTGAGGATTAAGGATTAAGTTCGTAACTTTGGAAGTTAATTAAACAAAGTGTGTAAGTTTGCAAAGTTGTGAAGTAACAAATTTCGATATACCAAATTGATCTTTTATTCTCATCGGGGTTGCATCTTCCCTTCGCCAGGTGATGGTGGGCTGTGGCGTTCCAGATGCAGCGCAGTGGATGGTCACATTGTCTCCTTCTTCTATGACCACCTCGGAACTACTGATCGAATCCACTATATCTGGAGGAACTTTTACAAAAATAAATATTTCAATAAAATACCAAACGAGCCTGGAGTTGAATGGTCACCGGATCTACAACTACGAAAATGACAAAAATCTTGCGATTCACAAAGCACGTTATATTGTAAATTGCATCACCTAGAACACTGAAAAATATCGATCACAAATCTGTAGGTAAATATTATAAAAAAGAATTTGCAAAAAAATACGAGCAATATTTAATTCATAAATTTAAGCCATAACTTATCATTCTACAGTTTAGTTGTACTTTAAAAAACTAAGCTACTTACTTGTGATATATGCACCTAATTATAGTTTCAAAAAGTATAATAGCTATAACAGTAGAGTTCTGTTGTATGGCAGTTAACACTTTAGTGATATGAAATATTATATTGTACACCGAGCGATCCTAATATATTTATACATATAGTATAGTAAAATCAATATAACGGTATGATTGTGCTTTGTTGTTATTGTGGAAAATAAAATTTAATTGTTTAGATTTTAATTAACGTCAAACATAAATAATCATCAATTTGGTTTGGAAATGACTGTAAATTTTCGAAACTGATTTAAGTACCTAATACTTGTAAATAGTGTGTTTGAGTGATCATCGGTTCAGTATTGATTTGACACATGTACTGTCCAGCATCCGAGGGTCGCGCGTCCCGGAGTGTCAACGACCACACTTGAGGGTCTGTCCGAGCAGCTGCCACGCGGTGGTTCTTCGTGATGACGAGGGGACCAATTGTCAGAATTGTTTGGGTGTCCACGCGTAACCATGCCACCTACACAATATAAAGAAATATTTTTAAAAACAGTATTTAGTTATTGCAGCATAACTTATCTTAATATTCAGGTGAAGTGTATGGGGTTCCATCCATTCTTGAATCTAAGCCAACCTCCCATGCTTGTTGTGCGTCCTGCTGAACAACTAAAGTACCTATCCTATTTAGGTATGGTTTCGGACATTGAAGAAATTAATAAGTGTTATTATATTCTATTCGAAATGTTGATAATCATTACGAATCGCTGCCCACAAGTTAATCAGGTCGCCATTCGATGTCGAATTCTATGATCCCACCTCCTACTTTCCGAGGTTTGTTTTCCTAAAGCGTTAAAACATTGATATGAAAATTCGAGTTCAACTCTGGTGAGCGATAATTTAATTTTATCAACCTTCTATCAGTATAAATTGAGAAAATAAACTTTCCATATTTCAACATAAATGTCAATTAAACTGCAAACGATACGGCTGTAAATTCGATTGTACAACTTACGAGTAATAATAATAATAGTAATATGATGAATTTGTTTTAGTTATTGTCATACACTATATTAAAGTGGTCAATTCATTACGTGGATATGATTAAAATCCAATTTATAATATGGTCAGTTCATAAAATATGATTATTTTTTTACTTATAGCCGGCGTTCTTTATTTAGAAAGATACTCCAAGCAGGAAAAGATTGTCTTGAACTCAAACATAGAACGAAACCCTTTCATACAACATTTCATACCTTAATTTATCGGCAATTAATTTTACATACGAGCTACCGTGAGTAACCTTTTACAGTATTCTCGATATCGCTTTTTCTCTGCGTATCATTTCCATTTCTTATATGTAATTTTAAATAATAGTGATGTATGATATGTTACGTAATATTTGCTTCCCGCTCAAAAGAACCCCAGCTAGTAATTTGCATAAATATTCAGTATTATGTGCAAAGCGGTGATGTTTAACCAGTTCACGGGTACACGCGATTAAGCAATTACATTTCATGTCTGTAATAGCTTTATGTCATTATCAGTCTTCGTTGCTTCAGTGAGCGGATTTAAACAAAGAGTTAAAATAGAATCGTCGTCATATTTCACTTTGACCTCTCGAATGAAACCAACAGTAAAAGACCGTGTCTTGGATCCGTAGGTCGGCAAAAGCATCCAACACACATTGCTAGCATACTTTCGACTTCAGGCACTGTGCAATGTCGGATGAGAAGATAGCCGATGCCTAGTCAAGTTGAATCCTTTGAGTGACTCTTTCTCAAAGTTGAAATTACCGATCTGGATCATTTACCTTAGGTAAACTAGGTACTCCTCAATCACTTCGAGAGCAGCACCGTCTACACCAATCGGTATAAGTGTGACATTAGACATGACATTCGTCTTGTCGGTGTTTATTTTAAGACCCACTCGTGAGGCACTGTTAAAATCTCCTAGTATGGCTCTGAAGTCGTCTAACGTTTCCACCATGATCACCATGTCGTAGGCAAATCGATGTGTGAGGTGTTTGCAACGTTGAAGACAGAGCAGATCTCTTAATAGACAGAGCTCTTTTAACAGAGCATTGAACAGTTTTGGGGAGATAATGTCCCCTTGCTTGACACCTCACTGCAATTGTATGGGATTCGTGCTTTTGTCGTGTAATCGGACAGGCATCGTGGCTGATCTGTATACACTTAAACACTTCAAAATACCGACAGTCGATCTGGCACCTGAAAAAGTTCCTGCAGCGTCTAGGCTTTCTCGTATGCAAAACATAGTGGCAGATTATAGGCTCTTGGGTCTTCTGTATTTCATTTCTTTCCTTTCTAACAAACACAATTTGAAAATTACATGTGTGTAAGTTTCAATACTGCTCCTCACTCCTCGTTCTACGTTCAATATAAATGTTTAAATCACTGGGCTAAACTGCTGTTTCCTTATTATTTTACCTGAATATCCTAGTGCGTTAAAAGATCGTTGGTAATAAACAAGAGATTTACTAAACATACATCCGAGATACTTCTAAATCACCACAGCAGACAGTTAGCACTGAATAGAAAGGCATTACTGAGGGAAATGAATTATAGGTACTATTAGTCTCACTAATGGAGAACGTAAGTAGATGCCATCTTCGTAGCCGAGCGCTACGTCAGACGCGGCCGCAGGTGACATTGGCTAAAAGCGACATTGTTTCTAATATATTATTTACCAATGAATTATTTTGAATCTTTAATTATTTTGTTATACGTTGTATTTCATAATTATTGAATTCCAAGGAGTTATATCGAGACGGCTTCACAATAGTGGTTAAAATTTCGCCGCTTAATGTTGCAATTGAGATGATAAAAATGTTAGTCAGTAACACTACATAATAAAATCAATAAATTAAAATATTGCCTAGCAGTATTTTTATTTGTTGAAAAAAACATAGTAGAGAATTCATTTTTGAGTATCATAATAATATTTTACTGGGAATTACGCCTCAAATTTGTATTTAAAATGTTTCAACTTAATTTAAAAGTAATGCAACATAGTCCGCGTCCAGGAGGTACCTAGGATTATGGTAAGTATAATACCTGCCGAAGCAGTGTTGCCCTAGTTGTTTTAACGTAGGTCTCCCGCATGGGAGACATGATTTCGATCCTGCAGTCATCTCTAACATTTCAAATTGTATGTGTATTAAAAATTAATTAACATGTACTTCGTTGAAAGAAAACATTGCGACTAAATCTGCAAACGGAGAGTTTTCCATAATTTACTAAAAGGAGTGTGAAGTCTGTCAATCTACACTTGGCCAGCGTGACGAAATTATTCATAGATTCGACAGATTTGTACAGCTATGGCCCGATTACAATTTTATTATTAGTGAAGATCGATGGATTAGATTAATGTACTACGCGCACATTTAATCCAAATTGTTTTAGGTATGCTTGGTAGGTAAGCTAAGAATATGACTAGAACCTAATTTGATGAAATTGAAATAACTTTATACTTTCACATGAATCCTATTTCTTGGAATCTGGTAATTTAATGAAATGTAATAAGTATGTCTGAGTGCACTTGCCTTGTAATTTTGAAGGTTTTCCACTTTGCACATAAAAGTTGCGTCTCTGCCCGCGACCACAGTTACGTTAGTTTCTGAACTTATTAATTTTGGTCCATCTGAAATAGAAATAAATCATTAAAATGAGTCTTTTATTAATAAATATTATTATTATTTACAGCCGATTTAATTTTTGCAACAGCACCAAACTAATTAAGCTTAAAACTCGAATTCTTCCATTAAGTTTTTCATAGATTAGTTTCATACTATTTCTTATGAATTTAATTTACGTAACGTTAGTAAATTTAAGTCAATTTCCGGTGTATTTGAGGCACCGTTCTGATCAACAAACGAGGTAATAGGGCCGCGTATATCGAATTTACTGGAGTCTATACCACCGACTCAATGGTATTCGTGCGTGTAAGGTTTCTAAATTTAAATGGATAATGGTTTGTTGTTTCCCTCGCAATGTTGGAGGGTTAAAAAAAGCGTTCAGTAACTTCCTTGTTGGCAAGTATTACTGCATAGTAATTTTATAGTGTCATAGATCAAATCCACAGCTGATTCTACTGTGGTGTTATCGTAATAAGTGTTATTGTCAATGTAAGTATGATGATTGGTATAAACATAATTAATATTCATTGATATAGTAAGTTTAACCATAATAAAAGGTTAGATTAACTATAATGATTACAGTTATAATAATTTCACCGCGAAATCGGCTAAGATTGATTTGTTAGATGGCAAAAGTTTTGTTAAAATAAAATAAATAATATACAAATGAAAATGCAGTAGGCAGATTTCATTTGCATCACGAAAACCCGACGCTGTAACTGCTCTTAATATAGACTTGAAAATATTTAGAAAATACTGAATCAGTCAAGGTCCACCAAGACTAGCTAAAATCTGGAATTAAGTTAGTAATCAGGAAATGAATGATTACGTTGCGATATAATATTATGTGATGAATGTACCTATGTGTAGGAGTGGCATACGCCGACTTTATACCGGTGCTTTCAATCCAAATGAGACTCATTGTGATTCCCAAGCTACCTGGAGTATAGCAATTTCGCAGTACAGTTTCCAGCATGCGCCCCAAGGATACAATATTGAAATGTATCGATCTTCGTAAAATTTAACACTCTGTTATTGTATTTAATCATTCAATATGCTAGTATATATACATAGAATATGTGTGATGAATTTATGAGCATGACAAGTGATTGGGTAAAGTCGAAGAGGTGGATGTAAAAAGTAACTATGGCGAAATTATACTTTAGTGTTAACTTCCAGGTAGATTAATGTATAATGAAACTATTTCTTCCAAAGAATTCCATTTATATTTTATTATGTGAAGATGACATAATTAGGTTAAAACCGAGATTCTTATAAAAGACTTGTACAAAATCTATTTAAGGAATTTACGTGTTATTTAAGATAATATCTTGAACAAAATAAAGAAATTGCACTTTATCCGATTCAGTGCCTCAAATCCTACCAGAAAAGGTCGGAGGTAAAGCGCTGAGCTGTATATGCATTTGTGTAATTAATTAATATTGACACTATAAAAACCAAAATAGTAAATTACGACTCTACTTGTGACGTGCACATATACAATTTACATTACAGGCATAAAAATACATATGTACTCTCGTATATGCATTATATTTTTGGAAGTGAAGCAAAGAAGTTCACACAGATACTTACTTATACATATGTAAACTATGTTATTACGTAATTTATCATAGGAGTATCTGTGAGAATACTTATTATGCAGGGCCACTAACTGGATAACGCTAATTTTTAATATAATATATTGATTTTTTATTATTTGATTTTATTAATTAGTATTTATAAGACGTTGAATTGATAAGACAATTTTGACGTAATGCATGACTGTATTGTTCATAAAAGATGGTTTTATTTCAGATATAATTTATTTTAATTAGGATAAAATTAACTACTTCCTGGTGTTTTAAATAATAATTCTGGTATTATTGTGTTATTTTAATATGTTCCATACCTTTAGCGTAAATGATGTAAAAGCCGATAGCCACTAAAATAAAATGTATAGCACTCATTGTACCCATTATTCAAGCACTGAGTAAAATGGGGTTAGTTATAGAATGTAAAATTAGCGTTTATTGCGAAGTCGGTAAAAGTTCACGTGCCGCTACGGTGTGTTTCAATCGCCCGTTCTACGCGGTCTACGAACGAGCTACGTGAGAGTACTGGAGCCCAAAATTTGATTCCGCACATAAGAAAACAATTGGCGCAGGCGCCAATGCGGATCTCGTAATTATATTAGAGGTTGATATTAAACTTAAGTCCCGAGGAGTCTGTGGAATATAAAAGTTTTTAAAGTAAAATAACTTTTAGTACCGCGAGAAATTTTGGGGAGTGCTAGTTTTCAAGGAACATTTTGCGCAAGATTGGATTGCTACGTAGTGAAAGCTATTATTATATAATATAATGTTTATTGTTTGAGCTTGCTACGTTGTTTATAAACGAAAAAACCAGAATTTTCTTGAATGAAATCACCTTTTATTAGGCATGAACCTCTCGAAAAAGTTAAGAATGATGAAGGCTCTTACAAATACACACGGGTGCCAAGTTGAGAGTTAGTTTTATCAAGACTACGTTAAAATCTATGAACAGACTCCGGAACCGTCGTCATCGAAGGCTTTAAGCAGACGGGGTCATGCCACCGAGATGAATCGAGACAAATTCCCGCGGCCGAGGTACACGGCTAGTTGTTGCAAATAGCAATCGGTGATCACGACACGGAGTGCGATGAAATCGGACGCAGTAGAGTCTTATAAAATGTTTTTTATCAAGTTTGATAACAATTCACTGATGACTCTGATATTATTAATCCGCGTTTGGTGAATGATATAGTATTGATATACGATATGTATACATTTGTATTATGTATGATATGTGAGGGTAGCTGAAAATAAAACCCAATCGAATATACGTTAATTAATAATACATAGTGGCATTACTTAGGACCTAATAACTAAGCCTTAGGTTTATCCGTGACTATGTAAGACAAGCGATGGGTGAAACATATTTATTATAAACAACAAGGAATTAAATCGATTTATTCCTATGTGTACACGGCACTAGTGGTCGAGTGTTTCGCATTTAAAGTAGATTTTACGATATCATGGTAAAGTATATATTACCCATTTTCGTCATTTCTGATATACGAACTATATACGTCATATGTTATGTGCATCGAACATCACTTATAAGGTAAATTCTTTGTTATATTTCATATTATTATTATTTTCTTTTAGTTTTCTCAGCTTTCGCTGGTTCTTTCATTGCCATTTACGGGCTAAGTCAACAAGCGGGATTTTTATATCTATATAAGTTAGTTTAAGCTAATACTAAGTTATTTTGTCGTCGCTTTGTAAAAATTTTCTTACAATGCGGCAGGTGTTTAGTATGACAGTTTTTTGTAAATAAGAGTCAGTAGTGCTGGGTAAGTCGATAAGTTTAAGGCTATGATGTACATAGATGTTTTAGAATCACTTCTATTGTTGATATTACTATTGGGACGATGAAGTCTTTATCTTGTTTCCATATCTGATCTCGTCTTTGGGGTCTGTGTATTTATGAATCTTTTCAGCTATTATCTTTTGCAGATTGTGGGTATTGGGAACAACTATATCAATGAGGTAAGTCGTTTTATTTACTTTGTCTTGCAGGGTTATATCCGGACCCTTAAAATGAATGGTTTTGTATGTCAATATTGCGCCATCAAAGTATATTTTATGTGTGTTATTCTCTAAAACGGGGCTTGATTTGTACTTATAATATCGTATGTATGAGATGATGTTTGAGTGCTAAATTTTGATGTATTATGTTAGCCATTTGGTTGGGTCTGTGCGTATAGTCTGTTTGTGTAAGGCTGGGCATGCTGTGGTTATATGTTGATTATTATCAGGGTGACTATGACATTTTCGGCATTTGTCGTCTTTAACTGTTGGGTTTTTAACTATATGTTTCCTGTAATTCTTTGTGTTAATGACCTGGTCCTGAATTGCAATCATAAAACCTTCAGTTTCTGGAAACACGGTACCCAATGTGAGCCACTTGTTGGAAGCTACGGCGTCTATTGTGACTGTTCCAAATCGCGAGGATGTCGTCTGTGTAATACTTTCTTCTTCCAGTTTTCTGTCCTACGTTGCTCTGGTTAGCTGCTCAGGTTAGATTATTTGGCTAGATTTTACGGGGTGTAGTTTGAATCATTAGAGACTCAATAGTCTCTAATCGTCATGTGTGAATATTAAGCTATTGATTAATTTTGGGGTGTAAGTGACACGTGATGCACCCTGTTGCGCAACGGATGAGATATATGCTCTTCATGTAATTATATATTCTACATATTTTTGTCTTTCGTCAACAGCTTTATGATATTGTCAATTCTTTTTTTTAATGTTGTAAGTGAATTTTGTGAAATGTTCTTGTCACCCTTTTATTGCCCTGTCAAGGTAGATTTCGGTAATAGTAGCAAAAATTACATTAATCTTGTCCTATTTGGTACAATTATTTTGATTGATTGCTTTGAAAAATTAGTTAACCTGCATATTTCGCTCAAATTGTTTTAGATTTGATCAAAAATAAGATTACTTATACACTTTTTGAAAAGTCCTTAAAATTATCGGTTGCTGTGCGTTCGTGTTGAGAAGCCAAATACATTATTTTTATAACCAACATTCTTCTTTCGTCTCGTATTCTCTTACATATTAATTATGTAGATTCAACGAGACAAAATATTTTTTTTCTGTATTTAAAAAATAAAATTATGCAGCATTCTCCATGTACTATAAAACATTTATTGTCTTGGCTAGTTACGGGTTTGAACATGTCTTTGGTGTTAGGACTTCTAGATATGGACGACGTCGACGAATTACCATTGTGTACGTTATTAAATTGTTGGCATACGACATAACATACAGTTTTTTACACTCTTTCTTTTATTTATACGCGACCTCATAAAATAGTTGTTCATGCTATCGTTGGCAACGCGTCCTAGCGAAAGTCGTATTTTGCTATGTGGGCCATACTATAATTTGTAAAAACTTTCCTATTTAGCAACATTACGTAATAAATCCTATGTAAATTTAATTATAGCGTTCATAGTCCATTGGTAGCGTTCATAGTTCATAGTTAAGTGATCGACTAAGTTAATCAACTTTGATCACCGTTCGGAGTAAGACAGGTGATCGTTTTCCTCCATCAAACCCTATTGTTATAATGACTTCGCATTGTCTAAAAACTTCCGACATTTGGGCTGGTCACTAATATCTCTAATTGATCGCATTAGAGCAGCATGGCGGATTGCGCTCTACGCCTCGTCAGCCAAGAGGAGCCAAGAGGAGCCAAGACCTATGTCCTGTAGCAGATCACTATTGGGTTGGAGTCAGATATAAAATAAATCTATGATTATTATGAGTACCTAGAGAATCAGAATCAAAGACCTTTTTCTTTCATAATTATATTAATCACAATATTCAGCCAATTTGCAGCAATACACTTCCATTATAAAAAACAAAATTGCTATCATCCAGCCCACTATAGCGATCATAAAACAACCCACAAATTGATCTAAATTAAGAGCCCTAGAGCTGTGCTTTTCAGTATGTTCAAATAAAATCTTCCTTTGTCGTACAAACCGCATTCGCCAAGCCTGTGCGTATCCTGATTCCACGGCTCTGGATATAACCGTGTTTAAAGGCGCTGCCAAAGGCGAATACTTTCTTAAATACATAACAGTAGGACTATTTATAATTTTTTGTGGTATTATTTGAAGTCGATGAGTACCGTTCTGGTTGAGAAGATGCTCTATAACCATTTCCTTATTAAAAGCGAGTACGAAACTTGAAGTACCGTTAGAAATTCTTTGCAACATTTCATGAGCGGTTTTAAAATGTAGCTGCTGCCAGTTGTCGTATATTTGTTTTTCATCCGCAAAATATTCTCGATATGAACCTTATCCACCATAAGTATACTTTTTTTGTGTAAAGTCGTAAAAACTTTCAAATTTTCGTTGATATACATTGTTTTTTAGGGAATGAATTAAAGTTGCTTGGTAAGCGTTTCTTATTATAAAGCAGAACCAGATCCAGCTGTATACTATAATGAGTAGAGCACGTTTTGAGGGAACTCTTACTAATGGTATACCTAAAAATATAGCCCACGAGTAGAATAACATACTTTGTTTAGTGTCACCAATATTTAACGATTTCCTTGCCTTTCTCCAAGTACGTGTTCTCGTAAAACCGGCTAATATTGTGAGAAATATTAATATTAATAACAAGGATAGTCTTGCGCGAAAGTTAAAAGGATGTAAAAGTTTCTGCCACGATGGTTTAAGAGCTGGTAGTTTTGCGACCCATACGATGTCCATCGTGTTGTATACTGAAGATACTTGAAAATTTCCATATTTATACGAAGTTAAAGGTAATGAGCATACTGAAACATGAGCACGATCGTTGAATACGTCACCCATAGAACCGGTCCAGTTATTATTTACGTAGTGGCCCCAATTACTTCCATCGTTCGGCGTTTTAATAATTAAAGTTGCGTTAAGTGCGCTCGTCACAATTTTCAGCATGTCAGCATCTCCGCCTGTGGGTTCTCTGGTACCATTATACAAATACATGAAGGGAGGCTGTTCAAATGTTGATATTATGAGAGGACACTTTTGCAAGTTATGTAAATGCTTGCGGTAAACAAGCTTAAAACATGAATCGTTAAGACACCCATTCCTAATGCTTAATCTCTCCGGCTTATTATTCTTGCATATTCCAGGTAAGATCACCTGATACGTAAAAGGAATGGGTTCATTATTTTCGCCGATTTTCAAGAAGATTGCATTGTTAATGTAAATGTTCGCAAGGAATTTAAATACATTGGTTTCGTTGCATTTTTGGTAATCCGTCGAGTAGCATATGAGCAAATATCTTCCAGTGTTATCATATTTCATTTCTATTAACCAGTTGAGATATTCTGTTATTTCTGAAGACTCCTCGCCGAATATTACGTATTGGTGTATGTGAGTAAGGTGTAGCGGCCGAAACTTGCCCAGTTTCACCGCTACAGACTGATTGTAGCTACTTAAGAATGTGTCAACAGCACGGGAGCTTGGGGCAAAAAGTAACACAATAAGAGTTGTGTACTGCCATTGGAAGTTATAAAATGCTATTTTAGCAGCCACCAGTCCTAAGTTTGCAACAGCTTGTCCATCTTCATTTAAAAACAAATCAATGTTGCCTATAGTGTTTGTTGTATTCACCGAATCCATTTTTTAAATCGACTGAATCGAATATTATACCCTTGACATTGAATAGCAATTCATTTGCTATGCATTGATTACATATCCACTCACTTAAAAAAAAATATTAAAATTTACAATCACAATTATTTTACAATTACTGTTTCATTTAACACGTTCATTAAGTGATTATACCTAGAAACGTACCTTATTAATTGTTATTGGGTGTTCTTGTTACTGAAATACAAAAAAAAAACGTATGGTTAGTTTTTTAGCGATATTAGAGTCTTGTTTTAGACACGCTTACCTATAACATGAACATTGCAATAAATGTAGAATTTTTTTAGACGTTTTGCAATTTCATATATGTATACTTGATAATATAAAACGCATGAAAATAGTGTTTTTTATTATTTCGATCATGTTAATGTAGCTAAATTTTTATCATTAATATGCAGACCAAAATATTTTTATTTCGAATTTTCCCGGTGTGTCTGTGTACTCGTACATTTCACGTAGAACCCACTGAACGGATTTTCATCATACTTGCTTTTTTATAACTAGTATTAGTCACTTTCTGTCACTAACTTCGCTGCTGGTGCGTTTAGTTTTGACATTTGATTAGGAGCAAGTACCATTTCGGCATGTTTCCCCTAATTGGCGCGTTGGTAATTAAAGAGCCTGCGCATTTTAAATTTACCAATAAAGGCTGTGAAGCGGGATAAAAAAACTTGAATTATTGATATCATGAAAATTGTAAATAGTGTTGTGTTAAAAATTGTAATCAGCACAGGCCCACCAAACACCTCACATGCATCTTCTATTGCGGAAAGTTTATTTTACTGTAAGTAGCTAACAAACGAGCAGACGAGCCACCTGATGGTAAGTGGTCAGCGTCGCCCATTGACACTAGTAACACCAAAAGTATCACTAATGCGATGTCGGCCAAGAAAGAAAGAAAGTACTGGCTCTCAAGCCCCCAGCCGAAACACGACGAGTAGTTTGGTAGCTGAAGAAGCAAGAGAGTGGTAGCTAGCCATGCAGGCTTCACGGAAAGATAATAGTAATATAAATAACTTAATAATAATGTTGATAATATTGTTACGTGTCAGGATCCGCAGGTTCGTAAAATGCCACAGTAATTCCGCAAAGACTTTACTTCGCAATCGCAGTTGCACTCGTAGATCTCTGGTATTCGCTTCGTAGGGAGAGAACTCTTCACTTCGTATTCGGAAACCGAATGCCCTGTGGGCGACCCTGCCCGCTATTTATATCGATTTCCGGGCCTTCCAGATCTTTCTACGCCCTTCGTAGAAGTCAACAACAATAATACCCGGAAATCGACAAAACAATAGCGGGTCAGGTAAACACCCCCATTTCGCCCATGTATGCCATACTCGCCCCTTTTGCGAAAGCCATAAAGGCGAGATTGGCCTGAAGTATCCCAGGTAGTTTTTATTACTACCTGGGTTTCTTTTTTATTGCCTCCATTGTTTTCACTGTAAGGGTTGGCCACGATTCCAGAAACTTCGTAAGGCTGCCGACCTACTCTTCTCGGCTATCCTTCGAGAAGCTTCGTAACAATATAATCTTTAGGCGAAGCCCTACTACCAAGCAGGCTGGCTTCTGTCACCTTTTACGGCACCCTGTTCTGCCAGCATGGAATTGGGGCGAATATTCTAGGCCGCCCAATACGGTCAAAATTTTTGCTACTGTGATAAATGTTTCTTATTATCGTACAATATATTTGTGTTGTGTTGACGGTAGTCAGAATAAATTTAAGTACTCCACTCCATTCACTCACAATCACATTGATAAATATTGAAACGGAATAGAAGTAAACCAGAATCTTACCGTTCATTAGTGGTAGCTAGTTCAAACAATACATTAAATCTTCAAGCTGCAGTGCGGGTGTAACGGCGTAACATAGATTCTATAATAAAACAATGTTTCAAAATTTATCTGTTCCTACATTGTGAATAGACTAAATTAAACTGACGCATAAAAAATTAATAATCAATTTCAAAATGGAAATTCTGTAGACTTTTTGCAAATAAATTTGAATTTGGAATTTTAAATAAACGCCAGAAATTTGCCCTACAGTGGGGTTTCTGGATCTGGTTGTTAAAACAAAACAACATGACCGTATTTCTTTATTTGCAACGAAAACTCTACTTAGGCACCTACTCTATTTAACCAGTATATACTAAAACTTTATGTATTTTAAAAACTTATATTAGTAATATAATTATAATATAATATTGAAGCATGAGGTAGTTATGAATTTTTAAACAACCTTAAACTACTGGCATTTGTTTCTCTAAATGTGTTTGCTCTCTTATCCTTTTTAGTTTAATGTAGGGAATTTTACTTTATTAATAATTTCTTTAATTCATTACTTTTCTACAATGAAACATAAACTTGACAAAAGCCACCCAATCAGCAAAATACCGCAACTGCCAGTGTAATGCACCATAATTGTAGGAATATTATTATCTGGTGGTTCTTTCAACACCTTTTTATCAATGTTGTCCGTGTGTATTTTTTTTATAATGCCAGAATCTCTAAGCCTCGATAAAATGACATTAAAATAATTTGCTAGCGGCGAATATTTCTTGAAGAATATTGCTGTTGAACTTGTTATCATTACTTGAGGTAGTAGGGGAGAACAGGGCAATGGGAGCTTACTAAGGGAAAATTTTAATAAAAACCGCGTTTGTCAAAATTCTTCTAATTTTTAATCATCAACTCTTACCTTTATTATTAAAGAATACTTTAATCACAGTTATAATAAACTACAGACATGTATTAAGGTACAATAACAGTTTTACAAAAAAAGTGCGGCGATGAGAGCCCATTTTACGCTCATACGGGAAATGGGAGCCATTATAATTACTCTTAAACCAAAAAATTAACAAAACGTACTTTAAATGAGATCTTTGTTATTATAATTATCAATACAATAAAACTATTTGTAATACAAATAAAAAAAAAATTTTTTCAAACAAATCGGAGAAATAAATATGAAATTAATGGAAAACAAAAGATCCAAACTTAACGGATTCAAACAAAATGAACAAATATAAGAGTCTGGACTATCATTGCCAGAACACTCTTTATGGGCTCAGTTTCCGCAACTTCTGCATCAGTACCACATCTCTCACTTTTTCCAGTGTCTAAACAAATTGCACATAAATTATCCTCTTCAGATTATTTTGATTCATCATCGCAGATAGAATTTTCGTCTATTTGATCAGTAGATGTATCTTCGTCATCACTTTTAAATAAATATTTTGTTACCTTTCTGATCCTTATGTTGCTGGTTGTAGTTTTCTTACTTTTAATCTCTTTATCTTTGGTATCTTTCTTTTTATTACATTTGCCTTTGGTACATATTCTCTTGACACAATTTTCTTTATCACACTTTCCTTGATTTTTCTTGTCTTTGTCTTATTCTCCTTTTCAGTTCTCTTCTTTTCTACAAATACTGCTTTCATTGGAGTGCTTGTTATTATTTCTGTTAGGAATGCCAGTTTGCTGAGATACTTTGTACAACGAAATGCCTCCTCTTTTGAGAATAGATACCGCATTTTCTAATGAATCCACCATCCAAGAAGCTTTTATGGTTGTCCGATTTTTTTACGTGGCGTCTAAACCAACAAATAAAGTATTTTATGTCTCAAAACAGAATAAAGAAGGTAATGGGAGCTATGTCGGGTAATGAGAGCTACCATTAGCCGCTGACCACCACTTTGAAAAGTAATAACATAAATATGTAATTCTATTTTCAATCGCAATTAAACTAATTGAACTTGTTAGTAAATGAATCTAGGGCTCGAATAAACATAAACTTAATAAAATAAGAATATATTTTCATGCTTACCTTGATGCTGGCAATTGGCAATTTTTCGTAAGCGTGGAGCGAAAAACACTAAAGCGTCCCATGTGACTAAACGAATGGCGCTAACGGTTCGAACGCGTCAGGCGAAGTTCGCCGATAGTTGACGGAAACAGCAGAGTGCTTACGATCGCGCGAATGTGCATGCGTTCCGTTCAGTCACCATAGCTCCATTGCCCGACCCCTCTCATTACCCTGCGTTCCCCTATGCGTAATTTCTTGTCGGGATTTGAGTTCAGAAACATTTTTGTAGTCTCTATATTCATTGCCAAGACGAATTTCAAGCCCTGTGACAGTTTCACCGTAATAGTTTAAATGTCTATGCTCTCCACTTTCTTCCATTCATCAAACACTGGAGCATTATCTATGTTATAATCTCTGAGGGGAAGTCAACCGCCGTATGCATACTTTGATGCAATGGGTTCTTCTATAAAGTCCAATTCTGGATCGTAGACATCGATTTTTAAGGAATTTATTACACACACCAGGTATGATGTCGGTAATAAGTAACAATACCATATCCACAACATCGCCAAAATCAAAATTGCTTTATTTATAGCAAAAGATCTCGCAGGTAAACCCATGAACAATTCCCTCGAGGGAAATATAATGTTGTCAGGTAATGTCATATTTAGCTCATGCTTTAACAAAACCACTATAACAAATTCCTAAAGCAACTCGAACATGTGGCCGAAACGGTCGAAAAAGTTTGAAAGATGATAGCTGCAGCTCTGATGGGTGTGTAATCAATACTATAGTAATGATTGTGTAGTCGGTGGATATTTGAAAGGTATGGAATCTGTTTATAGTGATACAAACATAAATCATCGAAAAGTAAGCCCATTCGTTATAAACGTCGGCGAAAGACCCACTCCAGGTACCATTATCTTCAATTGTACCTCAGCCAAAGGTGATACGAGGAGTCATTATCACTAAAGTGAGATTCATTCCAGTCGCTATAACACGCAGAAATCGCCATCTGTACCGGTTGGTGTATCATTAGTAATGTTCATATAGGGCACTTGGTTAAAAGTAGACACTATTATTGGGCATCGGTTCAAATTTCTCAACTTGAGTGGATACAAGTTCCGACAATGTATTTCGCTGTTCAAAAGACAAGAGTCTCAGGTGACAAGATTTACTGGACGTAGATTCTTACAGTCGTCAGGATGGTAGTAAGTAAAGCCGTTCATCGTTTTTTTCTTTTTTGTTATTTATTAAAACGACGTTAATGACCTTATAATTCTACAAAATGTTTCTAAGATCGACTTCATTATGCCGCTCCGATTGACAGACTACTATGCAAGTGCCTGTATTATCTAATTGATGCATTTGTATCCAGGTAAGCATTTGTACATAAGGTTAATCTACTCCGAATATAACGTATTGTTGTATTCTTTTGACAATACCTGGATAGAACGTGCCGTGGCCGACGATACCGTTCTTCTGATAGGACTGTAGAAAAATATCGGCGCTGCATATCAAAGTAGAATTAAACAAAACAAGCGTCTCATAGCGCCAGTAAAAGTTATTTAGTGTAATTGTGGCAGCACTTTTAGCAAATTTTTCTTCAATGGATTTGTGAGTGGGTAAAAGCACTGTTTGTTAATTTGTGTTTATCGTGTAGACGTTAGTGCTAAATGAAATCAACTGTATGGGTGTTGCGTGTGTAACCGTAGCGATGTAATCATACAATGAAATTGTTGTTAAGTTACAAATGGATCTGATAATGAATAACTGTTGAATAATATAGTGATAAGTACTGATAACACAGATTTTTACGTTGAACAATTTTTAATTTTCTTCCGCGACTCTATTAATTTCCTTGTATTGTCGTAAAGTATTATCACATTTTATGTCACTATCAATTTTATGTGATTTATTAATAGTTTCTATAGTAATAGTAAAGTATGAGTCGTTAAGTAATCAATTTATGTGTAATCTATTCTGAATATTATAATATATGGATCGTAAAGACATAGTATCCCTGTCTATTGAACATACTATAGAGCTTTCTTATATAGACAGAGCCTGAAAGGGGTATCATTGTATAATTTGTATACTAGTCACACAAGAAGAATAAATAGTTTTAAAAACATCCAAAATTACCAATCCGATGAAGCCAATAAGATCAAGAACTCGAAAACAAAATCAAAGCGACCTGGAATATTGTCATTTTCAACATTTGAGATTGTTTGTTAATTTCGGTGGTATTTATTTTTATTTTAAGGCTTATTTTAGTTTTTTACTTTTATAAAATGCGTGTTATAGGGCACTAAATATCATGAATAGTTATTGAGAAATATGATATTGAATGCCACCCTAATGAAATTAGTCCACCAAAATTAAATTGTATACATTTTTTTAAATTAAATAACTATATAAGATGTGTTTCTATTTAATGCATGATTTTTTTAAACAAATCAAAGTTTTCTTTCTTAAGTAAGTATGTAAGTAAACTTTCAGTATAGTAATTAGTGCAAATAACACGAGAAGGTAAATATAGATATTTGGCAATACGGGAACTGCCTTAAAACTTACAACCTCCAAAAGAAGTGATTCAGAGCGGAAAAACAAAAAACTTTTCCAACATATGTATTTATTTTATGTTATATATTGCAATTAGCAGCAGTCTACTAAAAAATTTGAAATTAAATTCTCAAACATAATAAGTGTGAAACACAAATAATAAAAACAGAAAAAGCCAAAGTATTTAAGAGCCAGTAGGATAAATAGATTAGGACAAATTGACAACCTCCATGTTACTTCTTGATAAATATAAAATTATTTTTTTAATTTTTGTTCTTTGTTTTTTTCGTCTTTTTAATATTCTCCTTTTTCGTCGCTCTCAATTAATTTTTGGATTTGGAATTCTAAAATCATATTTCAAAAGTAATAAAAGGAAAAAAACATTCAACTTAAATTAATTATTTTTTGTAAAAATCCTGGGTTACATTAATAAAATAAAAGGTGTTCGCTCAATTCGGTGGGACTTTTCATTACGGTGAGTGATGGGTATTTTAGTCTGCAGAATCCTCCGAAATGAAAAAAGATGGAAAAAATAACAAGTTAATAAAAGGTAATTGTTTACTATAAAATTAACACCAGTTTAGTGAACATAAATTTAAATTCTATACAATATAAAAATTTGAAAATTAATAAACGACAGACAGAACAAATGATATATATTAACCACTGAAATAAATATTTATTTGCCTCCGTGTAACCGTAATGAATTACTTACGTTTTTGGCAAGAATACGTAGCAAACGACGACATGTGTGCTGCTGCGCCGAAATGGGGCGTAACAAACCGGACAGGTGAGCAGGAATGGGACGCACACAAAGCATTCTACTGCAAAGATATCCACGTACAAGTATATGTCCGTGGAAATGAATTTTTTTTGCAGGACAGTTGTATCATACCTCTCAGAGCTTGTGTAGGGTAGTTACATAAACAGTAATATTTGCTACTGATGCTGTATGTATCTATATGTCTATTAAATAAAGGCAAACGTTAATCTAAAAAAAAAAAAATCGTTTTATAGAGCATTTTAGCATCAAAATTGAGTTACGGACACTCCACCGGGATAAAAAGCTTAATTTTGCTTGTTGTCTAGGGTAGACAAGTAAATGTTTTTTCCAAAAAAATATAACACCAACATTTCACTACTTTCATTTCAACTTTCATTTCATTACAACTTTCATTTCAGGGTGCAGCACTACCCTTTTCAGTCACGCCGCTTAAATTTTATGCTTGGAAAAATTACCCTGAATAATAAAAAACAGTTAAAGTAAAATTGAATGATCATAGTTTTACTTTAAAGGTCATTAATAACAGTGTAACTTCTAATGGCGTTTGAGGATGTCTTCTCGTAAATACCGCATAGAATAACAAATACTTTAAATGCTAACCATCAGCTTTTTAAGACCATCATGGAATTATTTGTTATGAAATGGCTCTAATAATTTAGCTCTATCACTTGTAATATAATTATAAAATCTTTTAGGTCATTTAATATTTAGAACAGAAGTGCACTCTGAACTGTAAAGCGAATGATGAAAGCACCCCTATAAATATCAGATCCATTTTTATTTTACCAGCCCTTGGTAATATT
This sequence comes from Megathymus violae, assembly GCA_003671415.1. Classification (NCBI taxonomy): domain Eukaryota; kingdom Metazoa; phylum Arthropoda; class Insecta; order Lepidoptera; family Hesperiidae; genus Megathymus; species Megathymus violae. The sequence continues at coordinate 7,126,329 of PDGT01000009.1, read as the reverse complement.
ATTGAGAAAAAAAAATTATAAGCAGTCTTTGACATATTTTTCTTTAAACGATTTTTTCCTGTTAATTAGTATGGTTTATTGAGAAGGAAAAATACCACTAACACAGGCATAACGCTTTTTTGATGTTGTTGAATTCAATATAGATTCTGGACAAAAATAAAACAAAGGAATCTTTAAGAAACTAAATTTATGTAATAAGTTTATTCGCTGTTATCACTTTCAGGAATTGTCAGTAGTTTTTCCCTGATTAGTATGATGTGACTTTAATTACTTGAGAATTCTTCATGCGATCTTGGTTCAACAGTCGACGAATTCGAGAAGATCTCAGATTGAGTGGACTTAGTAATAAAATCTGTAAGGAACAGTTCTATACATTTTTTCACTAAATCTTTAAGGACCACATCATATTCACTTAAAAGAATCAGTTAATCATCTGGGTGGACATGATGAGCTCATTCGACATTCGTATCACATTGTACAAAATCATTCCCAATTTTCTTCCCAACTTAAACCCCATGCTAATGATTTTTTTTGCTTGCTTTCACATGAACTACTTTGTATTTGCGTAGTACATACTAACTAAGGGTACATATTTCCCTAAATGTATATTGTATTTCATAATACGGGAGTCCTCTGTTATTTCCTTCAGTGTTGCCAAATGAATGAGACCCAAAATTGTTTTGAACGGTATGTATAAGCCAATATGCAACCAAATATACATTTTTATAAGTTTTTAAAAATTCGTTAATTTATAAGCCTTGTAAAAGTGAAATCGGGTAAAAGTAAGTAAATAAGTGAATTTAGGCATTATGGTTTCACAACTCAATCAGTTAACTTTTAAAATCATATCTTTCTGTGCGTATAAAATGTAGTTATACATGAAATAGAGTTCCCAGAAGCACATACTACCATGGTAGTGCTCCAAGGGTCAATGTTGAGGCCGCTGTAATTTTTTAAATGTATTTTTTTCTTCCTTATTTTTCTAGGCACTTGTGTTGAAACTGTAGTGCTTGCTGTTTTTAATGTAGATAAAAGAAAAGATAGTTTTACCGATGTAAATAATACCTACTCTTTTGTAAATATTACACTGGTTTACGTATTCATCCTAAAAAACCAAATGCATTAAAATTCACGCTACTAAATGTAATACAGGTTCCAACACAAATTGTTAAGAATAAGAAAGTCCGCGAGTTAGTAAATTCAATGTAATTTATTCGCCTTACTACGGCGTTATGTTGTATTAATGAAAACAACTTTGATTTGATAAACTTTTATTTATTATTAATATCTTATATTACAGAAATAGAGATCATTCTTTACAATTTGTATCCGCCACGCAATCATTTTTTATTGTACTTTCTGTCGTCGGTACCACAGAAAACTAAATCTGGTCAAATATACAGACCGATCACAATGAAATTTTTATATTGAAACCTTGTCAGGGAAACTTAGTTTGCTGCTTAAGCTGTTAAGAAATTAAGCGAATTAAGAAAGTAAAGCTCTCAACTTACGTGGAAACAGGAAGATTATTTTTGGCTATTAAAAAAGCCCATGAAGTTTCTTGGCGCTTGTTCTTCCAGGACCACTCAATATTATGAAGAAATCTCTGTATGTTGGTTTCTTCACGATGTTTTTTTTTTTTCTTTGAAGCAAGCGATAATTAATTTGATACTCGTCTAATAATTTAAAAATATAAGGTGCGGACCGGTTCAGTCACGGGCCCTTTGATACGATTAGTATAATATTATACTTTAGTATTTTAGTGCCGTATTATAGTTATTATAGGTTCAGATTCCCATTTCTTTGACTGGCTTGATTTACCATGTTAATACCTGTTCTACAAATACATATTGGCCATGGAATTCTGAGGATTTAATGAAAGACAAACAAAGGTGGATACAAAATTTGTGTATTCATTTCTATTAGGTTTAAACGTGTTTTCTCTCATTTGGTTTTACTTCACAAAAATTGATATTATATAAAGATAACAGAAAATTTTAATAAGTGGTGATGAAGTGAGGTGAGCTAAGGTGAGGTAAGCGGAGTTGAGGAGTGGAAAAGTGATGAAATGAAGAGCGGTACAAACATTACAATAAAATTAAAAAAAAATTGTCACATGAAAATAAATGGTTGAAATTCCAAGACGTTTTCCGTTTAAACTTTACATCATATCTTTTTTTTTCGATGAAATTTGCCGAAGTCGAAATAATTTAGAGCTCAGTGCTTTTTAATATATTATATATATATATATATATATATATATATATTGTAAATGAAAATAAAAGTCATATCACGTCGGAAAAAAATTATTTATTACTTAATGTGAATTATTGCAATTGTCATAAAATGTTATAGGCATGTTTTATTCATTTTTTATATATCAATTTTTCTACAACAAAACACAAACTCGACAAAAACCACCCAGTCAGCAAAATAACATAACAGCCAGTATAATGCACCATATTTATAGGAATATACTTATCTAGTGCCTCGTCCAAAACTTTTTTACCAGTATTATTCGTGTATATTTTCTGGATAATACCGAATTCTCTAAGCCTTGATAAAACGGCATTTAAAGATTTCACTAGTGGCGAATATTTTTTAAAGAATATTGTAACTGGACTCGATATAATCACTCCTGGTAGTATGTGCAATTTTTTGTCAGGATTTGTACTCAGAAACATCTTAGTTGTCTCCATATTCATTGCTAAAACAAATTTCAATCCTCGACTTAGTTTCACCATGATAGGATTAATGTCAACGCTTTCCACATTCTTCCATTCATTATACACAAGAGGATTATCTATAAAATAATCTCTAAGGGCTAGTCCACCACCGAATGTGTACTTTGATGCAATGGCTTCTTCTATTGTGTCGAACTCTGGATCGTAGACATCAGTTTGCAAAGCATTTATTAAACATACCTGATATAAAGTTCTTATTAACAAACAATACCACATCCAAAACATTGTTAGACATAAAAGTGCTCTATTTGTAGGAAAAGAGCGTACAGGTAATCCCATGCATAATGTCCATAAATAAAAAACTATATCATTAGGAATACTAATATTAAGTTTACGTCTTAAAGACAAAAGCAAATTACTTTTTAGGAATATTTTTAATAATACTACCATTACAAATGAAATGCCTAAAGCAAATCGAACATCTGGCTTAAATGGTCGAAGAAATTTTAAAGATGGTGGTTGTATCTTGGATGGATGTGTTATCCAAACCACAGAAACAAATGCGTAATCGGTGGACATTTGGAAAGTAGTAAATCTGCTCAGAGTAATACTCGCGGAAGTCATCGAGAAGTTAGCCCAACCGTTGTACACATCAGCAAGAGAACCGGTCCACGTACCATTATCTTCAAATTTACCCCAGCCAAAGCCGATGCGAGGAGTCATTATCACTAAACTGAGATTCATTGCGGTAGCTATAACATGCAGCAAATCGCCATCTGCACCGGTTGGTATATCGTTATTAATGTTCATATAGGGCACTTGATTAAAAGTAGATACTATTATTGGGCATCGGTGCAAATTCTTCAACTTGAGCGGATACAAGTTTTGACAATGTTTATGCCCGTTCAAAAGACAAGAATCCCAGTTGGCAAGATTTATTGGGCGAGGGTTCTTACAGTCTTCAGGATGATAATAAGTAAAGCCGTTCACGGTTTTTTCGTTTTGGTTATTTATAACAACAACATTTACGATCTTGTAACTCCATAATACATTTACGAGATCCGTTTCGTTACACTTATCCCACCGCTCAGATTGACATATCACTATGTAGGTGCCGGTATTATCAAATTGATGCTTTCGCATCCAAGTAAGTGTTTCCGCAATATCTGGTAGATCTGCTCCGATTATGACATATTGTTTTACTTTTTGGACCAAACCTGGATAGAAGGAGCCATGACCGATGATAACGTTCTTCTGATAAGACTGTAGGAAGATATCGACGCCGAATATCAAGGTAGAATTGAATAAAACAAGAGTCGCATAGTGCCAGTAATAGTTGTGTAGTGCAATTGTTGCAGCACTTTTAAATATTTTTTCTTGAATGGGTTCATCAGTTAGTAGAAACATTGTTAATTCAGGTTGATATTATAAAACTGCAGATGTTAATGTTAAATTGAATAAACCGTATGAGTTTGCGTGTTTGTGGTACCACTGCGGCTATGTAATCGTAAAATCATTTACGGCACAAATGGATCAGATAATGAATAACTTAATTGAATTGAATCATTAAGTGATTATTACTCATAACATAACTGGCTTTTAATGCGTTATTTCGTTGAACACATTATTTTTCTTCCAAAATTCTATTCATCACCCTATATAGAATTATAATGTTTGTACTAGTGTTGTAGGTAGTATGAACATTAATTTTATTTGAGAAACATATTTTTTAAGTAATAATAATCGCATTGCGTTTGTTACGAGCGAGAGTTAGGTAATGTTGAATAAAATGCAGTGCGTCTGTATCATCATCAATAATACCAGTCTGTTTAAGCTGTCGTCGAAGAAACGGTTAAGTAAATGATAGAGTTATACTTCCAAATCTAGAAATGTCGTTAAGGAATACCAACGTAATCCGTACAAGTTTGGTACGAGGGGAAGTGGTGCAGGACTACGGCTTAATTCACTCTTAATTGTGTCCGAATATAGAATAAAAATGTCGTTACATCCAAATATTAAGACATCGTTCGACATGTGGACTTTTCATAAATTTTATCTGTAGCAATGAGGCGCGGTCGCAGCATGAAATTTTGAAATAAAATGCTACTTTCTGAATGTTTTATGAGCTAGTGAAGTTAGAAGTGGTAATTCAGTGTTCCAATAAAACTGAAAGCGCATTTATAAACTGAATAAGCAAAATTGGGATATTCCGCTGGTTTTAAGCGAAAAAGATGTTTTTATTCAGGTTGTAGGGCATTAGGCGACCGGAAATTTAGTTTTTTTTTTTTCAAAACCGGCTAAGTCGGTTTTATTGGGTTAGTTTAAAATTCGATAAAAATGTTGAAAATAATAGAAAATTAACGATTTTCCTTCATATTATACTTAAATCTACTGTTTCTAAACACAATATTGTGATATGAGATCAGACGTGTATAATTACAAAGAATAACATGCAGAACTTTACAAATAGAATATATATATATTTAATAAAGAAAATAGACAACATAAAATTCTTAGGAATATTAGTTTATAAAATTTTAATAAGCTGTATAGATGTCTTCGCCATAAAAAACTAACAGTATCTACTGAAGCAGCACAAAATGCGTATCAATGGATATGTATCGTCAATGTTATGACATATTGCTATGGAGAATCACTGTAGATTCTATTAAAGCTTTTTAACTTAAAAAAAGGCTTGGGAGTTTTTTTAGGGCCTATTTTATTGATAGCTGAAAACCTTCATTTACAAAGTATCGCACCCTCCCACTTGTACAAACATTAAAGATGATTGTGTGCTTGTGAGACAACATCCACAGGATTTTGAAACTTATTCAAAAGTTGGAAACAAGAATGCCATTATTAGAAGTACTCGTAAACATAAACTGTACTTCCCAAAAAGTCGTCGAGAGCTGTTCAAATATATATATATATATATATATATATATATATATACACAATGTCGCTCGTCGCCATGTGGTCATAGTGGTGGTGGCGGTCGCCCGAAATATTCTGAACATCTATGAAAAATTATCGAAAAGGAACATGAAAAGGAAGGCAGGGGTCTATCTCTAATACCTTTTTTAAAATTCATTAAAAAAAATAATACCCTTGGTGACCTTATTGCGCATTTTCGCCATATCTTCAATATTATTGGCTCGATTTCGATTCTGGTTTATCAACCAGACATATCTTTCTAAAGGCTAATTAATAGAGATGTGCTAATTATGACTGGTCGATTAGCCCAATAGTCGGTATAAAAAGACAGACTAGTCCGCCGAGTTGATCACGGTTTCGGGTATTTCCGGTATGCTTCGTTTACAGCTCGCCTGCTTCGCCTGCGAGCGAATCGGAACCGGTTTTGTTTATTTTGCATTTTTCTTCTTTGTGTAAAGATAATATTGTTATTGTTCATTAAAGTGAATAATCTGAATTAAAATTTAATCATGTCAAAAAGAAAGTCGTATACGGATTTTTTTAAACAATTGGACAATTATTCCCGTAAAGTCAAATGTTACTAATGACAATAGATAATTTAATACCCACCTTAACCACGCTAATCAAGCCCAGTCAAAACTTCGGGATTTGCAGCAAGAACTAAATTTATAAGACCACCAGCTTGTCCAAGACGTATGTACCAGATGGAATTTCACATACTATATGACATCCCGCTTTTTCGAACAAAAACGGACTGTTTCTTTATACCTGGCTGAAATATCACTAAATTTAGAAAATACTCGGAAAAGCATGGAATTACTGAAGCCATTGAAAGAGATTGTCAAGATTGTAAGTTCAAGTTGCTCTTCGGTGTCGGTCGAATAATCGCCCTTTACCGACTACTCACATTATTACTAATTAGCTATTTTATTGATTTTATTTACATTCACAAACTAAATGTAATGTTTTCTGAAAAGTAATGGAGAAATGTGATTTTTTTCAGCTATGTAGTAGATTAATAATAAAGAGTAAAAAAAGCCACATTTGTTGGACATTTATGGACTTAAGTACCTCTTTTTTAATGTTTTTTTTATCACACTTTTCCTTTTTTCAGAAAATTGGTACATACTGTTTATAAATATTAATGACATCAATCAACTATCTAATTAGCTTTTAGAAATATCAAACAGAATCAAAATCAAGCCCACAATATCAAAGATATGGCGTAAAATGCACAACAAGGTCACCAAAGGTATTAAAAAAAGTATTTAGACCCCATTTTTAGGTTTTTTGGATTTTTTACAAATATTTAGAATATTTCGGAGGGTCTCACGCCGACGAGACATTGTATATTCATGCAATAACAATTTATACAAATACCGAAGACATTTAAAGATATGACTGTTAATATTTTTAAAATGAAAATTTTATTGGCTTACAAAAAAAATTGTTTTTATGACGTTACTGAATACTTGATACATAACAGAAAATAATGATGAATGTAATTTGGATGAAAAACAAAATTAATATAGGTGCCCACGATTAAGTGATTTAAATTGTTTATTTATATTGATATTTCATTGTTATTGTAAGTCCGGCAAATAACTAGATTAATACATTGATAAATTACTTTCAGTATAATGTGATTGATATACTAGGCTAAAGACATTATTGCGCATGTTGCTGATAGAATGTGCGTTGGATCTATTTATGCTGTTACCATCTGTTATATCTATATTCTGGCACTAAATATTCTATTTTATTTTATTGTAGTTTTTGTTACAGTAGTGAATGAAGAAGAATTTTTTTATGAACGTTCAGTAATACCTAAAATAATCGAAAAATCCGGATTAATGTTTACAATAAAACGGGTTTGAAAGTCTGTCGGTAACCGGTCAACTCAGTTGCATGACCTATCGGGTAGTAAGATAAAAATAATTTTCTTCGATTTTTTTGAGTTTCGATGTAAAAATATCGATTTTATTACAATAAATTCAGCATTATGCGTTGAGGCAACAATATATTTACACAATTGGGTTGCAAATAAAGCTAGTGCATCACACACATGACCCACGGCTGAGCTCCATTTGTGTGCGTGCTTATGGAAATAAATCACACAGGACAAAAATCATGTTAATCGACGCTTAGTCTTCTTCATATGAAAAGCCCGCGAATCTTATTTTAATACCTGTGAATATTTTTTCTATTGACTTTGGGTGCTTAGTAATTAGCCATCTCATTTTTTTAATAGCCCATAATTACCTGTTTTATACTATATTATTAAATATATATAAGTGTAAACATAGGTCATGATATTATGAGCTTTAATAGGATTTAGACAATATTCTACTTCTTCAAGTTGGATCGCAAGACGGCGTCCTTCACTGCGACGTATATGATCGTGTTTTTTTTGGCGTCTGGAATTGAACAAATTACTTCATTTATTTTTCCAGTGCAAATAATAGTATTACAGCTTAAATAGCAATCTTTTAGCCTTTTAAGTCAAAATCTATGACAATAATAAAAACCGTGAATAAAATATTCTTAACTTTACAAATCATTATTACCTATATAGGATGGATATTATTAGATGTAACACTACAATGAGAGTATATTGACTATCTATTTGATTGAGAGAATGCATCACTATCAAATATCTACCTATCTACAATCAAATACAGCCGTGCTATACATACATTTATTTACCAAAATACAACATAATATAAAGTCACTGAAGTATTTTCATTTAAATTGCAAAACCTTCAGCAACGCTTTGTTGTGATGACCATGGTAATATTTAACGAGTAGTTATAATTATGCCGATTAATCCAGTAGTTATTAAAGGAACATGCTTGACCTGTTACCCTTGTCTGTTGCATTTGCTGAGCTTCTTTGTTAGAATCAATGGCCTTGTGATGGGATTCAATTGAGGAATAGTGAAGACTTTTGATCGTGGTTTTACTGTAAAGATGCAGGGAAAGCTTTTCGACTATAGTCTACATGATTTGAATTAAAATACAATTATTTTCTTATAATTATCGACCTGAAACTATGTATGTAATACCAAAATTTATTTTGAAACTCAACATGAAAACTAAACCCTATATTGATACAGACAATTGACTTAACGACATGGGTTGGTTTAATGAATTATCGTACGAAGTAAAAATATTAAATATACCTATATCATTTAGATGAAATTAGGTCTTCCTAATAATCCTGGAGTATCTATGTAAGTCAAAATAAAATAAATTTGAATCAGTTACTTACCTTTTAAAGAAAAAATTATTTAACTTCTGCTTCCTTTATAATAATATACAAATAATAATAACTGAAATAAGAATGATTAAAAAAAGTTCGATAACACTTGACCACACACCTCTTGAGCTCAGAATTTTCTAGCTTTGTATTAACAAATTTTCAAAATTTAATGAAAAAAAAAAGGATTTCAATAATACAAGTTAATGCTTGACTCTCATTTGATGGGTACGTGATGATGAAGTTTAATAGTGGTTTAAGATGTTAAACGCACTAACTTATGAAAGCCTATTTCACTCTTCTCTTGAAGATTCCCACGTCATAAGTAGGTGGGAACACCAACGCGGTACCATCAAAAGTTCCCTACCTCTTGGATTTATTTTAACAGACTTTAAAACTATTAAAGAGTTTAAAAGTGGTACGGAACCGGCCATGTCACATCTATAATAACTCAATGAAACGCAAACAAGAACAGTTCCATCGAACTCTATATAGGAAAATTATCATAACCAAAGGCGCTTTATTGGTATTGACCGAGGGCAAAATAAAAAATGACTATTGTTATCAACAAGTCACTACTTAGTCAGTATTCAGACAAATATATTTCTATAAATATTTTCTTGTTTACACACGTACACAAACTGAACTTATAAAGATGCATTGAACATTTTGTATCTTTCCATAAAACTAGAATAAGAAAAACGACTCGCGTAGCTGAAAAAAATTATATTTTATGAGAAATTATAATTTACAATATTACATACAGGCATCCGTCTTCAGTCGAAACTTAAGCTAAAACTCTCACAATCTCACGCAAAACGTAAAGCAAAGTTAGACTATAATATAGTTATAGCAACATTTGTGTATTCATCGCCCAATCGTAAAAACAAACAGGTAAGAAACACACCAGTACACGAAATTCAGTCGATCCACAAGGAAGATAGATACCCGGCGGCGGCGGCTCGCGGCCGACCGAACGGACCGTGCGTCACCGATCGTCGTGCGTACATTACTAAAACTTCACTGCATTAAACATATTTTCAACATTAAAACAATATCACTAACGTCGAACATACGTTTTTACTCGTATCAGTCTCAGTGTATAGCGTCAATGTTGCCATCGATAGTAGTAGGTAATGTACACTGCTCATCATATGAACTCGAGTCGAGCAGGCGCTTAAATAGTTTTGGATCCGACGCCGCGCGACGCCGATTGCGTACCGAATAGATTACGTGTAAATAAATGGCCCTCCTATGTTGAAAAAAATGAAATATAAAAAGTTGTACAAATATCTAAATCAAATCTGTAGTAACCAGTAGTACGTCTGATATACAACAACACGCTTTGGTACGTAGCTAGTAAATAAATTGTGCGATCTAAATACCCGTCTAAGGTAGATTATTTATGTCATACGTGACTTTATATTAAATAAATTAAATACTCTATTACAACAAATAAATACAATTCATAGTTTATATAAAAAAATATCTAAATTAATATTTGGGATTACATAATGCCATTTTGTTATGTAAACTTCTATACAAATTATATAATATAGACTCTGGAATAAATTAATAACATGAATATAGCGTTCGGTAACGGTCGGTCGGCACGCACGTCGCGCGCTATAGGAATCGACGCCGGGCCTAAGTCGTCAATATTGCTGTACAAATTGCACAAACAAAATATAGTTCCTATGTACAGGGCTCATTACACACAGATTGCACTTTAGTGGGTAACATCAATAAACAATTGCAATATTGTGCGCTAAGTTCCAATTTCATTTTGAGCATATCCGAGACAGCTGTTATATTAAATAAATCATACAGTTTTGCTATTGACAGTGAACGAGGGTTATGGTATGCTTAATAGTGACGTAATCGAGTAGCTCAAAATGCAAAATACAAAAATTACAACAACAATAAGTTAATAGAAATAAGTTATGTATCCACAAAATAGAAACTTTGTTTCTCACTATACATAAATTAACTAAACAGTAACACGAAGCAACACACTAAATTAAGCATAGCATAATAAAATACTCTAAAATATGGAAAACAATAAACGCCGTACCTACATTTGTTTGTGCTTAGGTTAATTAAAATTTGCCAATAGCAAAACTTAGCACGGTACTGTCAGCTCAATTCACTCAGCACATTTAGACCCAAATGTACAATATATTACATTTTCGTGGTAAAAGCTTTCGTGCAAAAAACATCGGCATCGGTTTTTACATGTCACATTTCACATTATTGTTTATATATTCCGGGTTTCTAGTAAAAAAAGTTCATATCAAATGCTTCAAAAATTTCCTTACACAACTAACGTAGTAGTTAACTTCCTATCGACGTACGTCTAGCTGAATGAAGTTCTCATGCACGGGTAACATTAGGAAGAAACCAAATACACCAGACCGCCGTGTACACAAGCTCAACGGTAACGCAAAACATTCTGCGTGAAGTCAATACGTGTATTGAAACACCACTTTCAATATAAACAGCTTAAATAATAACATATAACATATATCAACTAACAAAAATCCAATGTACAAAAGTAACGCAATCGTTAATTAAATACAAGTAACATTCAAATGTTCCGAGCTAACAGAACACGGTAGAATTGGTTTGGTAGAGAGACGGCCGCGACCGGCGTACGCGGACGCAAACACGCCCACTTACTTCATTGGACTAGTTTGTTCGAATCCATCCGTTTGGACATATTAAATGTATACTAATGTAGAACGATATTATGGCAACAAACTTTACAAAAATCCTAAAACAATGACTAAAAGCAGCTCACGTCGAGGCCACGACTCGCCGTAAGTTTCAAAATGCACAATTTATAATTCACCGATACAGACACATACATAAGTCGTGAATAACTTCATCATAAAAAAACGTCAAAAAACCTGTGGCGTCGTGAGGCGCGACGCGCCCCCTCCCCTCGTGCTTACCTCTGGGTTAAATGACTTACAATCTAACCTTATCTTCTCGTAAACCTTTAAGATGAATAAGTTTGTCCATCCGATCTCAGTTCGTGAATTTACACATACGGTCGTGAAGTGATGATGTTTAAATGATGTGTCAACACACAATCACAGATTTGTGTCAGGAACCGCGTCGGTGTCGCTTAGACGAGGTTGTACTCCTTCAGGTTGGATTGTAGGATTGTGTCCTTAACGGCGGCGAACACGAATCGGATGTTCTCAGTGTCTGGAATTAAACAAATATTATACAACGGACCGATCCTGTAGTTGAATCCTGTTATATACTTAAATATTGTTAAGTTAAAGCTTTAAAACATTGTTATACATAAATATGCGGGATGTTGTCCGATAGCTTGTTTATTTCATGAAAATCAAATATGCTACGAAGTTGGAAGCTCCGTGGCATGCAACCGCATGATTATGAGCAACATCAAAGAATCCTTACTTGTTCTATTGATTAACCATCGCGAACGTTATTAGTAATGGAAACAGGTGACGAAATTGATACAGAGTTTTATTCTTAAATGTTGTTAATACTACATAGCAGTATATCACGTTATAAGCTTATAGTATCACAATGCCGTACAAACGCATTCACCCATGTTACTCTAGTGTTTCATACATCGTTTATGTTCACAATAAACGAAAATAAGTCTTGCATTACGAATGCAACTTCACTTTTTGTTGGTTTCTGACAGGGCCGGACTTAGGGGAGGACATCAGGGGCTAGAGCCCCGAGGCCTCAACAAAAGAGAGGCCACTACAACAGACATCGAAAAAAAATCTTCCAAATTATAACCAGGGAGATAACATAGTAAACAACTTTCCCTTTGATATTTTTTTTCGCTGTTTACCTACAGTACTTTAAAGAAATATGATAACGTTGTTCTTAAATATTAAAAAAATAAATATATCTATTTTATTTACTCCAATCAGTAAAATATAAATAAGTATGTCAATTGAAAAAAAATTGTGCATTTTATTTGGATAATTAATAGGGGCCATGGGGCCTTCACTCTTTTGTTGCCCTAGGGCCTCCAGACCTCTAAATGCAGCCCTGGTTTCTGATTTGCACATTTATCTATCAAATAATTTAAGCGCGTGAATTCCTGTCTATGATCTTGAATGATTTCTTGACTAGGTTATTAAAATTACATTGAAATTTTAAATTATTTTGCTGAGCATTGCAAATACGTAGGTTTTCGTAACAAGTTTCATACATGTTCTACAGCTGGATGCGATTTTATTTTAATAATTAAGAAAAGACTTCCTATATTTGGCAAGTGACACCGCTTGGCTGGTCAACTGCAGATTGAACAAATTTAAATATTTTATGAAGAACGACGATATTTTCATTCGACAATTAATTTTCAAACAGCACGTAACTTAAAACCGTATATTTAAGTAATAAAAATAAATAAACATCTTTTATTAATAATAAATTTTGAATTCAAGTTTTATTTTATATGTACCTAAAATTACTGTTACCAAAACGGAGACTGTGGCGGTTACGCTGATTAGGTGTCTGATCATAAAGGTGAGTAGTCTTTACAAGATATAATTAGGTATTTATAGCATTCCTACCGTGTTTGGGTTTGTTTGATAAGTAATTCAATATTAGATGGTGACATCGACCTAATAAAGGTAGAAAGGTGGTCACGCGTTATATTTAAATGCTTACTATAATATAATCTGTAGGTTACCAAGACACTTAGGAATGGAATCGAAAGTACCAAGTTCATTTATGTCAGCTCTAAGTATCCTGATGTATTAAAGTTGTGTGTGAATCACTCGTGGCGTCGCGAGCTTAATATTGAAATTTGAGCTACAGTTTAAGGAATAACCCCTACTTATAAAGCGATATCATGTTCATGCATATGCATTCTTTTGTCGGCAGTTATTATCAATAATGAACGTGTTAACATTTTACGTAGCCTGTTGAAATCTAAAGTTGAAATGACAGTTGCAAAGATTCAATCGTGATATTAACGCGATACAGCACTAATGCAAACGCTATACTGTACCGATAAAAATCCGATACGGAACTGACGCAAACATGATACAATCACGACGTTTGAGGTATTTAATTTAGCCAATTATTCGTTACAGCCACAACAGCGTGATGTGGTTAATTGAAGTTGAATCTATTTTAAATTTCATAAAAATGCGCATGTCTCAATACAACTATTAGGATTAATCAAATTGCTAGTGTCGTGATGTAGTCGCGCGTTTCAATGTGTGGGTTTGTATGGCTGCAAAAAGCCATCGTGTGTATTGCTCTCTGTGGCAATCGTAGGGTTTTCCATTTGTTTTACGACAAAGTAAGCAGTAGGAAGACTTAACAAATTAGTTTGTCTCTTTTTCCTAGTAAAGACAAAATGTTATAAATAAATATGTTAACTTTGCCACGTAGGTAATTCCTAAATATACATACTCATATATTTGGATAGTCTGAAAAAAGTTATCTACTATTAATAAATATGTCTCTGGATTTTGTTTTTCATAACATATGACAGAGTTTTCTATTAGTTTCTACGAAAAATTAACTATCAACACATTTATATACGAAATATTTTATTATATAATAGAATAATTCGAAAAGGATATCAAAAGAATCTGAACATGCTATTCATATTAACCAAATTACAAGTTTTTATTTTATGCACATTAAAATTATTAAAATGTACAGCGAGAGTCATGCACGCTAAACCAACACCAGAAGCGTATTTACAAAACACTTGTAAGAAAATAACTAATTAGAAGCAAATAGAAAATAAAACATCATTCAACAGTAGAACAATTTATTTAAGTAAATATAGTAATATATATAAAAATACAATATATACGAGAACAGTGACACATTCACGCCAGATTAAACTCTTTGAGGGCAGATTGCATTATAGTGTCTTTCACCGCACAAAACACAAGCTTAATGTTTTCCGTGTCTTTAAAAATATCCAAAGCAGCATGCAAAACGAAAAATGAAATAAGAAGTACACAGTACGCAAATACGCCATAAACATTTAGATAACAAATAATAACATTAAAAAACAGAACCTCTATCAAGGAAATCATAGAAACGGAAATGATTAAGGAAACAAAACGTTAGTGAGCTGTTTGCGATAAAGTAACAAACCAATTTGATTGTCTTCACTTCAAAGGGGACTTCTTTAAAATGAGGCTAACTCAATTTTCTGTTCATATGATGGTTTAAAAAAATTTTTGGTGTATAACCCAATAACTACTAATTAAGTACTTAATACTCCAAGAGTAGCAATATCACAAGCTGTATAAAAAAAAACCACTATCAAAACAAAACAATATATCTTTATAGAAAAATACGTTTACCTTTTAATCCTTTCACCGATTTCGTGCAGTCGAGTACCTTTAACTGCGGTCAGGTGCATATAGGATTACTGAATGCAGTAGTGTTAAAAGCAAACAGTTAAGACTCATTGTCTAGCTGGGTTCTGAAGTAAGCTGCTTAGAGGCTTACACAGGTTTCAGAAGCAATAAAAAAGGTGATACACTGTAGGGTTATGTATCAATAATACAACTTGTAGTTGTTTACGCTTGAAATAAATTACAATGACGCCAATCAATTTGAAAAATTAAGTCCAATGATATATTTTAAAAAAAGTACGCGCAGTTGACCGAATTCATAAGATATTTATAACAAAAAAGTGCGTAAGAACAGCTAGCAATGTTAAAAATAAAAAGTATTAAATGTACAAAGCAAGCGAAGCATAGGAAACCACACGTTCAAACTCATTCTTCAAGCACTCTCCTTAACTCACCCGGTTAGTCCATGCAAGTAATTCCTAATGCCTTCCACTGGCAATTAGTGTTGAAACATATTACTGGAATATTGTTATTATTGCCTACGTAATTTATTTTTATATATTTTTTTTTACATAAAATAACTTATTGTTTGACAACAAACCCACCACCCGATGTTAGGTGGTGATGAAATCTAGGATATTGAACGCACTAACTTATAAAAACCTATTCAGTCTCCTCTTGACGACATCCACATCGTAACACCGCCGGGAACACCGCACAGGCAACCTGTTCCAGCCCTTTGCAGTGTGCATTACGAATGACGACGCAAACAGCTGGTATTATTATTGTCATTGTGTTTATTATTGATGTAGATTGATTTATATATCATTAATTCAACACTTACTCGTAATATTAATGAATCATTATCGTATGGTTTATTATTATGAATGGTGATAATAATGCAAGATAATGTGATTATGAATGTATATTAATAATAATACATGTTACGAGTATTTTTCCTTCTAACACGAATTATTGATGTAGAATATTACATAGATTATTATTAGGTTCTCATTTTTTTAAAGTATTCGATGAAAATCAAGGTATATAATTAAATTCGGAAAAAAATAAATTTGTTTAACCATTTAATTAATGTTATTGAATTATATTATATTAAGAATTAATAATGAATATATAATTAATATTGAATTATATTAAGTGGTAACAAAAATATTTACGTATCGAGCCTATATATTCAGGGATATGTTGGTTAACTAGGCGAGGTATTTTTTTTAATTATCCATTTCCTTCACATTGTTAATCTTCGTAGATAAACACTATGACAATTTAATACCAGGAGAAATTCACCACACAAAATCATGAAATAATTCATATTGTTTTAGATGGGTTTTGCCAAATATCTTTAATATATTTGTAACCAATCTGATCGAAACCTGGTCGTGTTAAAACTTGACAAACCGTATTCACAATGGTACTTGTGAAGAGACATATTGATATGAATTTTCGGTATGATTAATGTCGAGTCGATCGTTGAATCAAAAATTCGATTCGACACATTGGTTACGAGATTAAACCTACTACAGCACCCGATCGTGATGGCTCCAATCAGGACGAATACATTAAATGAGATAAACAACGAACGTCTTCAGCCGTGCAAAACATAATTAATTCATAATTGTGTTAAGCAGTTAATGTTTAGAATTTTTTGACATATTTTTACTATGAATAATGTACATGCATACTTGCTTACACTTATGCTACTTGCCAACTTGTAGACTGTGCTGCTTAAAAAAACTCTGTACTTACTTTTCGACATATGCGCAGGCTTAGTCCGCCATTTATAAAATTAAACCCTACTTCTTAGGTTGTTCTCACAAATAGTATCTTATTATTTCAAAAATGTAGAATAAATGTCAGAAATAATTTTCGAAAAACCACGACATAACATAATCACTGTATAGCAGAGTGGAAACCGGTTGATTATAAACTTCACTTTGATATCATCGCTTACACAACACGTGATACACACTAACTGTACCGGGTACTCATGATTTTTGTATTTTTATTCGATCACATGGATCACGGGTCACGACGACGACTCGTGAGTACACGTTACAATGAAAATATGACCGGCTGTAATAACAATATTGACACCGTAACTGACCTGTCGCGCACGTGAAGTGGGAGTAGATGATCTTCTCCGCGTCGGGGTTGAGATCGACGAACATCCGCAGAATGAACTCGCGCGCTGCGGTCGCGTCGCGTTGCGGCCCTGCGTCGCCACACAACACAACACAACTCTAGCCATCTATCTACTTTATACTCCAATATTACCACTAATGAGAATACAAGTGAAATATGACACATGACGGCAATATATATATATATATATATATATATATTAATGTAGTACACGTTAACACCTTGCATTAGGATCGTAGGAGTATGTTGTGGGTGAACATTTTTAACATTTGGTGGGTTTATTACATATCTGTCTTGCTCAGTAGTCAAATAATTCGGTCGAGTCAGCACAGTTGCTATCAAATGAGTTATTCCTACAGGTTACTTCAAAACAGCCAATAGACCCCTAAAAGTCACATCAGGATATTTACTGGCTACATAACCAACAACTACATATTATAGTCCCACCCTATATTGCCGTTCTAATTAATACTAGTCATAATCATTCCTATTCTCATTTCAAAAATTATAATATACAGTAGTTATTGTATATGAATTAGAGCCTAGCGATACTATGGTGTAGATATTTATGTTGCATCATCATTGGTTTAGCATTAGTTAGCAATTTATTGTAAAACAATAAAAAATAAGTTGGGTACAATAAAACTGCAATAGCTTGAATAGGGATTTAAGTATTTTTTCTGCATTGTTGTTGTCCTGACAAATTTCACATAGTTTTATTATAATTTTAACAAAGGTCCGTACGTTTACGAACGGCACCAGCACCCGGGACAATTTTCATTTATCAGGCGTTCAATAAATTTCCTGTTTGTCCCATTTTTGTTCCATTGTAATATGAAAAGCAATCAAAACTTTATAGACTGTCCTGTGAACTGAATAAAATTATAACTTTCAATTCTACTCATTTCCCGGGATGAAATTATTTTAAATAATGTTCCATTATATAAGTTAGAGATATGGTATGCATCATTCAAATTTGTTAAGTGGTGTCCATGATACGGGCACAGAGACAGATAAAAATTCCATAAAAATACGTTTTGTCCTTCATATCGATAACAAAGTATATCTACGTACATTAATACATTTAATATTCATATAATAAGTTTCGACTCCGTACAGTTTTATTATCAATATACTTTTCATTACTTTGACTGCTATACTACACCAACCAATGAAGAATGCAAAGTGTAGCAAAACTACAAACATCCTGGTACTCTTCTAGCCACACGTAAACAAATCCTTTTCCTCTGTTAGGGTTCAACCTGTAGCTGTAGTGAAGTGAGAGTAGCACGACCGATCCGGGTCGGGGTTTTCTTTCAGGTATTTCTGAAGAATAAATTCTCGCGCCGGTATCGGATCCTGTTTTGGCCCTGACGAATCGTCAAGTCGAAATTAAATGTAATGACTTAAAATTTGCAGAGCACCTTGCGAGGGATGAGGTAGAGGATGATAGATATCATCGTGATTCGTGAGATAATGCGAAATATCAGCGGAAAGTCTCATCGCTTACACGAGACAAATAAAATAAAGTAAGCGAAGATCACAAGATAACAATTGTATGCTTAGTGATTCTAAGTGACACATTTGAATTTATCGTACCATCATATTGGTTTTTATCGATTACTATATATAAAATCCAACTTAGTCAAACACTTATAGTTATTTGACAAAAGTATGCCTAATAAGTAATTCCATGGATCATAATTCTAATTTTCAATGTGTAACTATTTTGAGTATTTTATTAAGTGGCCACAATTTAATAAAACTATTTATTAATTAAGTTAGCTAAAAAATTGATATATTACAAAGACTTCAAGTAAGGGTTCAGTTACTAGGTTAGATACCTAATTTAGTTCAAACTAGCTTTACTACTTACCCTCATATTCAGGGAAATAGTCGACGAGGTGAGAATACATGATCTTCTCTTCGAGCAAATCCTTTTTGTTGAGGAACAAAATTACCGACGAATGCTGGAACCATGGGTACGTGATGATGGTTTTAAACAACGCCTTCGATTCTTCCATTCGGTTCTGGAATTGCACAATATAATCGATTTTAATGTAAGGTACGCAATTAATATATTTTTGTACTAAATATTCGTGAATTGCATCTCGTCTTCAGTGGACGTAACGCGTAATAAAGGGTTGTACAATGTTAAAAATACATATTCAATAATCACTGCACGTCAAGGGCATCATACACCCGATCCATCAGCTTATATCGTGCCTTATTGAGTGATTCAATGGTTTTGTTATTTAAAGTGGAGACCGATTGAGCAGGCGGAGAAGCGCCATAAGTATACTGTGAATGTCTTTTCTTTTACACACTTTAAAGTAACATAATAATCATTCCTCTCAGTAATAATAAAATGTAACGGGGTTGTAGTGACGATAACTTGTTTATTTATTTAAAACCTTATTTAACCCAATGTAGTGATGCAAAAGATACGCTTATTGCCAGAAGCACTTTCTGCTAGCCGATCTTAAGTAAACGAGTAACGGTTGACGCCTACGGCTTATTTAAAGTAAAGCTTATCATGGACGTTTCGCCACGACTTGAATACCAGATAGTAAAAATTTAACATTTCCTGGTTTTTAAACATGAAAAATTTACCGGAGAAGACAAGTATATATTAAAATTAACCGTCATTACAAATAGTGAAGTAGTGGCCGTCTTTGACGATACTTTAGTCAGTCTAAGTTGGTTTATTCATATATAAATTTACTACTCTAACCATAAAATTAATGTCGTGCAATGTCCTATAACTTTAAATCTTACGCAAAAAATTCTCTAAATTACAAAAATCCTATTGCACGATTTTATAAAAGAGTTAAACAGACATTAAAATAGTATGTTTGTTGTGTATCATTTTTGGATTGGAATGTATACAACATGTTTTGAATGCCGTTTTTCTCTTTAAGTATTAGCAATTTGCGATATGTTCTGATGTAGCAGATCCGTACCGAAAAGTTCATAATTCTAAAATATTAAATCGTATATGATTTAATTATCCAGCAGAATAGGAAACTTTTATACGGTATAACAGTACTTTTCGTATTGTAATGTTAAACGTACAAATCCTTCGATTTCAAAAAAACATAAATTTACAACTATCTTATTGATACCTTCGCATCGCAGTGCTCACTCTATTTAAGTGTAATCTACCTCTAATCAAATATGGATGTCAAAGTTACAGATACAGGGATCCAATGATACTGGTTTATCTCACTATGAAGAGCGGAGTGCGTGATATTTTCTAGAAATATTCACGTGATAAAAATCGAAAAGTTTATATTATCTCTTCAATATATAAGTAAAACGAGACATTCATACTACCGTACTGGAATTCTTTAATACAGTAAGCAAGTATGATAATGACAAGCGACAAAAACCTAAACATTTATCCGTGACATGAATGTTTTCTCTGTCCGGGAATTTAACTCCGGTCACTTCCATTCGAAGGCATCGTCTTGGTCATACAAGAATCGCAGTTATTGGAGACTGGTGCATGATTATTGCATGAAGCAGCCTGCTTTATGGTAGAAGCAGTAGAAACAGGTGCGCATAATCCCGCGCTAGATAAACCATAATGGCCTTCTAAAGGGCAAAGATTGTTATTGGTCCATGGTGTATTAAGAGTTTGTAGCTAAAATTTCGGAAGAACTTATGCCGAACGAATCTAAAAGTAATGCCAGGCGAAGCATGTAAGAAATAGACCACTAGCGGTCACGCATCTTACTACCAACCTCCGAAGCTACCTAAGTCGGTCAATCTATTATTGACGAACTATCTATTAGATAATTTGTCAGTTGTGGTATTATTATTTTAACAATCAAATTTACTAACAATATTTTTTATGAATGTTGTATGTTTGAGCCTACATTAAATTCGTGGATGTAAATTAGACAGCAGCAGCATTGCATTTACGGCTTTGATTACTAGATTATAATTAATAAGTCCTATGTGCCTAAGTCTAGAATTCACCGGATTTAAAGGGGTATTAATTTAAATTTAAAATAACATATGTTGAGACTCACCTCATTTTCAGATTCGAATAAAATTTGATCATATTCACTAAGAGCTACTAAGAATATGATAGATGTGACGTTTTCAAAACAGTGAATCCACTTCCTTCTCTCGGATCTCTGGCCGCCCACGTCGACCATCCTGTGGAATATTACATACATGTAGTGTTTGCGAATGAAGGGCGTATATACATTACATATCAAGTACAGTGTTAACGATTAATACCTATTTACACGCACACAGACACATAGGTAAACAATTTATACACCGATACATTATGTATCTACTATCTATAGACGTTTCATGAGTACATACCTAACACATATTATAGGAAATAAGTTAATTTCAATAGTTTATTACTTGGTGTTGTTTGAAAAAGAAAAAAATTATATCCAGTTTTACACACTCGTCATTAGTTGAAATTTGGATATATACAATAACAATATCAAAAAGAGGCGGTCTTATCGCTGGATCGCGATCTTTTCCAGACAACTGGTGGTTACACTAATACCGGATAAGATAAAGGGCCAACCGTGTAACTTCACATATAACATATATGACAACTAACATTTGAGAGAAATAGCTCTTAGTGAATATGCACAACAATAAATCTACAAAATTTTAACAGCTCATAATCAGAAATTAAATATAATACTGACTTTCAAGAGAATCAGCCTTCAATGAATATCTGCATTTTTCATATTCATATCACACCTTTATTAAACGTAATATACATTATATACCTTAACAATTTTTTGTAACAAACTAAAAGAATTAACAGTAAAACATCCAACACATCATACACGAAAACTTATTACTGTAGAAAAAAATATTACTAAATATGTTTAAAAATTAAAACACCTTTCTAAAACCTCAAACAAATATTCGTTAGAAGCAAAGCGTCTTCGTTAGTAAGCATGCATTAGTTTAAAAAACATAAAAAGTATGATAAAGTTAATAAAAAAAAAAAGAAAAATCACCATATCCCCTTTAGATAACGATTGCTCGTGTCGTGGGTGACATGGATGTTAAGAGACAACATTTATCTGTCGCATAAATGTGAGTTACAGCTGAGAATAGATAGATGTAACACTGTAAGTGATTCTAAAAAAAATTAATTTAAAAAACAAGTCACACATTTCTACTAAGCTAACGCTTGATAACAATTGTGTGTCCAATTAGAATATGTATAAAATAGATACGTATCTTGTATTTGATATATATAATTATTTAGGTACGCACTAAGTTCGCCTAACTGCACTTTTCCACCGTTTGGACCGGGCCAGCTGGAAGAAAATTTCTGACTAGGAATATGAAGTGCCCTTGTACAAACTTTTGAAACATACTTTGTTTCCTGTTATTTTATTGTGTATACAAAATAAATATATAAAAATAAGAAATTAGAAACTAGAAGTATCAATATGGCTGCAGGGTTGTCAGTATTATCTTATAATATTCTCTATTGTATTAAGTGACATGGGTCACAAATCGTTGCCACAATACGACTCCTCAAACTGATTCCTAAGTAAAATTTATTAAGTTTTTACAACATCTGCTATTTTTTCATTTTGACACTTTCTTGTGCAGTAGTGAAGAATATTAATGTATATATACATGAACATAATAAATAATAAGTAAATAAGCAATAAATAAATAATTAATAATAAATGTGTTTTTAGTTAAGCAGTTTAAACGAGCCTAAACATTTGTAATGTATTTTTCGTCACTCATGCTCAGAAATTTCGTAGTATTTAACTCGAAATGAGCAATGCAAATTTGTCCCTAGGTATATAAGAAAATTATAATGTAACCATTTCACACATAACTAGCTAACAGCTATGTCATGACATGGGGAGCCGTTGTATATGAAATAACTCTTTATATTTTTAAGCATTAGTGACGAAAAAAAAATCAATCAATATAAACAAACACACTAGTTGTGACATTATAAACTGGCGTCAGTACGGGAGCAGACCTGGGCGGGATATGGCTAGCGTAAAGGGCCAAGGGTCTCGACTCTCGAACATACCTAAATATGATGCCGTCAAGATCGAAAGGATACTCAAGAATACCGGTAGTGGGTTGTCGGGCACGTAGAATGTCCTGTTCAGTCGGTAGATATTCTGGAGCTTCAATTCTTGCTAGATCGCTTAAATAACTGCAAGTCATTCAAAGCAACCAAACTAAACAAAACAATAACATGCAAAATATTGAAATTTACCGTGAGAAATCACCTCAGAGCAATATTTAATTTAGAGGAGAGCCACGCGTTTTTTTAATTTTTATCAATTGTATGTAAGTACTATGTGAATGTGAACATAAAATCAAAAGAGAGAAACAGGTACGAAAAAAGGTAAAAACATTTACGATGCTTCTATTTTATTGACGTCTCTCTACAACTTTCGGATTCCCTTAGCACCAACACGACAACATCGAAAAATTGCAGAGAGCCATTATTCAAGTAGATGGTACTATTTATCGTTATCCCGTCAGACACATGCTCTCAGATCAGATTTCTACAGTAAACCCCGTTCATGAAGCGGACCAGACCAATGAAAACACAATATTCACGTATCTGTATAAACCAACGAACATGCGATAAAGCGAAGCATGCGACGTCGGTGGCTGTCATTAATTTTACCTAAATCTTATCTCTTCCAAGTCAAAAGGGTACTCAATGATACCCGTTGTGGGCACTCTCACGCGTAGGATGTCTTGTTCTGTTGGTAAGTAATTCGGTGCCGCGACGCGGTCAATCTCCTCCAAGTAGCTATAGAAAAATTGTTTTTCAAATGTGTTATGAGTTTAGTTGTTTATCGCTTATCAGTCATCGTTTCACTTTTGAAGGCCACGCCCAATTCAGCTCACATTCAGAAAGATATTAATTTTTTTTGAGATGATAATCAATAGCTATACCAGTATACGATCATGTTACATCCAGTAAACAGCCTATCGAGAACTAAAATCAAGTAACGCTATAAATCTTGTATATCGCTGATCATCAAGGTAAAAATAAAAGATTGTTATGCATCAGATATTGCAATAATTGCTATGTGTTCAAAGTGAATCATAGGGTTCTCACGCTTTCGTTATAGCAATTGCGTCAGGTTTCTCTCGTGAAGCAATTACTTCATGCGAGATTTACAATAGAGCCGTGATATAATACATATACGAAGCCCTGTTGTTATGATTATAAAAAAGCAAATACTAAATATTGATATTTGTTTGAACTGACTTCAAGTAGGTTTGATGGACACTAAGGCATTCACTAATCAACAGGGGAGGCTCTTAAATTTCGTGGAGACACCCACGCCATACTGTTTTGCCCTAATGAGTTTGAGTCAAAAATTTTTTTCGTCTTAGGAGTCAAAGTGTTTTTTTAATGTACACATTAAAATAACTTTACTTACTATTTGGCCGAATCAGTAAGTTGGTATTCACGTCGCCGGTCGTAGCACTCTTGTATGCCGGAGTCGGCCCATAATGCTTTGATAGCTTCCACATAGGGGCTTTCGAATGTTGTAACGCTCTCATAGTCGATTGATGAAATCAGCTCTGCTTGCTCCTGGAAATTAATTTTACAAGATTTCGATATGATGAATCTAATTACAAATTTAAATTGAGCTAAAATGAAAAAAAAAATCCTAATAGGCCCAAGGCTAATCGAACTAAATACTAGGTAAACAAAGTGTAATTATATTTATTATTTTTTGCAATATCTGCAAAAAAAGCAGTTAAGATATTGTTTACGAAACCCTAAACAGAATTTCAACGCTAAATTTTATTATGTATTCCACAGGATCGGACCCACATGTTGGGGCCAGGATACAAGCGTCCTAGATATTGGCCCACAATGAACGTTAGAAATATGCCAAGTATCATCGAAATTTATTCATCGTGATGCCTGCACAGACATGCGAGACAAGAATAAAAAAAGGTGATTTTACGCCTTAATGATATTAAATTATCTACATTAAAACATTCAATGTACAA
>PDGT01000009.1:7065430-7100928 GCA_003671415.1 Megathymus violae | reverse complement strand
TTCCGACACTTTAATAACAGATAAATATAGTACTTTATATAGTGTTAAGAATAGTTGGTTGCACCAATACTACTAGTTCCAGTTTTTCTTATACTATAGATATGACTCATTCATATCTAATAATGTAGTTGTCATGATAGGTAATTGACATTAGCCGGCTACGATATTTAGAGCTGAATATCATTATACCATTATATATATATATATATATATATATATATAGTAACTGATCAATTCTCCATATAAATAGGACATATTTATTTATCGTATATATAGATAGATATTCCTCACTCATAAGTACTCATGTATTCTGTATGTATTTCTGACATTATTTAACAGCAAAATTTCCGTTCATGGTTTTCGTATGTTATCTTAAAAATCAGCTTTTACTGTATTGTGCCAGATTAAGTATGATTTTAGCAGTTATTGATTGGCGCTAAGTATGCGTTAGTTTTTTTTTATTCATTGTTCGTAGAAGTCAATTGTTATAAGCAATAATGTCCTAATGAAAAGATGAGTCTATTTTTTATGATAATGGGCTAAGTGTGCGAGCTTGTTTATTTATCGTTTTAAGTTTAAATTCAAATTCAAAATCATTTAATCATATAGGCATTCAGTAAATACACTTATGAACGTCATTTTTTGCTTCTACCACCGTTTCGTAAAGGTGCTTTAACAATGAAAAGAAACGGCGAAAGAAACTCCTCAGCAAATCTTTTAATCAACCTTACCTTTTACTCCTCACAACCGAAAGCAAGTACATGTCTATATGTGACTTCGTCCTTTTATCATGTTATCGACCTAAGGTGTAGTAATTCAAATTCAAAATTTTTGATCCTTTAGGAATTCTGTGAATAGGAAAGCTTCCTCGGTCCCGAAAAAATGGAGATTTGACAAGAACTGGATTTACGAAAATAGAACCAATCAACTAACTCACAGAATTTTAGAACATCTTAAATTTTCGTAACGTGAACGTATCAAAACAGACAGGTAATATAAAGGAATCTCTAAAGTACCGACCGCTCGTGATAATATGAAATTATCGATCTAAAAACCTGAATTGACTAATTATCGCGTACTAATCGCAAACGCCCACAGAATGACAAGTGAGCACTAGCTCTTGTACGTGGTACGACAATTTTATATTGGTACATTTAAGCAAGGACAGCATAACATGTAAGCAGTGATAGCGTAACGGTTTGAGTCGGTCTCTCGCACGAGAAATTCGAGTTCGAATCCTGCACGCATCTCTAATTTTTCAAATTACATTAATAAAAAAAATATTATCATTTGCTTCGGTGAAGGAAACATCGTAAGAAAACCCGCATACCTGAGAGTTCTCCATTGGAAACCCAAAGGTGTGTAATATACTACCCTATACTAAGCTGGCATAGCGGATTATAACCAAAGCCCCCTCTCATTGTAAGAGGAAACCTGAGCCCAGCAATGGATCAATTATGGGTTGTAATGATGACGATAATGATGATAAAATTTAAAAAAGGATTCTTACCACATTGGCCGGACTCCCATATGATATTTTTAGTAGATCCATAGCGCGTATCATACTCTGCATCGCCATAAAGATGTTTTGGTAGACGAGCTTGATGAAACCGCGTTTGTCTTCATCGCTATATCCAGAGCCGTGGATGATTCTCATCTGCTTGATGAATGTTGACTTTCCCGACTCGCCAGTGCCTATGGCAAAAACAAAAAACATATAAAAGCACAACAGACATAATACAAAAAAAGTATACATAATAAGACATTTTCATTAAACAAGTCACATTTCGCGTCACAGATTAATAATATTTCGTGTTTTATGGAGCAGACGAAACATCTGATAGAAATGAACATAGTCGCAAATGGACATCCGTACCACAAGGGACGTCACCGACGCGACTTCCAGGAAGATGTGGTGTACGAACATGTTTACTCTGATCTTCACATTATTGCAACCGCACTTTTCAACTGCTAAATTTGTAACCAAAGGGAAAAAGAACCTTTTTAATGTTAGAGATCCGCTGAAGTTGTCTTCGAGTCCGTGATTACAGAACTTTGTTTTGAATTTTTTTTTAGTTTAAGAATATTATCGAATTAGCTTTTAAAAGCTGCGAGAGATCATTGAAGCTAAATGGTACATGAAGCTGAAACTAGTGAATAGAAAGCACTTATCCAAACTTAGACTAATAAAAATCTAGACGCTGTATTCCACTAAAAATTCGCGGACGGTATTTTCGACAATCGTCAGCTGATAGACAATTTAGAATCCTTGTAATTATGGATAGGTATCTCTACGTATTTGGTCATCGATGGGGCTCAATGTGAAGTGTTTTCATAACAATTTCACAACAGCGACAGATTCTTATATATAAACTTGGGAGTTCGCCTAGAGTAAGTTTATCCATCTTGTGCCAGTTCATTTTCTTGCCACTGGTACCACTTTGAATGACATTCAATTTTAGTATTGATACTATTTTGACACGGGGTACTTCAAAAATCGGCTAACTTTTCCGGAAACTGGAAACATTCTGAATTGGCGGTAATGCCTATTATTTATCATCATGAGTCCATCCTTTTCTACTGGCCTGCATAATTATTTGGAATTAATGTGTTATAAATAAAGTTCATAGTTTTATGATAGTATTTTCTATATATATAGAATCTGGAGTATTATGTCAATGTATATAATTACAACCCACATTACAAATTAAATGAAATCATTACTAAATCAGAGCTTACAATAAAAAGGAGTTGGAAGATGGATTGAATTGAAGAAGAAAAAAGATGTTCAATTCTGCCCAGAATAAAAACTCAAATTTATTCTGGATCAAAACTTTAGAATCTTGCTTTAAGTTAAGTCTCCTTTATGGATGTAGTTAAAATTACGACAGCAATTAGGACAATTGTAGTTAGTAGGTTATTCAACCTGGAAAGTAGGCTTGTTTCTTCTTGATATCTCAAAGGTATATGAAGTTACAGAACTTTACATATACACCTCTTAGCTGTTCTATTTAACTATTTCCAACCCTGTCCATTGGTAGTTCAATGTATATATATATTCAATGGGCAAATTTTTTTATGACCCAAGCATATTTTTCACAAGAAGCACTTTACATTATAGTATATGAATTTGTTGATTTTCAATATTCTGGATGTTAAGCTGACACTATTTCCTTGCACTACATATCTAACACAGCCACACCAGAGAGAATTTAATATACTTAAAGATTATTTTTCCTGAGTGAAGGTAGAAATAGATTCTTTTAAATATAATTCTTCCACAGTGGGATATATTTTATACATACAAAAGAATATGATAACTATGAGATTTTCATGAATTTCTACAGTAAAATAACAGAGAAATTGATTTGGAACATTGAATTCAAAATAAAATATTTACTCATTAGTAGGTGGTACATTTGTGAAACTAATAAGAAGAAATCTTAGGTATTATTGTAAGGGAAACCTCCTATTCAAACATTGTGTTTTCATAACTTACATACATAACTTACTTGGTATTAACCAAGGAGTTCAAAGATGGATTAAAAAAGTTTAAAGCATAAAAATTAGGTCAAGAGTGGAATAACCAAGAAAACAAGCTTTGATTGAACATTACACATTTGGAACATTATTTGTAACACAATTCTACACACTAATAATTTAAGAGTAATGTTGAAACTTAGTAACATATATGGGAAAACCAACAAAGATTACCATTTTCAAAATTTTCATCTGAATGATATGAAATGAAAGGTTAGTAGGTATGTAATTATATCACAAATAAACAATTCCAAATGTGGTGTAACTAAATATCTTATTCAAGACCAAGTACAGTGGAGTTCAATGACCACTCACCCAACTTATTCTACTTGTGAGCAAAGAGGTACATGTTTTCATATATAGAAAAGTTTAACGAATTAAACAGTACATATTTAAACACACACACACCCACATTACAATGCCCTGTATTGTGGGTAGAATAGTCTATGCTTATATTATAAAGAGGGAGGGCAAATTTTCTAAGTTTGTGTATATGCAGAATGTAATCTCTGGAAATATAACACTTTAATGAAAAATTCTTTTACCATTTTAAAGGTATAATATTCTGGATGGACTTAAGCTATATATCATCTAAATATACAATTTTTTTTTCAACCTGAATGAAGTCAGGGCTAGCCGTAAATGGAGCATCACAAACACAACTCAACAACAAACATTAATTGCATTATAACAGGAGCAGTGCTTCTAATTAATGACTTTCAGTAATCTCTGTGAGTAGGCTTCACTTTACTTTCACTGAATATGAACACAGAAACATGGTAATTGTAGAGATATATTTCTTTAAAAATCATACTGCATGCATTACTCATGAATGAAAACAATACAACTTTGTTCTCAAGATTAATCCACTCTTATAACAAAAAATTTCAACTTATAACATTTTATACGTTATGCAAATGTTGCAAGAGTACACCACCAAGTATCATTAGGAAATTATCTTAAAAACATACTCGATGAAAAATACACAAATCAAATATTACATTATCTAATTAAATACTAACTATAAATTCATTAAAGCTTATCATATAAGTTGTAAACAAATTGTATGTTCATTTTTAATGTGGCTTTTCATTACACTGTGGTGCATCAGTTAACTAAATTCAACAAGACGTGTGACTAAGTATGTTGTGTGGGAATATTGATGTCATTTTTGCAGTTGTAGAAAAATAGTGCGAAAATGCTTAATTTTAGGAGAAAAAGGCTTCTTTTTTCTTTTATATCAAGACTAGCCACCCACCCTGACTTCGTATAGGATGAAACATCATGTCTATTTGGAATAAAGCATGTTTTAAACAGTAAAAGAGTTTTTGAAATAAGTGCCATGGATTCAGTGATTCTCGTTTGCATATACACAAACTCACAAAATGTGCACTCTCTCTCATTCATTATTAATAACCTTGATATTGCTCGGGTTGAAGTATTGTACTAATTTTGTAACGTTAAAAAAAACACAATATGAACGACTACTGAACTTATGAATAATACTGGCTATAAATGTAATGAAATGTTAATAAATAAATATTATAAACTGACTTTTTAATGTAATTTAACTAATGTTTTTTGTATTATATATTATTTATGGCAATTTCTATAATTTTCAGATATCTGGTAATGAAATTGATTGTTTTAATTATTACAATTCATTTAATTAATCAGTTTAATTATGTAAATGTAATTAGATTACACAAACATTCAAATATAGACTGGAGCAAATCTGTACATCTCAATGGGAATTGAGTGATATGAAAGATAATTACAATTTTAAATTAGGCTACCTGTAATGTTACTTACAAGATATAAAATAAATAAATAAAATTTAAACATAATATATTTGTAGCCAATGTCCAGCCAGAGTTATGTATTTTTCAAATGCAATTCCATACAATCTATGAGGTTTAGCTTAATTTTATTACAATGAAATGCATGCATGAAATGTTTTAATCAGCAAATTATTTATGGTATATCTAAAACAAATTAATATTTATATGGTATAGTGTAAGGTATAAAGAAATTTCTGAATTGTTTGATCTAAGATGACCAAACAGAGATTGATAAATCTAGATTTTAAAATTAAGAGATGTGTAATACCATTTTGAATAAATTTATATATTTATTTATTTAACTATTTATGCACAGAGATAATGAAACAGAGGTTAACATGAAATACGGAATACAAGGGAATCACAATTTAACATACTTATCTTAAACAGAAATATGCAAAATCATAGAATTGTTAATATTGTTGAGAAAAAATTTAAACTTTGACTTCTGGCTCCTGGCAGTCTTCGTTTTTCTTCCTGTTTCAGCTGTCATCTTGTCGGTGGTAAATACATTAATGCACTTCAAGAAGTAGAATAATTTACATATTTAACATTTAACTGAAATTATATTTATTTACATGAATATTTTAGACTGAAAAGTTTGTTTAATACAAAATCAACATAAAGCTTAAAAGTTTATTATTTATTTTTCTTTACAATACAATTATATTCATTCAAATAAAGTACTACAGATGCACATGAGGCTAAAACCATTTTTATTCCCTATTACAAATGAGAATTTAGGAGGATATATTTTGAATATTAAGTGATTTTATATACCAATAATATTACACTATGTTAATAATATGTTATGTATATAAAAACTTGCAACACAAACTTAACATGAATTTAAAATGATGTAGGTATGTAAATTTAGTTATTGACAATATTTTATGCTTCTGTTGAAACAATTAGCTGCTATAATAATAAACAAATAAAATTACATTTATTATGCTCTCCTTTTTTTTGAACTCAGGATATTTATAAATTAGGTCATTGAAAAATAATTAAAATTTAACTGTAATTATTTAATAACTTTCCAAGACATCCTAAATACAATTGATAAATTAAAGATTTGATTTAAAATAATATCAGCAATACAAATGTTTGTACCAGCAAGTTCAGCAAATATTTTCAGTGTACAACAGTTTGAAAATTTACATTGTTAACTAAAATGACTCACCAAGCAAAAGCAGTTTGAGTTCTCTTCTGGCATCACGTTTGTCCTTTCGGAGTTGTCGCTCTATCTCTTGGTTGATTCTTTTCTGTTCTTTGGCTTCCTCTGACATGCAGCACTCCATCTTTCTTCAGAGCGGAGAGCCGCGAACTGTCCTCGCGTACGGAGCCCTGTCCTTTCGGCAGGCCTATCAACCGACGCACACCACTCCTAAAAATTACATCGAACATTACACTCACTGTAACACAAGCAAGGACCCGATCTACGACAACGATCCTTCACAATATCACGTACCGAACACACGGCGCGCGAACAATCATCCGAACTAGAAACTAATAAATACTAAAATCGACAATCCGGACACTGGGTGTGGTGACTTATGATCGGTCATATACATATACGCTTCTGTCAACTGCCGACATAAACACTTCGAAATCCGTTTATATATGAGCGTGGAACCTTGTAAAGCGATCCTATAATCCTATTAATGTAACTAGATTCAAGAAACCTATGGCTATTTCTCGCACGTGTGTAATAATATGATTAAAACTGTGAGCAAACTGCGGATTGATGATACCTAAGTAATCTACTGATAACTAGAACGGCCTATGTCTAGGTTACGATGTGATTTCCCGGGGCTTACTACGTGAGAAAATTCGCATTTAAGACAGTTTTTTATCGTATTACGTACCCGAATATATATCCATAGGGCACGATCAAATGTTTCACCTCAAATTATTGCACTAACCACGGTTTTATCACTCGAGTCATACAACGTCCGCCTCTCTCAATATGGCGCTGGGAGAATTTGGGCGATGGAAACTACTGCGCGTGCGTCGTGCAAGATTAGGATCATAAAAAATTACAAATTAAAAAAAAGATATGCTATAAATTATGAAGTATTTTTTTATTTAACGGTTGATTAAAAACAATGATAGGAATTTATAATAGAAAAAAATTAACATGTTCATCAAATTATTTATGAATGAATGAAGAATGACATAATAACTGTCATGGTCATGTCAGTTCACTCATATTCATGGTATCGAATTCAAACCATAAATGCATGATTACGAAGATGTATAGGTTCGTTAGAAGGAAGCAATAAAACTCTTGAATCCTCCGGACAAAAACAACAAGTTACTGATATGTATATTCGTAGTTTAATAGTCATTGATGTTGGTTTATTTTATTTCGTTACATTATTTCATACTTCTTTGGTTGTTATAACGTTTTCTACCTAAAAATGGTATTGGGACGCAAGTAATTTATTTAAGATGGTCTATTTTGAATTAAAGTTGATCCGAGTTAAAACAAAATAGCAGAAATCTTAATTCCAATGTGGCAACTGTCAAAAAACAATTTTTGATGATCTACTATTTTAATGAAATTTTTGAATTAGGCTTAATGACGATGAACAAAATTCTGAGTTTATAAATAACATATCAGAAATTGACCAACACAGAATTTTAGGACTACTTTTATTCGAAACATTAAATTAGCCCACACAGCCACTATAAAATATAAAAATATATAAATCTCACGATTACGATTTGATTCTTATTGAAAACATGTTAATGCTCTGTCAAGGAACGAAAAGAATTAATTTAGTTGTTTAAAAATATTTACTCTTCGTATATTTTTAGCGTTATTGAGCATAATTATGTAATGTACCAATCACGAGTACCAAAAATCTTATTTGCTTACATATATTAATTATTAATAAGAGGTGATCTTTTTTATATACACTTTTAAATAAAAGAAAAATTATGCAAATGCGTCCACAAATTTTAGAGAAACCTCTGCTCCTTTTTAGAACTGGGTTAAAAAAAACCGTTTTAAATGCAATCGTTATCTTTACCCGTCGTTAACGTTATCATAATTCAAATAAACATTTCTGGATTTTTTTGTTATACATTTTAATATTTCTATAGCTTTATTTTTCTCCATATACGAACATTTTTCTAATTTGCATTTGATAGAGTGCAGCAATGCAGTATAGTTTTATACTAAATTTATATCCGAATAGACGAATTTAACCTTTAAGCATATTTCTGATCAAACACATAAATTAACAGCGCCATCTGATATCAATTTCCAAATTTAAGCTTCACTCAATAATTATACAAAATTCCTTCTTGACTGATCTATCAATGTTGCACCGAAACCGCTACAGCTTGGGGCGTGACATTTTGAATGTGTCTGTCTACCTTCTGTAATGTAAACATATACTTCGAAATGATTTTTTGGAATTTCACTCTTGAGGAAACACAAGGGATAACTGTTTTTAAGAAATTCCGTAACTTTTTAACTTAAATTCATGAGAACTGGTCTCATCAAAAAGATTAATTATATTTAAGACAAGCTGATACCCGTCACTTCGTTTGCGTTGCTTATTCTATTGATAATCAATTTTTATGTGCATAAGAAAATACATAAAAATACACATATCACTGGACACATACTGCTTATAAAGTATACATATGTTTCATTATAAATTGAATTAATTTTATATTAAACGAAGATATCGCAATAGTTTTTGTTAGACAAGGGCCAACTGTCTAAAAAATAAAACTTAGAAAAATTAATTTTATTGAAAACTATTTAGTAGCTTTTCTGTGATGGACACAAAACGGCAGACCTGTATTATTTTATTTATAAGCTGCATTGGGGTTATCCCGAAAATGGGTATATTCCGATAATTCAAAATATCTAGCAATCGTTAGCAGTATTTTTTTATTGGAAACATTGGTCTAGTTGCGATCTTAATTATCCTACCCGCGTCATTTGTCGTGAGCCAGTAGTGTCAACAATACTTGCACAGTATCAGGTTTCCTCAAACAAGTGTTTTTCGTCCCTTTTTTGTTGTTTCCTAATATCTATTTATTTATTTTTCAGAATTATCCCAGAGGGGTAATTTCGATATAAACAAATTTCGTAATAACCCCGCATAGCTTTTTCTACCAATTAGCACTGGATCTCAAACTGAGAAAACCATGGCTGTGTTAATTAGATGTACACGTATTTCATAGCGTCGTCCTAAGTGGGAGTTTTTACGCGACTTTATAGTAAATTCGTTGTATATTACTCATTATATTTTCATTTTTCCGTATATTGTGTACCTAGGTATACGTATGACTTTTGTCCAGCAGTGGACGTCTTTCGTCGAGTGGAATGTACGTCACTGCTCTAGGTACTTCTTGTTAGCAGTGTGCCATGCCTGGAATGGTAGGAATATTCCCGGTAACGTTCCCGGGAATATTGGAAACTTACGGGTATATTCCCTAGGGGAAAATACTAAAAACAAGGGAATATGGGAACGCCACATTGCTATTCCTTATTAGTTCTCTTCGTTTCGCTCAGCTTCCTTGCATGCAAATCTTCACCTAGTTTTTATCATTCATATTTATTAATACTTAACTAAAATGTTGAGAACCTTAGACTTTTTTGGGGGTAATTCCGAAGTAAGAATGTTGCAAAAAATAAGATCAGCAATACCATTAACAAAATTGATGATATTTTATGCGAGGAATAATTATGATTGAAAAAGAAATTTAAACCTTCGGTCAAAGTGCAAAAAGAGCATAGAAAAAATAGTTTCGGAATTGTCCCAATGTAGTTCGTAATATATAGTACACCTAAAATTTTGCATTTCAAAATTTTAATTTATAGAACCCAATAAGGTGTTATCGATTCTAATTAATATTAATAATAAATCGTTTTATTGAGTCAATAGGGGTAAAATAATTATAGGAACTAATATAAAATAACTTTGAATAATTAACCGAAACATAAACGTCTGCTCATCTCATATAAATTTCTATCAGAATTACCCCAATGCACCCTACAGATATTTTTATTTAAGAGTTTTCTAAATTTCAACTCTTAATGGGGGATGAAATCTTGTATGGAGATTTAGTGAAACTTTCATCAGTTTGTATAGAACGTTGTACATGTTTTGCTGGATGGATTTGAATATGAAGTATTTCATAATTTTTATTATTATCCTACCCACCTTAAAGCGGGTGGTATAGGGGATGAAAGTTTAATCAAACCTTAATTTTTTTGTTCAAATTTAGAAACCCAATTTCAATAGTTTGTAAATGTATAAAGAAACGATATTTTGATATTTTAGTTTTGGATGTGAAATAGCGGATGCAACATTTATATGAAGATATATCAGCTGTATAAATTAATTCCTAGGAATTGGTATTTAACTAATTTTATGTTGATAGCAGGTAGCGGATGGCAAAGGGCGGATAACGTATATCAGTTATGGAACACAGATAACGGATTGCAGACAGCAGATACCGGATTGCACATAGCAGATAACGGATAAAAATAGAGAAAATCTCATACTGGACCCGACTGGACTGTAACTACAAGTGAAAAAGGAAAAAAAATGTTGAATGAATGAAACGGGCAATCGTTTTCTGTGCTGTAAAGTAAAATAATTACTTATTGAAAATTGGAAATAATGGTCATGTAAATTCGTCACCGATATCGATTATTAAAAATATTATTTTTTGATTACCTTTTAAAAATTATAAAAATAACAACCGTTTCTTTTCTTTTTAGTAATAAAAATTTGTTAAAAATAACGCCCTGAATTGAATAGATGCAAATAGCCAAATGCATCTTATCCACTCTAATTCGTTTTAATTATTTTTATGCTAAGTAAGTATAAAATATATTTACGTAATTAGTGGCCTTCAATAAGGAGGTAAAAGTTAGCAAAAGCACCTATTTTGTGTACATTATAATTACAACGGGGGAAATAGAAAAATGTTGATAGTTCGGCCTATTTTTCTGATTTCGGCAATATATACAACTCATTTTCGGAATAAATGTTAGATACGCCTTTTCAACTATCGGGGGCAGTATAGTAGAAAGCGGCTAACGGACAGCAGATAGAGAGTAGCAGGTAGCGAAAGCGATAGAAAAAAAAACATAAAGAGCCTATATATAATATAACTATAACTGCTGTAATATATAGATTTCATACGAAGACTGATCGAGTGACAAATCAATTTTTTTTACTATAAATTTATAAGCATAGAAATATTAGACTAAAATGATATTGATTTGTTGATATATAATAAAGTATATTACATTATACATATATATATATGAGTACATTAATGACAAGGATGCCTGGAAATAATAGTGTCGAAACCAGGTCCGCACAGGTTTAAACTTTTGTAATTACCATGTGTTGTTTAAAAGATGTGCTGAGGAGTTTCTGTCGCCGTTTTTTCTCCTCGTTGTTAAAGCACCTTTTCGAAACGGTGGTAGAAGCAAAAAATGACGTTCATAAGTGTATTTACTGAATACCTATATGATTAAATGATTTTGAATATTGAATTTTTGGATTTATACAGGCACATATGGCTTAACTTTGTACTTATTTCGGTTTTAGTTTTATATTTGTATATAATTGTATTCAATGTTATTTTTATTATATATACACGTCTATTGTCACTGACATATTATGGTTTTTTCGATAACTGAGTAGGAGACTATTGAAATCTTGTATTTTTAAAAATGCAACTTATATGTGTCTGTTTACAATCTTTTCGCGCGATATTATCAGTCCAATTTAACACGCTACTTGTTTTGGCACAGCGATACGTTATCTGACCAGGTTGTAGGATATATTTAGTTCCGATGAAGACTTGAGGGTATGCTCACTTCAAGTTAGTATTGTACTTGTAGGTATCGAGCAGATATTTGATCTTAATGACACTTTGACATAGAGTACTTAGTTGCACATGAAGTTGGAAAGTAAGTACAAAAAAATGTGGGCACGTGTCCACTCCCTCAATTCCCTGGACTGTAATCTTGATCAATTTTGTAATGTCCCCTATATGAGCGTAATCAGTTGGAGATAGATTATTTATCTGATATGGATTTTTGCGAGTAAATACTTCTAATTAACATTTGCGAGTTCTACTATAAAATATATTTTAGTTAAAATTCGTCAATCCTACAACAAAATGATGAGAATACCCATAAAGTGTAACGTAAAGTTTATTTAAGTTAGATGGTGAAAAGAATATACAAAAAAGATTATACGAAACATTGACAAAAATTGGAAAACATTATTTCAGGTTTTAATAAATGCAATGAATGAAATTGATGGAACTTTTACTCTTTGACGAATATTTTTGGTATGTATGGTTAACACATGATCAACATAACGCGATTTTGGCTTCCGTAAGCCAGAGGCTCTCAAAATCACGATTAAAAGACCTGCGGTTAATTGCACTTATCTTTCAAGCGTGCAAAAACGAGGTAAGTATACCACAAACCGTCCCAGTCATATTTGTGTATGTCCATGACACTCACAAAACAAGGAATTGTAATGCCAGGGTGTGAGAGTGAACGTTAACTATTTACTAGCGAACCACTGACTTCTATCGGATTGAACAATTATAATTTAATAATGATATAGCCTATGCCCATCCAGAGAATGTATGTTTCAAATGGTTAAAGAATTTTTCAAGGTGCCGTGGTTCCGAAAATAATGTTCCGCATACTCATAAACTCCGCATACATATAAACTCAGAAAAATCGCCCTCTCTCTTTGTAATATGAATAAAGAAGTATAAATTATTTGTGAGTACTCAATAATAGAATGCTTTTAATGCTTACCTACAGTTACGACCATCTTACACGCTTCAAAATGATACTGATACCTCACCTTCACCTTTTCAGGCTCATGTAGCGTATTCATACAATTGCAATGCTTCTAGTATACATGACATTAGCTCATTATGACGACACGATATTAAACAATGTCCCAATATATTCAATGATATTTATTTCAGTTAAGCTATTAAATATACAAGTATTTCTGTACCGGAATTAGGTAGCATTTAACTAATTATTAGGTATAGAACTATAAAGTTTCAGTTTTATAGTTGTTCATTAATTTCAATGGTATAAATAAATATAATTAAGTACTATGCGATTGTAAGTAAAATTTTTATTACATTAAATTTAGTTAAATTTAAA
Organism: Megathymus violae; assembly: GCA_003671415.1. Lineage (NCBI taxonomy): Eukaryota > Metazoa > Arthropoda > Insecta > Lepidoptera > Hesperiidae > Megathymus > Megathymus violae. The sequence goes on along the minus strand of PDGT01000009.1, from coordinate 7,087,353 downwards.
AATAAATTCATCATTATTTTTTAACATAGAATTTGAAGTTGTGTACCAAAGAAGTATTAGAAATATTGATATCAATGACACTATAAAGTAAAAACATAAAAGTAACTTAGCATAGTGCGTAATACTAATGTTCAATATAATTTAACTACTTTAAAAATATTTCAAGGTTAATTTTATAAGGAGGTGAACAGAATAATATTTTAACAACATTTATGAATACCGTTGAATTAAACTACGTGGCACACTACCCAGCGCCCTCTAACGGGAGAGATAGGACGTCATTGTCTCATCTGTTGGTAAGCAGGGCCACCTTTAGGAGGTATGAGGTGGTTGGCTGGAATTTAAAGGTGTCTAGAGTTATGGTAACGTTCCATTATATGCACACGTCAAATTTGTCAAGAAACCTGAGTCACGCTATAGAAGTTTTCTACAATATTTACAACAAGCATGCAAGTTCTGAATTAGATCAATTAGAGCACGGCCGCTCTCCGAGCATGATCTTCTAGCCTGTTGGAACATCTTCCTTTGCAACAGAATAATTTATATTTGAAATCTTAATTTTTTTCCTACTTATTCTAACCATTTCATATCGATGGTTTTACTATAGTTTAGAATTTATTTATGTATAATTGTTTTTTATTTATAGATTGATAGTAAAGATCGACCTTTCAAGTAGTAACTATATTAATATAATTATATTACTCGTCAGTAACTTCTTCCTCATGCGTATGGTTTCTTTTCGTGCGTTAACAGTTAATTATGGAAAAGAGTAATGTTCATATCGAAATGATGTAACCTGCTTGTTTAGAGTGCAACAAATACGGAGGAATACCAAGAATTTGGTATATTAACTCCAATTTTTAGAACATATTTTTACGGAAGACATCAGTCATGTATATAAAAAGAAAACTACTGAACATTGAAAGAGATAAAAATATTAGTACACCAATTCTTGGCCAAAAATTCTCCTAAATACATCTAATAAAATACTGTTAGTACGACTAAATTGTAGACATAATTTTGAACGTAATTACAACACTGAACAAATGTCCTTTAGATAATAATATATTAGATAAATTACTGTAAGTAAGAAGGAATTAATAGTTGTCAATACAACCCATATCGTCCCACTATTGGGCCCGAGTCTCCTCTCGCAATGAGAAACATTCAGGCCATATTCAGCCACGCTGGTCAAGTGCAGGTTGGCAGACTTGACACAGCTTTGAGAACATTATGGAATAGTCTCAAGTGAGCAGGTTTCCTCACGATGTTTTCCTTCACTGAAGCAAGTGAAAATTAATACGCACAAAATTTGAAAAATTTGAGGTTCGTGCAGGATTCAAACTCGCGTCTCCCGTGCGGGAGACCTACGTTCAAATCACTAGTACTGTAGTTGGGTGATTGTAGATTATGAATTTGGTATTTAACACAAGTCGCTTCGTATCAGAAAACATTATGTTCACATTTATAAATTGGAACCGCATTTGAAACTATTGTTATTTGTTTTCCTCAGGCGTTTTATACAATTTGTGTTTGATTCATACAACTAAGCCTAGTATGCGAATCACTACCTTCTGGTAAAACTACATGAAATTCCGTGCCAGGGGAATAAGCCAAGAACTCCATATCATAACGTGGAGAAAACAGCTACGGTGGACGACTGACACGTGTTAACGAGGTGTTGATGAAAGTTTAGTCTTTGGCGAGTTGTGCGATGGAGAAAAGTGGTAGGTGACACTAAGTTGAATAGTTTCTCAGAACACTCACCATTGTACGACCCATAAACAAACTTGTATGTCGCATAACTATTTGCCCCGACTTGAAATTGGAGCCAGGATTCTTCATGCGGCTGGCGGGTTTAGTATAAATAGATCTATATCGGAGATAATTCTCTATCACTCAGGGCATCGTTGCATAATATCGGTAATAGTAATAATGGCATTGCGTTTACCTTGTCCGTGCCTCAGGTCGAATTGACGCGACATGACGGGAAGCCCTATGTCGAACCACACGGCCGATATTGCGGCGTGGATGCCCTAGACACGGAGATTAACCTTGGATCTAAACTTCAATGTCCACTACCGTTCACGTCACACAGTAATTATATAGTCAAGTCGAATGATAATGTGGCCAATGTTAAGTTTTGCTATCCATTTCTTCGTTTTTCATTTAATGCGCTTATAGCCCGTTTGGAAATCAGTAGCTAACAGATAAAAGCCATATATTCTCTATGTAACTAACGATCTAAAATTCGAAGACAAATATTCTATCATGTAAATGTTTGCCTTGGCCGAGAATGGAACTCGGGATCTGTGGTTCCAATGTCACTATCTGGTCTGCAATTTATATATATATTTACATACTTTATTTTTTTCTTACACGATATTTGCAAAATTGGCTTCCATGAAAATGAATTTTGAACTTAGCTAAATATTACAAATGAATGAATTTATTTAAATAAACTACATAATATATAAAAAGTGCTTTTATTATTTTATTACAATCAATAAGTAAATAAGTACATCTCATCGTTTTTCGTAATGTAATATCCGTAACCTCGTTAGTGTATAAATATTATAAGATTTTATATTAAACATAAAAATCGATTAAATAATAAACCACACGTGTCTCGTTTCATCATCACCATCATCGTGTCATCATCATATGTCGTTTATATAGGAATATAAAATTTTATCATATATATATTTCTTCTTTACAAAAAATTTATTTACGTTCTGAATAAAAGAGTGTTTTTTTTTAATAATTCTTTCTAAGGTTGAGAGCATTAAATAGCTGAAAAATTCGCGAGCTAATTCATCCTTATAAAACAAACTAACAACTCAGTTCAGTCTTTTCTACAATGTGATCTAATTTAAAAACTTGTTTCCATCAATTCCATTCCATCGATCAAACTTTGAAAAACAGTCATAGAAATTGGTAATATATAAAACTATAATACAACATATAGATTTATGTTGTTTAGGATATTATATATTTTTTTCTAAATCATAAAACCGTCAACAGAGCTGCCAGGTGCAATAATGATACTAAAATGTAACCTATTTTACTTAAACAAAAATATTTCAAGGTGGAAGATATGCAACATGTGCTACGAAACTACTTAGAGTACATTTCACTGTGATGCTTAATATCAATGAAGATTTTCTCCCAAATCATTGTATTATAATCGTATATGAACTATTGAAAATAAACGATAATATTGCCAGCATTACTTTAAGAGTTTGAAGATCGATAAAATTTGTTATCAGGGTCGAATACTTTATAAAGGCGCCTGGCGTTTTAGGCAACTATGGCAAACCACCCAAAACCTCCAGCTTCATACTTAAATTGAACTTACCAAAACAATAGTACAGTGATCATAGTGGACGAGTATTTCTATTCTAAATTTGTACCCGTTTGCGACCTCAAGGTTTTACCTTAGCAGATCAATGTTGGAATGGGCAGAGATAGATACATCACTCTCTTACTATGTATCCAATTTTGAACAGGATAATCTCTTTGACCATTTTTCTTTACTTTTTCTCTGAAAGGTGAGCTGCATGCGTTTTACACTGTTTATTTCGCTAGTACTTTGGTGCTGCCCTTATGCTCTCTATCTCACATTTTTCTTTTGATCTTCGGTGTGCAGGGATATAATACTTTCACGCATATACTATACTTAATCAGTCCCCTACTGATCTGACTAATTAATCCTCGTAAAGGGATGTAATCTTAACTTGTCATAGCAACCTTTCTTTGGTGGCAATAAATTAAATAATAAAACAGTAACTTTTACTTCTGAGTTTTTAATTTAAAGGTTCAGATCAACGTATGGGTGACATAAAATAGCCAGCATACTTATATGGACATCAGATACAAGTTTCACCAACCCAATTATTGAATAGAGGCTTTCTTTTTCACAGCCTCACTTCGGTCGTGGATACAGCGTTCGATATTTAGCTACAAACTATGCTATCGTTGATGGCCGAAACTGGCGTGAAGTAAACATAATTAGCGATATATTTTTTTACGTATATTGCTATTTACGTCACATGTTAATATCATCAATTGATTTGCCCAAAACGTCTCTGTCAATTCTTAAAGACCAAAGAAAACACGGGCTCGAATATTTTTTCTTAATTTACATTTATTTCAAGGCTCTACGTGACAGTTGTTTTTATGCTATTCAGCACATCCCTATTTGGTGGAACCCATCCACCGAAGGCTTTTTCAAACTCTTTGGCAACTGCTATAGTCATGTGATCGTTACACTTACTCGCTACGATCTGAATACCAACCGGTAGCCCCTCGTCCGTTAACCCTAGCGGACACGCAGTGACTGGTAATCCTAAAGCATTGAAGATAGTGAGATATCCGCAGTTTAAAAATCTGTAAAATATCCTATAGTGCAAATCAGCGGGATACGGGAACGCAGGGAATAATAATACAGCGTCATCCGATAATGCATCCTGTAATGAGGGAGAAAAATATTTCACGTTTAATGATGTACTTAATGCCCTTTGCAATAATAAAGCTTCTTAAAACTTGGTCTTAGAATCTGTGTACTTTTGTAATACTTTTTGTATGTAGTAGACAAAAGAGTAGACCGGCCACCTGATGGTAACCGGACGCTACCTGTAGGCGAATGTCTGGTAGAAAGATGAAACAACATTTAAGACAATTTCAAAAAGGAAGCTATGATTCCTCTTCATAAAAGTTTCCATATGGCAGCTGGAAAGTAGTATTGTTGGCGGTAGTTCGTTCCACAGTTGACAGTGATAGAACATATGGTGTAATATTTATAGCGTGAGCCACCTATCGAACGGTGTTGGTGAAACCTGATATTGTAGTATGATGGATTAAATAGTTCTTCATTATATTTTTCATACATACAAACCGCTGAAAACACACGCAGACTCCACATCCTCCCGCAATTGAAACGATTCAAAACAGTTCTTACAAATGAGTTCTTAAGTTCTAACGACTAATAAGGGTGTTTGACAGAATTAGTTGTGGCTAGTTGGTAACATCAGCATATTACTGTTGCAAATTTACACCAGCTGGGATGCATGTTCGTTTGTTGCTGTCACACTCGTCTTACAATTTTAATTCTATTTCCAAACGCTATTTCATGTGGAATTTCAATTTAAGTTAATAATAATTGAAAATAAATAGATCTCTTATTTGAAACCTAGCCAAGGTTTCAGTACTTACTTGTACCGTATGTTGAAATTTTCCCTCAGATTAGAAATTAATTATGATTGCTTCGGTTAAGGAAAACTTGATGAGATAAAATGTTTTCCTTAGCTTAGAGAAACGTACTCTGTTTTGATGGTATAAAAATGTGTTACTTACATTAAAATCTGTTTTTATCTCTTCGAAAACATTGACCAACTTCTTATAATAACTCTTCGGTAAAGCATCAAAAAACTTTTGTACTGGTCCATATGCAATGCAGGTGAAATTGTGATTTGATAAACCAATCATCTTTTTAAGAACTTCGGGCCACACGGATATCCACTGATCTCGTTTGTTAGGATCCGTGTAAATGTTTCGAACGTGCCTTATATTGAACAGAACTCTGATACTTATTTCCCACATATGTTCAATGTTTTTTATCTTCAGCTAAAATTTATGTATATATATTTAAAAAGAAGAAAAAAAAAGTAAATGAATAATTTTGTACGAAATTTAAAATAACAAGAAAGCTTGTTTGTATTTATACTAGTCCGTAGATTGAACGATCCTCTTACACGTGTGTTTACTGATTTGAGCAGCTGTTATATTCCTTTTTATAAGTATTATTTTTTGCTGAGGGTATTATAATTAAAATATTGCGTAAATAATAACCTCTTTAACTTCTACATTGTATGTCGTCTTGATGTAGTCTTTGGCCTTGCTCATAGCTTTCCTCACATCGGGTCCTATTTTATCTGTGACATTACTGCCATCACCATTCATATAATAAAATTTCAGTCTTTTTAAATCTACCTGTAAAATAATCGAAATTACCAATAAATTGATCTATTTGTATTTAACATTTCTATTATTGCATTAAAAATATTTGGTAAATGTTTCTAGTGGAGGATTTGTGAAGCGTTTTTATTTACCTCTTGCTTCTTATTTTTGTATGAAGATCTTTTTCTTGGGGAGAATTAGATAAAAAAAAATGTTTTAATGTCTGTTTTGAAGTTCGTCATGTTTTGATATTTTTTTGGTTTGGCTTAGTTTTATATGACCATAAGTGTGTGTTAATGTGTGATGTTGATAGACTCTAGGACATTTGACCGATTAACAGGGTAGATGGCATATGGACATTCCAATGGAGAAGGATTTTTCTCCTGGATGGCACTGCGAAACATCGACTTCTATACTGCTCAACCTATCGCTATGAATTGTAACGCTGTCCACTATATTGTATATTATTTTGCCACTAGATGGCGCTAACGGTAGACATAAAATATGTATTTGAGCGAAGAAGATATTTTTATCCCAGCTTGTTTATAGGTGATTTTAGATATTTTTCCTTTGCGATTTTTGTTCACCCATAAGTCACCAAATAATTAAATATTATTCAAACCTCTTCCAAAATTTAAAGCGACATGTGCAGAAGCCATCACCTCCTAGAGCTGCTGAAAATGTAATTTCACAGCATGAACCTTCTGTCGGGATGTATTTGTGTAATGTATTTTATTGCACTGCATATATTAACAGCAAAATATATTGTTAAACACAGATATGAAGTATAATATACCGGATGTTCACTATAACTCAGATTTTAGGAATAACAATACACCAGGGATTGGCCACCCGCCCCAATGGGACTGCACTCGTCTGTATTGTAAATATTTGTGTATCTACAAGATACCGTAGCCATTTAATTCCAGAATGATTGCATGATCATTAGCTGTCTTTTATTGTTGACAAAAAAAGGAAGCGAATTTTATGTCTAGATGGATAAGGATTGAAATGATGATAGAAAGTATTTTTTTTCTTACAGGTTTGTCCAAAGGTACATCAGGACCGCTGGTTTGTCGCAAAACTTTCAAGAGTAATGTTATATCTTCAGCGTAACGTGTAATTGGACCAAGGGCAAAATACTCATCAAAATCAGGGTCCAAACAGTCGGGAATATGTCCTAAAAAATAAATAAATTACGTAGTTATAAAAGTAAATTAAAAAATTTGAAATTATAAATAAATTTATCGTTAATACCTCAGTATGTGCGTCTTCTTTAATACATTAACTTTATTATTTTGTACCCGTGTAGGTTTGTGTGTGTGTGTAGGTAGGTGTAGGCATACGGTTTACGATGATTAATGATACACATTAATACATTTATTATACAAGTTTATTGCTGGCTGTTATTGTCGATGAATATTAAATATGTAGATGCTAAAATAGATTTTTTACACTTACAGTCACGCATTTTAAAAAGTTCTAGTCTTAACGTAATTCTCTGTCATCTCCATGTAACTGTTTGGATGGTAAATTATTTTAACTCGTCTATATCGCTAGAGACTTACCCGGAATTTTTGTTTTTGGATTTAGTAAAATTTGCCCTAAACCTAATTTTACTTTATTATTAGTTTGTCAATGTATATCTGAGGATTGTATTTGTATATGTGGGAATCTCACCTTCAATGGATAAAAGTCTCGGTGTTGGTTTATGGCCAAATATCCCATTATACATTGGCGGAAGCCGCAGAGATCCCGCTATATCTGAACCTACTCCCATGATAGAAGCTGCTGACGCTATTAATGCTGACTGAAAGGAGAGGAATGGACGGTTTATTCAATTTAACAAGTATAGTCTACGTAGCCTATAATATCTCTTATACGTAGCTACGTATAAGAGGTATCAATGGAAGAAAACTCACTTCTCCACCCGATGATCCGCCAGTAGTACGTTTCTGATCATATGGATTCATGGTTAGCCCAGTGACGTTATTGTACGTCTCCCAGTTCATACAATGCTGCGGTGTGTTGGTGACGGCAATAGGTATTGCACCAGCAATCCTTGCCAACCTAACAATCTCTGCATCTTTCTTTGCAGGATTTCTCTGTGGATAGACCGTACCGCAGTCGTTACTCATACCTAAAATGAGTATTATAACAACATTAGCATACTTCTCTTGTTATTGGTTTGTACTAATTGCAATTATTGTAAACGTTTTGATTGACACCTACACTGGATTGAAATTGACACTGGTTGTACATTATAAATAAAGATAATGCTTCGTTAATTTTATATTATATTAATGAACTAGGCTAACGTTAAACCTATTTACTGAATTTCAAAGGCGTACCTTAAGCAAGATATTGAAAGGCAGATTTGAAACAATCAGCCCATACAATCAGAAAGCACTAGTACAAAAATGATTCTTTAGTAATTTCCGGGTAAGAATAGATAGCAAGCCATTTGAGGTTACTAGGATATTCTGAAAGCTGTGTTTATACAAACGGCTCCGTGTAGCGGGTAGACTTGTTACCTACAAAGCTTTTAGTTGATGTATGCTTCGAAATTTTAGTGTTTACTGGAGACACTTTATCATTTACTGTTGATGCGTTATAAGCACAACTTAAATCTTAATCAGTATTTACTTATCAATGGCCTGTATTAAGCCTGATTTCGAAGCGTGCATTTTTTACTTGAGATAAGTTATGTTATATGGATAATGAGGGTTCACCGCTTGCTTTCGGCCGACAACACTTCGGTGATTCCTTTGGTGCTTCTGACGTCTATGTGCGACGGTGACCAGTTACCATCAGATTGCTTGTCTGCTGTATTAGAAAATATCATTATATTATCATGAATTTTGGCAAGCGCACCGACGATGTTTAAGTTATAATGTGGAGACAAAATTGGAAATAGGTTCAACGTTTACTTCCTAGCCAATTCCTGGTCTTGGCATTCCTGATGTGGCGGATGTGCATGGATGATGATGACCACCTATTGGCCGATCTGTCTGTTTGCAACAAAAAAGTTCTTATATTGAAATAATATTTACCTTCAACAGCAATACTTTCTTTGACAGTCATGGGTATACCTAGCAGTGGATATTCTGTCGCCAACTGCTCAGGGGTACGTTCGTTTGATGCAATCATTTTGTCTATGCACCTCGCTTCCTTGAGAGCGATGTTGAAGCGTGGCTCCACGATGGCATTCAGATAAGGATTCACTTCTTTGCATCTTTCTATATAGGCGGCTACCACTTCTTCTGAAGTTATCTAAAAAGTGTGAAATGATTTATTTATTAAGCAATTAGTATTCACTTAAAAGAACATATTTGTAATTTAAAAACTCGTCTCATAAACTACGAAGTACAAAAATATCGAGGCGTGTAAAACGTAATTTTGGCTATTTTTTGATAATTGAATTAGTGCAGTGAATATTCTTAACAGGAGTCTGAACATATTATTAATTATTAAACGAATATGTATCTTTTGTGATTTTTTACAAATAATGACGGAAATACTGAATATGAATAAAAACTCAAAAGTTTAAATTATTATTATTTATCCTTAACCCAAGCCGCCACGGCCGGCTCTGGCGCATTCATTAAATTTGAATGATAAGATAATACGGTTAAAAAAATGAAAACATTCAAATATATTAACTAAAATGAATAACAATAATAAATGTTTACGTCAACGTTTAAGAATTAAAACAAAATGTTATCAGGTTGTATTTCCAAGATTTGTCAAAAATTAGACTAGCATCTACGTTATACTCAGGTTTGACATTTTTTTTAACTGTCTGGTACCATAAACATGTTCTATAAATGAATGTAGAATTCACAGTAATTATGATTCGTAGACGTTAATGTTTTTTTTTATTACTACACGTATGTGTTATGTTAGATCGTAACACGTCATCGGCTTATATCTTTGCTATGACATATTTTTTATATGTGTGTATCTACAAATTTGTCACATTTATTTCAGGATGTAAATTACAGTACCTAACGTATAAAATAATTCACGCGATATAAAGAATAATAAGTTGTCGTTTGCATCTAAGATCGATATATGATGGCAAGTCACTGCTTTATACGAAAGAAAGTACCTACCTCCTAGTAATCTTTTATATCAATAGCCGACAAACGAGCAGTTGGGCCATCCTATACTAAGGGGTGGCCCATGGCATCATTACTGGCTAAGAGGGATTATCTACTAGACACGGATTCTCTTGCATTCTTTTGGATTGTTTAGGGCTTTATTGATTCTTTATCGACTTACATCAACCTGGGCTGGTTTTAGTGTATTCTGCTGACAAACTGGTAAGATAATGGTCCAAGTAGCTGTGGTAGCTTGGATCTGTACAACTTAACTTAATCCCGGCGTGACTCGTGTGTGGTGATCGACAACCTCGATCTGCTGGACTAGTTCCACTCTCCTATATAAACACTGAAATGGCTTTAATGTGTTCGGTAGTAAAGTTGAAGAGCTGGTTAACAGATTTAGTTTTGGGCCGGCATCACTTCAGTGCCTCTCCTTATGCAAAAGAATTCCCTTAAGAGGTAGTTTACACTTATCACCAAGTGGTTCGCCTACCTATTTTCCCTAAATAAACTTTGAAAGATTAAAAGTTTTTCCAAAGACATTTCGTTTGATTTTCATAGCATATTGTATAACGATACCTTAGAATTTTTATTGCCTCACTTAAGGCTAAATAAAACTTATGTTGTAACATAAAAATACTTACTTGTAAGTAAGTATTTTATTTTTTATATAAGGAAAGATATCTTAAGATTATTAACGCTGTCACGTACGATATTGCGTAACGACATGTTTTACTGAGGCATTTCAACATCTTGGTCCTTTGTTACTCTGGGGCCATGCTCTAAAACCTCTTGAGTTTGAATCAAAAGTGGGACTGCGTCAGGTAATTCTGCCATGAAATTACATCATGAATATTTTGCATTTACCATCAATTTTTTTAAATATATTTCAAAATTTTTTTGTAAGGTGTTACTGTATTTTGTAATTATATGCTTAATCTGATGAGTCATCAAATACAAGAGCAGTGGATAGTCTTGAAATATTTTATATCGCCATATAACTATTTTTTTTTTCGATATGAATAGCAAACGGGCATGCATACCAGATGTTATGAAATGACAAAAATACTATTCATGCTGCTGCTATAAAGCTATACAATTGCAACATCTTTAACCAGCTCAAGAGCTATCCCAAATGTATTATTTCATCGCCTGAGGCCTGAGATGATATGCCTCGTTTTAAAAGTGCACTCGCAACTGAATGAACTTATTTTCGAATCTAATAAGACCGACCATGTTTGAATCTGACTCGAGTGGAAAGGATAATTGTCCTAAGAGTCCTTTTCGTTTCTGGAAAAAATTAAGGAATTTTAAGTGTATCAAAAATGTATGTCAAAATTAGCTCTTTGTAGTATATACCACTGGCTCGTCAAATATTTTTTTCCATATATTCAGAAAAAAATGCAAGGTCCGTTCGATTCCGTTCCGGTTCTGATTTCGTTTTTTATCAAATGCACAAAAATCTAGAAATAGATATGTACCTATATACTGTATATAAATTAACTTAATATTCAATAAATGCTTCACCTGTTTATTTCTGATCATCATGGCGAGAGTGGTAGCGGATTTGAACAGTATTGGGTTAGTAGGCGGAGGACATTTCTTGTTTCTTTTCAGATTCAGCACGAACGTCAATGGCCGGACCACGATTGCTAGGAGAGACACCAGAAACCGAAGAAGCCATCGCATGAAACCATTCATCATGATGATCTGTAAAATATATTAAATTATTAATCAGGAAAGGAAATTTGTCATTGATATTGAAGTGATAATCACACTGACATTTCAAGAGTGAAGTAATACTTGGATGGCACCAGAGTTTATCGGCTGACACGACAGTACTGTTGTACAGTCGAAGTAAGAACGAAGGAAAATCAATCATTTTCGCGATCACGTTCGTACGTAACTGTACGCTTAGAAGCTTCCAAGATATTCTATTAACAATCAACATTCAGAATGAAATCTCAACAAAATCAATAACAACCCGTTAATAGCAACCAAAGCTGGATTATTCGCGTAATTATAATTAATTGTTTCAGTATATCATTAATACATTAATGATAACACCTCATTAATAAATTATCATTATTTTTCTTCAATTATTACTTAATGTTTCGATACTGAACATATGATTTATATTCTACGCAGTACTTCAGTCCGTGCATTGGTTTAGATCGGAATTACAATTATGAAAATATTACGTACTTAGACCAAGTGTATAGTGTAGGTATATGTATGTATAATGAAACTCGTTTTTCTTTGTTTTATATTTGAACCAGATGACACGGTGAACTTCGTATCACCTACATATATTTGTGAAAAATATGGTCAAAACTTAATACAAATTCTTTATCTACATTAAATGCGACACGGTTATAAACTTCATCAATTTAAAGCTTTCTGATGTACTATTTTTTGTGTCTGGTGTTCCTTGTAGTGTAGGATTCAAAGTAGCACACGTTGCAACAGATCCTCAGACATGTCATCCCTATATTTCATCCACAAATCTTTCGGATTCGAGGGGAAACATGTCGATATTATAATCACAAACAATATGCGAATTTGATGTGACGGTGAAGATATGACGGAATTCTGAAGCGTATTATCCCAATGAGAATCTGTCTCGAACAACTGTAGTAGGTAGTTGACACGCCTCACGGTAAGTCGCACACAAATATCCATCAACTGTTCTCAGTTGTTGAAACGATGTTGGACAACGAACATTCACCAACAACAATCGAAGATAATAACATTCATCGTTATTTGGATGTCTTGTGTAGATCCGACCTACAGTGTCAGAGGCAAATACTTTTGGGTGTCCTTCAAATGGTGTTCCTTGTTTCCGACGTTGAAACGATTTCGATGATGCGTGATTGTTCCTGATTGGTCGGTACAATAATCTATTACCAGGTCGTAGTGGAATGCTACTCGGTTTACAAGAACATTGCGTCTGCGGAATCGTTGTATTTCATCGTGTTGTGCTCGCTGTTGTTGTGTTTGGTGTGTCCCAACTCGTTTCATTCTAAGTCAATCTACTTCATTAATATTCACTGTGGACCGCAATTTTGCCATACCAATACGAATGTTATCATTATCTGTTTCTCGCTGGTCGTCTGCACGTTTGCATATAAGGTAGCTCGTCGCACATTTGATTGACTTCGACGACATAAGCCAGGTGGTCTTCTCCTTGGCATTTTAAAACAATAACAGTAAATAAAGTTCTTGCGCATTGACAAACTGATGATAGATTTTAATATTCGTGTTGAAATTTATTTATTTATAAATATCAAGAATTTCATAAATATCAATTTCACATAAAAACGTTGGAAGTGGATTATATATATATATATATATGTATATATATATATATATATGCGAGTAATTCTATAAATGTTCCGTATTTTCTTCAAATGTACAAAACCTTCAGCACTATAAAATAAATAAAATTTAAATTGATGAAACACTGATTTGGCAATCGCGAGTGTAGTATTTATTTAACCGTTACTTATATACATTACAATTATATACATTTAATCTTTATATGTCACAAATAAATGACAACCGATTAAAAAACAAAAATACGTAACCTCTTAGAATTTAAACAAATTAAAACGAATAAATTGATAAGTTGACATGGACTATAAATTATAGAAAATTATAACACTATATATGATACATACACACACAAATGGAAAAAAACAAAAGAATATGGGTGCCGAAGAAGTACAAAATTATGTCAATTTTTTAAATGAGAACAATATGGGTCTACCGATGTCTTATATAAAATGTATAATTTCTGCAATCACTTGTTCTGCATACTAATTTGCATCAAGATCGGTCAAGACTATTTTAAGTTATAGAACGATCATACAGACGGACAAATAAAAATTTAGAAAATGGTAGATATTGGGTTAGTGAGCCATAAAACAAATAATTAACACAAAATATGAAAATCAAATGAAATGGACAAACAGAGACTATAGATATATAAATTTATATATATAAATGTACAGATACGAACTTTATATAGCTACATTAAAAACAAGATTAATCGTATTACTTATTTTTACCAGTTTTGCATGTTCTCCAAGTAAAAAATCATATTAAGATTAATTCAATATTTTCAAAATGCTATACGATTAAATACTTGTTATAAGTTTTTCAGTGACAGTAGATACTTGTATTTAAAGTCTTAAATAGGGACATCAAGTATTCCTTTTATTTAATCTCTTTATTATTAAATTCATCAGACTGGACTGGCGTTATCAATGTTGTCGACTTCGTACCCTTTGCAAGGTGTGAGTTTATTCATGCGCTTACAAATGCATCTATACGCGTGTGTGTAAGGTGGCCACATAATTCCTGATTTATATATTTTAAAACTAAGAATTTAACTTCTACTTATAATGTGACTCACACATTGTTATTTACTTTATTTCTCTGTTAACTTTGCTATAAAAGATTTTTTGTATTAATTTTTAGGACCAAATTTTGTATAAACTTCAAAATTATTAAAAATACAAACACAAAATTCAAAACGAAATTGGATAAAATGAAGTTCTGTTTTACTAGGTGTTCAATTCAACCGAGTTCTTCACCAATTACTTATTGACGTGGTAGGTACATTCCCAGTGTAAGTAGGGACATTAAAACAGAGTTTTAGAGGTATCTTAATGACTTATCAAATTATAAAAACAAATTAATATAATATGTACATTAGTCCTTTTAATTACCTTTATAGCCAACACTTCCAAAACATAGTTTATGACGTGTGATGTTTTGCTTTGAACCTTAGCAACGAATGCTGGTATGACAGGCGGGTACCACACTTGTGAATTGTTCATTAAAACTTCAACTATAACAAACCCTTGATAAACACTTGCACTTAAAATGATCAACAGTACACGAGTACAAATGTTTACACTTGCGTTGAAGCACGAAACACTAATATTAATTACAGAATCCCTCATTTCTTGTTCAAAAATCGATCGGTTTTACTACAAACATGTGATCTCCATCAGAGTTGACCGTAAAAGAGACTGTGTTGAAGTGTAATGAATTAAAATATAGTTTACTCACAATTCCAACATAGGGACTATAACAATGTCGGTTATCGCAAATCAACATAATAATATTACCCACATCGTTAATGTACGTTGTTCACAACACGAGAGAGTGAACTCGGTTTCTTTCGTGTAGTTAAGATGGCATCTTTGATAAAAAATAAATCTGTGATCTGTACTGATGTTAATTTGAGGGCCGCAAAACTCAGATCGAACATGAAGTGAAACCTTTGTAGCCCCTTTTCTCCTCCGTTTGTCATTATTTTCTTTTTTTATCCATCTATCAACGAACGTAAAAAAAATTAGATATCATGTTATTTAATGATTATGGGCGATTTTTTAACACTAGTCTATTTTTTAATATTTGTTCTTTACTTAAATGCTATTATTATACAAAATTATACAATTGTATCGGTTGAAAGGATCAGTATTTGTTGTAAATTAAGTTCGGTCTATATTAGGCCAAAAAACTATTTATAAACGTGATGATAAGAATATTACATTTAATTTATTGATAGATGTACTCAATTAGGTACTCGCATATCATGTCGATATTTGTAATCTTATCTATAATACGTGTCGTCCGAACTTCGCAGCCCTGGGGACACAGACAATGTTTTCGATTGTGTATTTTACAGTAATTTACAATAGATGTTACTGGTAATATAGTAATTAATAGTACTGCACGATAATTCTAGTCGTAGGAAATACGCTAGTCCTGCTGAAATTTTGACTGACATGCAATGCGTGTGTGTGCCTGATCGACAATTCAAAAGGTTAACAAGGGTAGAAGCAAGTAGTCGACCAAAGGCCTGCAGACCTATTACCGTTCAGTTCGTTATTATCATACTACTTTTTTTTTATAACATCAATGAATATTGAAGCCAGCGGGGTTGCTTAAGATGTAAAAGTACAACGTTCGCTTACAAGCCATTTTGATAATGGCAGAAGCTAGAAAATATTGTAAGGAACTTTAAAAAAAATTCAGAGGTCGACATTTACTAATAATAACAATGCAACGGGATCCAATTTCGACATTGAGACATGTTTTGTAAATTTTGAACTACTTTGAGATTGATATAGATGTCGTATATAGATATAGATATAGATTGATATAGATGATATTTCGTTATTGGAATTCGTCGTTTAGTCTGACTACTGCGGAATCCCTGAGAATAGAGGTCGATGTTATTTGGCATATCTATAACTTATATATAACTTCAGAATTTTTTTAATGATGATTATTACGATAGAACTGAAATGGAAATAACAGTTACTATCAAAATTCGGTTAAGAGGGAAGTAAACAATTAACGTATTTTCCGGAGCTTTGCGGATAAATGTATATTTTCTATTTTGTTTGTAGATGCTGGTTCAATCTTACTACATCGCACTATTTCACTCCTATTATATTCTGTAATTAATTTAGTTGTCTTAATCGCTAAAGTACTAATCGACTAAATTAATTCGAACAATTCAATACACGATATGAATACTATTAAAAACTACCAGTATATACCTAACAATAAAAATATGAGAATTATTTATTTATTAATTAAATTTTGTCAAAATTTTTTGTGGCTCTGTGAGGCATTCTAATGTGGTACTTTGAAGAGAAGGCCATCGCTACCGGACCAAGTAGTATTAAAGTATGGAGGAGATACGTAGATGATGTTTTCGTCATATTAAAGGAAGGAAGGAGTCAATATCAAATTTATGTAACCGATTTGAATTATGTACATTACAACGGCACGTTTACTTGCGAAGTAGAAAAAATTGGATGTTGGCATTCCTGGATGTCGATGTCGGTGAGATACCTTCATGGCATATCGGATGATGATCCGAAACATCTAGCATCGGATTCCAAAGCATTGACAAAACGAGCTTACGACATATGTGATGGTGATCATTTGGTGCAAGAAATTAATCATATAAGAAGGTTTTGCGTCAAAACGGCCACAGAACTGCTCTACGCCGCTCTTATATTGGTCAAACAAAACGGTCTATTCCTCAAGGGATTAAAGAACACATCAAGACAGTCAAAAAGAACGACCCAAAGAAATCCGCTTTAACAGAATATCTGACTAAAGTCAGTTCAAATCATTGGATTGAGATGCATAGCTAACGGGTGATTTCACGTTTAATAAGAGAGGCCTTTGAAATCAAGAGATATCCCTAATATTTAAATATAAAAATGGGTTTGAATTAGTTCAAGCGTGAGATCTAGTGGGTAGTTTGTGTCAGGTGAAAACAGTATTCAGTGCATGAAGATGTCGTTAATGTCGTGTGTCGTGATATGGTACCTAAGAAAGAAAAACGAAGTAGACGTAATGTTGGCAGGTTCATCTGTAATTAGTGTTTGTCAAGTATCAACTGTCAAGAGTTTCTTCTCGCCGCCGCAGTGTAGTCGTGACCATGATCCATGTAATTGGGTCGAAATATCGATAAAAAACACAAAATTCTTGAGTACCTGTTACAGTTAAAATTTTGTCAACAACAATTGGTCGTGTCATGAAACCCGTACACTTCATTAAATCATCAAAATATAATATTCTTAAGTCTACGTTTGGACCACGATATACATACATATACCTACTCGTTCATATACAAATAAAATTAATAATGTAATATAAGCTATCGATTAATGTTTAAAATGAAGCACGTAAGGCATCCTAGATCTTAAGAATGTGAATGGAATGTAGTTCTAAGGCAAGGCTCAGTATCGCTGTGAGTGCCCTACACAACATCGCGACATGGCGACGTAGAATAACTCACTTTTGTGAATCCGGCAAGACACTTAATGAGTTCTACTGGCTCTACAAATATTTAACTTTTTTAGTCAGTATTTGTGTTATGTTTTAGTTTACTAAAGGATAAAAAAAAATATACTGATCCTTCGATTAAAATCGATATGCTTAAAAGACGACGTATATGGTTATCGATTTATCGTATTTCCTCGCACATAAAAGAGACGTAGTTGTTTTCAGTTCGGCAAATGTATTTTGTTATTTTATAGATACACTATAAATATACTCAGCGCAGCATGTTTAATTATTTTTTTAATTCAACAAATCACATCGTTTCCATTGTTATCATTTGTCATAGAGGTTATGCATACTCGTATTTCTTCTGTAAGACTAGTCTTCCTTTAAATGTCGTAACCCGTTTACTACATTATATTTTTGCGTAGGTATTCCTGATACATATGAATTATAAGCAATAAGGTACATCGTGTATTCCTTCGTGCGTACTGTAGTTACGCAGTATATTCACCCGGTTTGGTAACCGCGAGTCGGTCATACGCCGTCTTGCGCCATTGCGTTTTCTATGCTAGTATAAACACCTTATTCAAACAAAGTTAAATTCTTGTTTGTTAATCGTTTTGCCAAGTGTACACACTCGTATTAATACGAATACAAGAAAATTTTTTCGTTCTTATCGTTTCCAAATTTGGCAGTTACCTAATAATCATTATTTCATGCAAATTAGCTGATACGGTTTGTTCATAAATTAGTATAATTTCGGGATGTCCATAGACAAGCTACGATTACCTGTACAAACTATATCATTAGAAAAATACTAATATGAAAAACCAGCGTATATCTATATACTGTATATATTATTATATATAATAGTAAAGAATATAATATCGCATTCAAACAAACTTGTGTAGCCAAGAAAGATGTAGTTATAGTACTTCATAATTGAATGTAACATTTTCACATGAAAAAAATATTTTTAACATTAAATTTTTAAGTAATTTGGACACAATTTGGCTCTCTTTTGTAAATTTAGTAAAAATCTACATCGTAATTCTTATATGTCAGAGAGCTAAATTACTGTTTATTTCAATATAATACTGACACCGGAAAATCAGCAGTGATTTTGTGTGACATTTGAGAAATACTATATTGTTATTTGCCAATCAGAGACTTAATCAAAGCCTGTTGCTACAACAACAACCGTAACTTCTCGCTATCTCTCCATAAAAACGCAACATTTGTTTCGGCTAGCACGTTCATTTTTGGGTGTGGAATGGTATTTAACATTAAAAATAAAACATTAGTGTCAATAATGAACGTCCGATTGTTGGACTTTAATCGCACCTCAGAATGAGCGGAGTTAAAAAAAAAACATTGAGTTTATAACGCAAAACGCAAATAATGATGAAAACTCAAAAAAGTTAAGTAAAAACCTCTCCACCTAATCGAGACACACTCCTTGCAGACACTGTATCAATGTTGCACTGCAATGTAACACTCACGCGTAGTAATAATAGTAACTTTCATATTACTACCAGACACCTAGAAAGATAGGAGTTTAACGTTGGCAAGTTGCCAGTGAAAGTACCTACTATTTTGCATTATTAGAACTTTCTTATAAGGTATATACTACAGAATATAAAATTTAATATTATTTCAAAATATCTTGTATATTGTATATTTGTGACGCAAATTATTTTTCAAGTAGAGAAAATTTTTGAAACATAAAATATGTTAGAATTTCCAAAATGTTTATAATATCATAAAGAAAAAAACCAAAGTATCTAAAAGTACACCCATTTTACTGTTCATGTTTCCTAAAAATACAATGGAGAAATAGTGCTTCAAAAGTTAAATTATTGCAATAATTGGCCTTTAATCAATAATGATGAATATACCCAACTGACACACTAGCAAATAGTAACAACTCTATTACACGTTGCTTAGTTACCCATTTCACATAATCAAGCTATTATCTTCATGATATTGTATCGTCTATATTCTATTGATGAGATTTCAGGTGTATTTTTTACATTAAACATTGACGCGGCGTGACCGTGATCGATGTAATTGGGTCGAAATATCGGTAAAAAAAGCAAAACTCTTAGCCGTTAACTACAGTTAAGCTGTATGGCTAGTCAAATTAGTGTATAAAAAATTAGTATAGCTAGCAGACCACTCGACGAGGTCGACTGGGCCGGGCGAGCTCATTTTTTGGCATCAGTAGTAGTGTGGTCTCCTGTGACACCATATTAATGGTGAAAGAAGCCGTCGAGGTAACACAAAATAAGGGCGCTGCCGCACGAATGTCTCGACACCTTGGCGATGAAAATTCCTGCTCCAGGTCGACTTAAATAGGGACTTTGGCTAGAGCCGTTCGTGGTTGTCCATGTAACATCAGGTGGACAGTAGATTGTCGTTACTACAAGAATGTTAGAAAGACAAACGGTTAACTAAATTTCCGTAACGAGGTTATGGGTGGGCACATGGTTAACATCGGTTTCTTCACTCAGAATACTTAAGCTAGGGGGTTTCATGGTAAAGAAGCTGTATAATCCGGTCGATCCTTCAAATTTGGTAATAACAATGTACCCTACCTTGATATAAATCTGTTGATTTGAACTTGTATTGAACCAATCTTTGTTGGTGTATTCAATGCACGCTTATCTCTTGGGCATAAAATTTAATAATTATTTTTCCGAACTAAAATAGTAATCAAAAAATCAAAAGGTTTCGTATAACTGTCGTCTGACATAATGATTATATCACTAGGTATATAATTATTCAACTTTTTTAAACTATCTCATCTCACTTAGATATAATACATACACACCTTTAGAATGAAAGTGACTTAACTCAAAATTCCTGAAATTCCAGATTTTACTATAAATTTACTTTAAAAAGCCTACTCTAAAACCCATGGTGAAAAAAATCCCGAATTATGAGTGAGAAAGGGAAAAAGGGAAAACCTCATACATCAGTCTCTGTAAATTTACTCAAGACCATACATTTTTGAAAACTTTCTTCGTCATTTCCCATAATTTGCAATTTTTGAGTTAAGTCCCTTTCATTCTAAGGGTGCGATATAATATTTGTAATATGTAATAGCCGGCAAACGAGCAGTTAATATCAAGTGACGGTAAGTGGTTACCATCGTCCATACACGTCTGCTACACTACTGCTGCCGGCCAAGAAATAACCTATGAATTACCTTGTTCCTTGTTCCTTGTTACCTGGTTCCCCAGCTCTCCATATGTAAAATGATAAATACATTAAATGATTTTTTTGAAGGAGGCCAATTTTTTGAGGTAGCCAGACACACATTAATTATTATTAGTGATCATCGTACATTAAATTTTATTATAATTATCATTTTGGGTGGTATATAATTTAGCAATCTCCAAAAGCATGGGATCCAACGCCACTGTCGCGCAGGGAGGAAATTTAATTCAAGTATGGGACGATTTCGTATGTTTGAAAATATTTAAAGTTAGATATTTTGGAGTTGTAAATTTATATTTCAATAGTCACGCTTCTCTACACCGGAAAGGCAACAATTTATAGTATGTAAACTAATATTTAATTATTATAAGTAATTTTGTTTTCTCGTAATTCAAAACGTTTTAGATTTTCGCAAGTCGAGACATG
Organism: Megathymus violae; assembly: GCA_003671415.1. NCBI lineage: Eukaryota > Metazoa > Arthropoda > Insecta > Lepidoptera > Hesperiidae > Megathymus > Megathymus violae. The sequence goes on along the minus strand of PDGT01000009.1, from coordinate 7,065,817 downwards.
CTAATTTAACATCCATTTTTACATTTATGTTTTGAAAATTTAAGAAAAGGAGGTAGGTATATTTCCATTTGCTTGCCATATTCGGAATTGGTACACGAGCAACGTATTCTAACCTGATTTTATTTTCTATCCTTATTCAATCCTTAATTTAATATTTTTACAATATATTTAATGAATTATCGTTAATTTCTTAATACTATGTACTTAGCACAAACTACAGTGTGTTTGTACTTTTTATTTATTACAAGTTATTGCTTGACGGTAAAATGTCATAGTCAGTGATGTTCTAATGGTTTATATCTACCGATTTAATATTTTTATATTTAGACGTAATTTTCATTTTATCTGCTATAATTTTTGATAGAAGACGCTTTAGTCGAGTATAGA